>CAWVQM010000001.1:0-85836 GCA_963932345.1 Ophion ventricosus
TAACGAAAATGTAACAGTAGGGAAAAGAGATCGATAGGAGCCAAAGAAATGATTATATGCAGACGTAAGAGTAGCGTAAAAGAAAACTATGTAACCGCTGTAAATTTATGTAATTATTAGTAAGCCCCAGAATCGAGAATCGCTAAACGAAATCTATCATTTTTTTTTCGTTTTTTTTTTGCGAATTAATAATGAAATGCACTGAGAAACGTAAATTTAATGGACACGTACAGCTTTTGTTCATCTTTTGTGTATTTGTGTGTACTTCGTGGGATACGAATAATTCAGTTACGGATTTCCGTCGTGCATCAAACAAGTACATAAAATAAAATACCCTATTCACGTTGTTTGAGGTATTTCCGGTGTGAGGGAGAGAGAGCTAGAGAGAGAGAGAGAGAGAGAGAGAGAGAGAGAGAGAGAGAGAGAGAGAGGGAGAGAGCAAACCCATGCCTCACCAGCTACCGTGTATAATTTGACACAGTATACACGCGACAATGGGCGCGCACCACCTGTCTCCACATTGTTCGTAATGCCCTGTGCCACCATATTAAACATTCTATACTGCTGCACATTCATCTACGTGTGTACCTACCTATGGGCGCTCAGGTATATCGTATGGAAGAATTTTTCATTCGAGCGTTTCATTACATTTATTGTTAATTTTGCCATTCGCGGTGATAGTTTCCTCATTTTTTTTCTTTGTGCTGCCTGTGGAAATCCATATGTTCGTGTATTCGTATATATATATATATATATATATATATATATATATATATAGAAAAAAATTAAAATATGTTTGAATAAACAACTTTTTTTTAATCATCAATATATTTATTTATATGCCATTTTTAGAACCTACAGTTACTGTAGGTTCTAAAAATTCAATATAAATAGATATATTGATGATTAAAAAAAAGTTTCTAATATGATTTAGCTCGATAATAAAAATTAAGATAGATAGAAGCGAAAAAACGCTCAGAACTTTTTACTTCATCTAATATATATATATATATATATATATATATATATATATATATATATATATATAGATAAGAAAAATTAAGATAGATAGAAGCGAAAAAAGGCTCAGAACTTTTTACTTCATCTAATATATATATATTAGATATATATATATTAGATGAAGTAAAAAGTTCTGAGCGTTTTTTCGCTTCTATCTATCTTAATTTTTATTATCGAGCTAAATCATATTACAAACTTTTTTTTAATCATCAATATATTTATTTATATGGAATTTTTAGAACCTACAGTAACTGTAGGTTCTAAAAATTGGATATAAATAAATATATTGATGATTAAAAAAAAGTTGTTTATTCAAAAATATCTTAATTTTTTTCTATTATCGAGCTAAATAATATTAGAAAATTAAATAACCTTACAGAAAAAGTGCTCTGTATACTGAGTTGCCCCAAATACACGTGCTGTATCAATGAAAATATGTTAACTGATCGAAATAGCAAGTTCTTCTATCACAGTTTGAGATAGCACGTTCTTCTATCACAATTTGAGATAGCACGTTCTTCTATCACAGTTTGAGATAGCACGTTCTTCTATCACAATTTGAGATAGCACGTTCTTCTATCACAATTTGGGATAGCACGTTCTTCTATCACAATTTGAGATAGCACGTTCTTCTCTCATAATATGAGATAGCACCTTCTTCTATCACAATTTGAGATAGCACGTTCTTCTATCACAATTTGAGATAGCACGTTCTTCTATCACAATTTGAGATAGCACGTTCTTCTATCACAATTTGAGATAGCACGTTCTTCTCTCATAATATGAAATAGCACCTTCTTCTATCACAATTTGAGATAGCACGTTCTTCTATCACAATTTGAGATAGCACGTTCTTCTATCACAATTTTAGATAGCACGTTCTTCTCTCATAATTTGAGATAGCACGTTCTTCTATCACAATTTGAGATAGCACGTTCTTCTCTCATAATATGAGATAGCACCTTCTTCTATCACAATTTGAGATAGCACGTTCTTCTATCACAATTTGAGATAGCACGTTCTTCTCTCATAATATGAGATAGCACCTTCTTCTATCACAATTTGAGATAGCACGTTCTTCTATCACAATTTGAGATAGCACGTTCTTCTATCACAATTTGAGATAGCACGTTCTTCTATCACAATTTGAGATAGCACGTTCTTCTATCACAATTTGAGATAGCACGTTCTTCTATCACAATTTGAGATAGCACGTTCTTCTATCACAATTTGAGATAGCACGTTCTTCTATCACAATTTGAGATAGCACGTTCTTCTATCACAATTTGAGATAGCACGTTCTTCTCTCATAATTTGAGATAGCACGTTCTTCTATCACAATTTGAGATAGCACGTTCTTCTATCACAATTTGAGATAGCACGTTCTTCTCTCATAATTTGAGATAGCACGTTCTTCTATCACAATTTGAGATAGCACGTTCTTCTATCACAATTTGAGATAGCACGTTCTTCTCTCATAATTTGAGATAGCACGTTCTTCTATCACAATTTGAGATAGCACGTTCTTCTATCACAATTTGAGACAGCACGTTCTTCTATCACAATTTGCGATAGCACGTTCTTCCATACTGCCGTCGATATCTTGCCTCGAATTCTTCCACCTGTTTCCTCCTCTTCCAATCCCAAGTTTCAGATCCATGCAGCATTCCTCTTTTTACTATTGCGTCCATCAGGTATAGTCTTCTTTTGAGGCTACCATAAAACTCAGCTCTGTAATAAATTATTTGAAAACTCCCATTCTTAATTTTTTTTTGTTTGTTTTTCCCCTCGTCCTCCACGTGCTCGATTTACGCCTAATGCGTCATTCGGATGCATCGTTACTATCGTGCCGAATATCGCGTAAACAGCTGAGGATAAAAATCGCGTGGGTGTTCGAGAAAACGTGACTGTCATTCCTCACTCCTTTTTTGGGTGACGTCCCAGTTGGATGCTCGACACACTTTCGTCCAAATCTTTTCTATATTAATTAATTTTTCATTTCTTTTATTTCATTCAACTTTGTGTATATACAAAAAAAAATGCATTTTCGGAAATCCATAGAAATAATTTTGTTTCTCTTAAATTGGACATGCTCGTCTATTTATATACCTATATGAGAAAGAGGAAGAGGAAAAAAAGAGAGAGAGGAAGAAAACCCTCGTCGCAATTCATCAATTAGTGTGGACTAAGTACGAGACGGAAGATCCAACTTTATTTAATTTGCTAATTGACAATGGGAAACATTACGGAGAGCAAGAGAGAGAGAGAGAGAAAGAGAGAGAGAGAGAGAGAGAGAGAGAGAGAGAGAGCAAGAGAGAGAGAGAGAGAGAGAGAGAGAGCGAGAGAGCGAGATAGCAAGAGAGAGAGAGAGAGAGAGAGAGAGAGAGAGAGAGAGAGAGAGAGAGGCGATCTACACGAATGAATGATTCAACCCGTACCGCCTCCTCGAAACTGCCAGGGGTCATGGTTCAATTGACAGTTCTTGACCGGCGTTAACCCACGATCTTCCCTCCTCATTCCCGAGCTCTTTAATCCACCAATGTTGGGAACGCGAGGCGCAAAAAGAAAAAAAAGAAAAACATGAATGAACACAGCGAAATGCCCTGTGACACAAACGAGCGTGAACTTTCTCAATCGGACGAGATTGTTCTCGCTTGGGTCAAGTTTTGGAGCAATTTGAAAGTGAAGGTTTATATACAGGGTGAGGCACATGAAGCGTTACAGAGCAATAGCACTCAAACTATTGATCATATCTAAAAGTTTCAATGTTGGCGAAGGCCGTCATACTGGACCACCCTATTTTTTTTATCGGTGGAGCCGCTGAAGCTACGTCAAGGTCAACTCCACTCTTTTAAATGGAACCATGTATTTTTTTTTCGTTGACATTGTTACCGATTTTAAGACGAATTCAGCGACCTACAACACAAGGTCATTCTAGTCGCGCAAAGTATGAAAATAGTCGAAAAATCGAAAAATATCGGAATAATCACTTTCAAAGGATCCACTAACCTTGGTTTGGGTCTACCTACAGAAGATCCTCGAAGTGATGACCCTCGACCCCTTTTTTAAAGATGATTGCCATCATTCTATGATTTTTAAGACTAGTCTCATCGTGGGCCCATTTTTCCTTCTATTTCTTTTTCGAATGATTAAAAGAGAAATTATTAATTTCTATTTTAATAATTCTTTAAATTTCTCTTTTAATTTCGAATTATTGAAAGAGAAAATTATTTCGAGATTCAAATGATAAAAATCTTCTCAAAAAAATATGATTAATTCGAAAAAAGATTATTTTAAATTGTTTTTTTTTCAATCAATAATCAAAAGACGTTTTGATGATTTCAGAATTATTTTAGATTATTTCAGAATTTATTCAGAATTATTTTTGATTATTTCAGAATTATTTTAGATGATTTTACAATTTATTCAGAATTATTTTCGATTATTTCAGAATTTATTCGGAATTATTTTTGATTATTTCAGAATTATTTTAGATTTTTTCAGAATTTATTCAGAATTATTTTATATTATTTCAGAATTATTTTAGATGATTTTACAATGTATTCAGAATTATTTTCGATTATTTCAGAATTATTTTAGATTATTTCAGAATTTATTCGGAATTATTTTTTATTTTTTCAGAATTATTTTACATTATTTCAGAATTTATTCGGAATTATTTTTTATTTTTTCAGAATTATTTCAGATTATTTCAGAATTTATTCAGAATTATTTTAGATTATTTCACAATTTATTCAGAATTATTTTCAATTATTTCAGAATTTATTCAAACTTATTTTCGATTATTTCCAAATTTATCCAGAGTTATATTTTTATCTGTTTATTTATTTATAATTTAATATTTTAATATATATTTTTATTACACATTTGATATCCATTTTCCTCCTAATTACCACTTTTGAAAAGACGAGCCCGAAAAATTCCAAATACTATAAATCGTTTGAAACAATTGAGGTGCAATTATTTCTTAAATGTTTCAGAATTTATTTATTCTATCTCAAAGTTATAATTTTATTTATCTACCTATTTATAATTTCGTATTTTCATGTATATTGTCACCCAAGATTTGATAACCATTTTTTAAACGCCATTTTTGAAAATATGAGTCTGAAAAACCTTCCAAAATGAACAATGCGATTTTTCCCACGATTTGTAACGTAAAATTTTTTCTACACATTGGATTGTCTCTCGACAGAGTTGTATTTTTTTTTCTCGTCACTCCTTACTCGTACCACGATATTCGTCACGATATTCGTAGAGCACGTACGAAGAATACGAGCTTTTGGTCACGACCGACCAATAGGAAATTTCGTCTCGGGCACGAAATGCTTATATTTGTTTTTGCAAATTCTTGTCTCGGTTGTACATAAAGTTTGGCGATTATTGTCCAGCCTTGCCAGTCCCAATTCGACCATGGACTAGGTAAGCTCGTCTTTTCGTATCTCGCCTCCACCCCCCCACCCCCCTTCCCCCTGAGTATCGTACCTATATTTTTCGTCAATGTGAATTAATAAAAAGAATTTTTCTCGTAAATGCAATTTAATAAATCTTAATTTTTCATCGCAATTACAAATGAATTGCGTTAATTTTTTTTATCGCAATCATAAATTAATTACATTAATTTCTTTATCGCACTTACAAATTAATTGAATTGATATCTTTATTACATTTATACATTAATTAAATTAATTTTTTTCGCGCAAATACAAATTAATTTTCGTATATTGCAATTGCCCATAATTTATTAAATTTCCTCGCAATTGCGAATCCATTTGAATTAAGTTCGTCGATTATTAAATGTGAGATCTTCGGTTCGTGATAATTTCGATGAGTCTTGCAATTTTCTCACTGTTGCCATCATTGTATTGGTATAATATTATTTCATTATTGAAAACTGATCGATTAGCAATTGTATTTAATTTTTAATAATTCTGTATTGATTTGTAGAATTTTCGCAAGAAAAAATCGTCATTGCCAAATACACTTTTTAATAATCGAATGCTTTTATTGTGATCTAGGATAAAGAAAAACTGTTTTTTTTTTACTTTATAAAAAAATTGATTTCTCGTGAACCTAAATACGTGTTAAGTTTGTTAATTGATATTCCAATCTATTATTCGTTATATATATATATATAACGAATAATAAATTGGAATATTGAATGAAAAAAATTAATAGAATCAAAAATTAATTTTCGGGATCAAAAAAAAAAATCCCAAAGACTCTCCTAGACGTTTATTCCGAATGACTTAAAACTTTGGGCGAAAATTCTAGACATATTGTACGATTGGATGTTAAAATTTAATTTAGCAAAATCGACCAATTGAAAGAATTAAAAAATTAAAAATCCAATTTATCAGATATATCGTTGGAATATTAATTGACAAAATCAACCAATAACTTTATGCACAAAAAAAAAATCCATATTTTAATAAATTAAAAAAACGTTTTTCGCAATCCTGGATGAGAATTAAATTAGGATTATTTAAAAAAATGTAGTTTGTGAAGAAGAAATTAAAAAAAAATTCCTCAAATCAAGACACAATCTTTTCAATGAGATAAAATCGGATGTTTCGTGATTGTCGAGTATCGTACGGGATTTTCGTACGAAACTTGTGAAAGTTTCGAGCAACCATCGAATCATTGAGGGATTAAGCGTATATCCGTCATAAACGTCTCAATGATTTCCTTTGTCTTTAATTCTCGTACACTATAAACACTCGTCAATGTAAACACAATTGAACTTTACCGAATGCTCAGGATCGTTCGAAATTTTCGTAACACGTCTCGATCAACATTCCTGGAATTTATATGTCCATTCATTGAAAGCAATTTTACAGAATCATTAATTTTTAATAAATGATTTTGAAGCTTGCATCGTTGCAGTGCCAGGAAATTTCTTTTTTATACTTTTATATCCTCATTTTTCGTATTTTACGAAATATGTTTTTTTTTTTTTTCAGATTTAAATTCTAGGCCTCTAAATCAGCAACTTAAAAAAATCATTGAGAGATTTTCGTAACAAATGTTTGCGACAAGAAATTCGAGCTATTGAAAAATGATAATCTTCATTGCTTTGCAGCGATGCTCTCAATCTCATTTTAATAATTATATTTTGATAATTAGTTTGAATGATTATTTAGTTTTAATAGAAAATTTTTATAATTTTAGTAATTATATTTTGAAGAATGATTTTCTACTCCACGAAACTATCAATTTTTATAACATAAATCAAATATCAACAAGCACAATAGCAATGACAATAAAAAATGTATTCGTGGCAAGTGGTCGAAGGAGAGCGAAGAAGAAAAAAAAGGAACGTGTTTGATTAAATACGCGTTTCCATTGACAGGGCGAACCGGAAGCGCCGATCGTTTTGACGAGCGCGGAGACGCCGTCCGGTCAACCGGAGCCGCGCTCCATCCGCCTCGTCGACGGTCCGAGCCCTCTCGAGGGCCGCGTCCAACTTCTTCATCAGGGCGAATGGCGCTCGATTTGTACGAATTCCCGAAAGTGAGTATTACTCTATTGTACAATAAATTAGCTAAAAAAAAACAAAATTTTCTTATAAAAATAATATTAATTCAGGGTGTCTACTGGCCTGAAAAGTCTTAAATGTCATGAAATTACACTCGACCCTGAAAAAGTCACGAGATGGCATGAAAAATTACCAGTCTACCTGATTTTTTCAAGATCTCTGCAGCGCTCATTATGATGGCCGATTTTAGCATTGAAAAACGAAATTTAAAGATTTTAAAGATGTATATTGGGGGTCTCAATTGTAAGTTTCAATTTTGGTGTGTACATTACAATGTTGGTGGGTTTGGGTTTAATTGAGTTTGTTGAGGTTTGATTGGGTTTGTTGAGGTTTATTTGGGTTTGCTTAGTTTTGTTGAGGTGTGTTGAGGTTTGTTTGGGTTTGTTGAGGTTTTATTTGGGTTTGTTGAAGTTTGTTTGGGTTTGCTTGGCTTTGTTGAGGTGTGTTGAGGTTTGTTTGGGTTTGTTGAGGTTTGTTCGGGTTTGTGGAGGTTTGATTGGGTTTGTTGAGGTTCGATTGGTTTGTTGAGGTTTGTTCGGGTTTGTTGAGGTTTGTTTGGGTTTCTTGAGGTTTGTTTGGGTTTGTTGAGGTTTGTTCAGGTTTGTTGAGGTTTATTTGGGTTTGCTTGGCTTTGTTGAGGTTTGTTTGGGTTTCTTGAGGTTTGTTCGGGTTTCTTGAGGTTTGTTGAGGTTTGATTGGGTTTGTTGAGGTTTGTTCGGGTTTGTTGAGGTTTGTTCGGGTTTGTTGAGGTTTGTTTTGGTTTGTTGAGGTTTGTTTGGGTTTGTTGGCGTTTATTTGGGTTCGTTGAGGTTTGTTTGGGTTTTTGACGTTTGTTCGAGTTTGTTGAGGTTTGATTGGGTTTGTTGAGGTTTGTTTGGGTTTGTTGAGGTTTATTTGGGTTTGCTTGGTTTTGTTGAGGTTTTGTTTGGGTTTGTTGAGGTTTGTTTGGGTTTGTTGATGTTTGCTCGGGTTTGTTGAGGTTTGTTTGGGTTTGTTGAGGTTTATTTGGGTTTGTTGAGGTTTGTTTGGGTTTGTTGAGGTTTGTTTGGGATTGTTGAGGTTTGTTGAGGTAGGTTTGGGTTTGTTTTGGTTGGTTTGGTTTTGTTTGGCATACAACACACATCTTTTTCAAAGAGCAGAATAAAAGTAGAAAAATTTTGACAATTTGTCTCACTAAAGAATTATAAAGTATACTTTTATACCAGAAAGTCATATTAAAAGTCATGAAACAATCCCTAATCCTTGCCTTAAAAATCCTTAAAAATGTTATGAAATTTCATTTCTGGTCAAAATTAGACACCCTGTAATTCTTTTGTAAATATCTGAATAATGTGAATGAAAAAAATGTAGGAGAAAAAGGCGTGAAATTTTGTTGAACCGTCGCGAATAATTGAATAAGAATTTTTCAATGTTTAATTAACTAAAATTAAATTAAAGTAATTAAATAAAATAGAATATTAACAACGAGAGAAAAATGCCGAAAGTGTTAATTTATTTTATCGTATATTTTTTATATTAAATTTGTATTACATTAAATAAATAAATGATACATTTAAAAAAAAAAAAAATAAAACAAATTTATATTAAAACAATGAAGAAAAAAATCAACATTATTTCTTGTTTAGAATAATCTCCATAACAACCTATTTATTTATAATAAATAGGTTGTTATGGAGATAACAACCTATTTATTTATAATAAATAGGTTGTTACGGAGAGAAAAAAAACTTTAGGATTGGTCGATTTTTATGTTCGAAAAGGAGAATCGGCGATTAAAAGGGGCGGAAGTTTATTAAGTCTTTGTTGTTTAGTTGGACGAGAGCGGACTTCGAAACGGCCTGTCGAGAACTCGGCTTTCAGGGTGGTAGATGGTCAAACTGGATGGACAGAGAGTGGCCGGCGAAGCCTCGGCTCTTGTACGAGCAGCCACAGTGTCGTGGAACTGAATCGTCGTTGCAGAATTGCGATCGGTGGTCTTACCGACAGCTTGGTGCTGGAGTCTGCGGTAATTTTGTTTAATTATTTATTTATTCATCCGTTCGTTAATTTTTATCTTTTTCGTCAATTTTTAAATGCGCTTATTCATTCATTGATTCACTTATTTTATTATTCCACTAATTAATTTATTTTTTATTCATTTATCTATGTATTTGTGTGTTTGTTTATTCCCCAATTCTTCTCAAGAAAAATATCTGGTGATTTCTCGTAATAAATGTCTGGTGACTTTTGCAATATATGTTTGGCGATCTTTGGAACAAATGGTTGGAAACTTTTGTAATAAGAACTAATTATTTTTGTAATAAATATCCAATGATTTTTTGTAATAATTCTCTAGTGAATTTGGTCATGAATGTCTAGTTCCTTTTGCGATAAATATATAGTGACTTTTCGTTATAAATGTTTAGTGACTTTTGCAATTTATGTTTGGTTACTTTTGCAACATGTGTTTGGTGACTATTGCAACAAATATCCGGTGACTTTTGTAATAAAAACTCATGATTTTTGTATTAAATATCCAATGATTTGGTGCTGGAGTCTGCGGAAATTTTGTTTAATAACTTATTTATTCATCCATTCGTTAATTTTTATCTTTTTTATTAATTTTTAAATACGTTTATTCATTCATTGATTCACTTATTTTATTATTCCACTAATTAATTTATTTTTTATTCATTTATCTATGTATTTGTGTGTTTGTTTATTCCCCAATTCTTCTCAAGAAAAATATCTGGTGATTTCTCGTAATAAATGTCTGGTGACTTTTGCAATATATGTTTGGCGATCTTTGGAACAAATGGTTGGAAACTTTTGTAATAAGAACTAATTATTTTTGTAATAAATATCCAATGATTTTTTGTAATAATTCTCTAGTGAATTTGGTCATGAATGTCTAGTTCCTTTTGCGATAAATATATAGTGACTTTTCGTTATAAATGTTTAGTGACTTTTGCAATTTATGTTTGGTTACTTTTGCAACATGTGTTTGGTGACTATTGCAACAAATATCCGGTGACTTTTGTAATAAAAACTCATGATTTTTGTATTAAATATCCAATGATTTGGTGCTGGAGTCTGCGGAAATTTTGTTTAATAACTTATTTATTCATCCATTCGTTAATTTTTATCTTTTTTATTAATTTTTAAATACGTTTATTCATTCATTGATTCACTTATTTTATTATTCCACTAATTAATTTATTTTTTATTCATTTATCTATGTATTTGTGTGTTTGTTTATTCCCCAATTCTTCTCAAGAAAAATATCTGGTGATTTCTCGTAATAAATGTCTGGTGACTTTTGCAATATATGTTTGGCGATCTTTGGAACAAATGGTTGGAAACTTTTGTAATAAGAACTAATTATTTTTGTAATAAATATCCAATGATTTTTTGTAATAATTCTCTAGTGAATTTGGTCATGAATGTCTAGTTCCTTTTGCGATAAATATATAGTGACTTTTCGTTATAAATGTTTAGTGACTTTTGCAATTTATGTTTGGTTACTTTTGCAACATGTGTTTGGTGACTATTGCAACAAATATCCGGTGACTTTTGTAATAAAAACTCATGATTTTTGTATTAAATATCCAATGATTTGGTGCTGGAGTCTGCGGAAATTTTGTTTAATAACTTATTTATTCATCCATTCGTTAATTTTTATCTTTTTTATTAATTTTTAAATACGTTTATTCATTCATTGATTCACTTATTTTATTATTCCACTAATTAATTTATTTTTTATTCATTTATCTATGTATTTGTGTGTTTGTTTATTCCCCAATTCTTCTCAAGAAAAATATCTGGTGATTTCTCGTAATAAATGTCTGGTGACTTTTGCAATATATGTTTGGCGATCTTTGGAACAAATGGTTGGAAACTTTTGTAATAAGAACTAATTATTTTTGTAATAAATATCCAATGATTTTTTGTAATAATTCTCTAGTGAATTTGGTCATGAATGTCTAGTTCCTTTTGCGATAAATATATAGTGACTTTTCGTTATAAATGTTTAGTGACTTTTGCAATTTATGTTTGGTTACTTTTGCAACATGTGTTTGGTGACTATTGCAACAAATATCCGGTGACTTTTGTAATAAAAACTCATGATTTTTGTATTAAATATCCAATGATTTGGTGCTGGAGTCTGCGGAAATTTTGTTTAATAACTTATTTATTCATCCATTCGTTAATTTTTATCTTTTTTATTAATTTTTAAATACGTTTATTCATTCATTGATTCACTTATTTTATTATTCCACTAATTAATTTATTTTTTATTCATTTATCTATGTATTTGTGTGTTTGTTTATTCCCCAATTCTTCTCAAGAAAAATATCTGGTGATTTCTCGTAATAAATGTCTGGTGACTTTTGCAATATATGTTTGGCGATTTTTGGAACAAATGATTGGAAACTTTTGTAATTAGAACTAATTATTTTTGTAATAAATATCCAATGATTTTTTGTAATAATTCTCTAGTGAATTTGGTCATGAATGTCTAGTGGCTTTTGCGATAAATATATAGTGACTTTTCGTTATAAATGTTTAGTGACTTTTGCAATTTATGTTTGGTTATTTTTGCAACATGTGTTTGGTGACTATTGCACCAAATATCCAGTGACTTTTGTAATAAAAACTCATGATTTTTGTATTAAATATCCAATGATTTGGTGCTGGAGTCTGCGGAAATTTTGTTTAATAACTTATTTATTCATCCATTCGTTAATTTTTATCTTTTTCATCAATTTTTAAATACGCTTATTCATTCATCGATTCACTTATTTTATTTTTTCTCTATTTTATTTATTTCTATTCATTTATCTATGTATTTGTGTATTTATTTATTCCCAAATTCTTTTCAAACGTTTGTGAAAAATATCTGGTGATTTCTCGTAATAAATGTCTGGTGACTTTTGCTATATATGTTTGGCGATCTTTGGAACAAATGGTTGGAAACTTTTGTAATAAGAACTAATTATTTTTGTAATAAATATCCAATGATTTTTTGTAATAATTCTCTAGCGAATTTGGTCACGAATGTCTAGTGGCTTTTGCGATAAATATATAGTGACTTTTTGTTATAAATGTCTGGTGACGTTTGCAATATGTGTTTGGTGACTATTGCAACAAATATCCGGTGACTTTTGTAATAAAAACTCATGATTTTTGTATTAAATATCCAATGATTTGGTGCTGGAGTCTGCGGAAATTTTGTTTAATAACTTATTTATTCATCCATTCGTTCATTTTTATCTTTTTTATTAATTTTTAAATACGTTTATTCATTCATTGATTCACTTATTTTATTCTTCCACTAATTAATTTATTTTTGATTCATTTATCTATGTATTTCTGCGTTTATTTATTCTCCAACTCTTCTCAAACGTTTGTGAAAAATATCTAGTGATTTCTCGTAATAAATGTCTGGTGACTTTTGCAATATATGTTTGGCGATCTTTGGAACAAATGGTTGGAAACATTTGTAATAAGAACTAATTATTTTTGTAATAAATATCCAATGATTTTTTGTAATAATTCTCTAGCGAATTTGGTCACGAATGTCTAGTGGCTTTTGCGATAAATATATAGTGACTTTTCGTTATAAATGTTTAGTGACTTTTGCAATTTATGTTTGGTTACTTTTGCAACATGTGTTTGGTGTCTATTGCACCAAATATCCGGTGACTTTTGTAATAAAAACTCATGATTTTTGTATTAAATATCCAATGATTTGGTGCTGGAGTCTGCGGAAATTTTGTTTAATAACTTATTTATTCATCCATTCGTTAATTTTTATCATTTTCATCCATTTTTAAATACGCTTATTCATTCATCGATTCACTTATTTTATTTTTTCTCTATTTAATTTATTTTTTATTCATTTATCTATGTATTTGTGTGTTTATTTATTCTCCAATTCTTCTCAAACGTTTGTGAAAAATATCTGGTGATTTCTCGTAATAAATGTCTGGTGACTTTTGCAATATATGTTTGGCGATCTTTGGAACAAATGGTTGGAAACTTTTGTAATAAGAACTAATTATTTTTGTAATAAATATCCAATGATTTTTCGTAATAATTCTCTAGCAAATTTGGTCACGAATGTCTAGTGGCTTTTGCGATAAATATATAGGGACTTTTTGTTATAAATGTTTAGTGACTTTTGCAATTTATGTTTGGTTACTTTTGCAACATGTGTTTGGTGACTTTTGCACCAAATATCCGGTGACTTTTGTAATAAAAACTCATGATTTTTGTATTAAATATCCAATGATTTGGTGCTGGAGTCTGCGGAAATTTAGTTTAATAACTTATTTATTCATCCATTCGTTAATTTTTATCTTTTTCACCAATTTTTAAATATATTTTTAAATCTATTTAAATGTATTTATTTATTCCTAAATTCTTTTCAAACGTTTGTGAAAAATATCCGATGATTTCTTGTAATAAATGTCTTTTGACTTTTGGAATATATGTTTGGCGATTTTTGGAACAAATTTTTTGAGACTTTTGTAATAAGAACTAATGATTTTTGTAATAAATATCCAATGATTTTGTGTAATAATTCTCTAGTGAATTTGGCCATAAATGCCTAGTAGGTTTTGCGATAAATGTCTAGTGACATTTTATTATAAATGTCTTGTGACTTTTGCAATTTATATTTGGTGACTTTTGTAACAAATATCTAGTGACTTTTGTAATAAAAACTCATGATTTTTGTATTAAATATCCAATGATTTTTTCTCATAAATGTCTAGTGACTTTGGTAATGAATTCCTAGTGGATTTTGCAATGAATGTCTAGACACTTTTTCAATAAGATCTCATGACTTCTGTAATAAATATATCCGCTGACTATTTGTAATAAACGCCAAGTGACTATTCTGGTAAATATCTAATGGCTTTTGTCACAAATGTCTAAATTTGAAAGCTAACGGCGGAATTTTCTTTGTAATAAATTTCTCTTTTCTTCATAACTTTTGTAGTAAATATCTGGTGATTTTTCCAATGATTGATATTCGGTGACTTTTTGTAGTAAATTTCCGGTGACTTTTGCAATATATGTTTGGTGAGTTTTGTAATAACTCATGATTTTTGTGACAAAATATCCAGTGATTTTTTTTTGTTGCAATAAATACCCGGTGACTTTTGCTACGAATGTGTGGGAATTTTTTTCAAATAAACGTCTCATGACTTATTGCAATAAATTTATTTTCGTAATAATGTTTGTAATAAATTTTCAGTAATTTTGTAGTATATTTATCGAAAAAAAAAAAAAAAAAAAACAATCACCGGATATTTCTCAATTCTTCTCTGCAGCCCGTTTCGTTTCCGGTGATTTTCGCAACGAATATCTCGTCATTATAATTGGATGATTATTGCTTGTCGACAGATTACCATCCGGACATTGGTATCGCTTGTACACCTCGTCACGACGGCTCGACCCAGGCGATAAAGCACTGGCGTGGAATAAGATTCGAGGGTGCGCTCTACGATAAACCTCTGATCCAAGACAACACCCTTTACATAAGAAGATCAAGGTCCATTCTCAGACACGTTCATGTCAAGTGAGTCCATTCTCAACTTATCGTTGCGCTCACAGCTGGAAGAATTGGAAAGGAATAAATTAATGAAAAAATGGGTCGATGAAATACGAAATAAAAATTCACTCCATGCAAATTAAGGCCCCGCACCACGGTAAAAAATTTTTTTTTGTCATTTTTTGAAAGATACATTTGTTAAGAATGCTCTCACCAAATTTTTTTTAAAGAAATTTGTAAAATTGGCGGATATACAGCATTTTGTGTGAAAGCGCTCGAAGCGCACGACCGCGCCGAGCGGCAGATGTGCGGCAGTAAAACCGATTTACGTGGACCTTAGTAAAGACGAGGCTTCTTCAACGATGTTTCGGCGCTTTTCACCAGAATAACAACGAGTGTTTGAACTCTGTTATATGGAAATTTGCGCCAAAGACATCGCGGAGCGGCAGAGCCACAGTTGAAACTGCCGCTAATTATTGCTTCAATACTTTTTAACACTGGTCAGATCGGTCTCATAAATGTATTGGAGATATTAAACGTAAAAATTGGTGAAACAATCTACCAATATTGTCAAAACATCGACGAGAAGCGAATATGCGGAAGCCGAGAGCACGAAGCCGAAAAAAGCACGCACGAGGGTCGTCTGCGTGCAAAACATGAAAAAAAATGATGAGTCTCTGGATGCTGAGGAGCTGTTGTATGGTCCAGGAATAGCTGACTAACGGTGAGAAACAAAACAAAAAAGAGACAAATAAAAAATGTAGTTTGTACGTTGAATTATCCTTCGGCAAAACTTTGAACGCGTTTTTCTCGAAACTACGTTTTTCAACCTGGTTGACAACATATTAAAAAAAACTCATCCGATTTGCATGCGCCAAGTCTTAAACTGTTCGAAAATCCAGTCTCTATGGCACCACGTAGGGATTTTTTTTTATAAAGGGCCCCCTTCTAGTTTTTTTTTATGAACGATGAAAATTTTCCATGAAAATGGGAAATAAAATTCGTTGGTCCGCCATTTTTTTTTAGATATCGAAATTCCCCTACGTGATGCTGTAAACCTATATGTCTAATTTCTAAATATATTTTTATTTTATTTTTCAGATGAACCGTATGGCTTGATCGCTGTCAAGCGCCGAGCAGCAATTTCGTCGGAGTGTCCTCTTAGAAGCGGCGTACACCGCAAACTATAATTTAGATTCGAGTACAAAAATTTGTATAAAGTCTTCTATATGTATATATTGACTATGAGTATTAATAAAAAAAAATCCATTCATTGTTTGCTTGAAAATAATTACGAAAAATACACCCTCGTACCGCGCACGAATCGTGGTGTTGTGGGGCCTTAAAGTTGACGTTGATAAATTACAAAATTACAAAGATGGTACGAAGAATCGTTTTTTTTTTTTTTTCTTCACTTCCAGATACGCGGGAACCGGGAGAGAGTTCAACGTCACCGGGGCTTTACACGTCGAGGGGGTACCGCCCCGTATGGAATCAATCTCCATTCTTCACTCAGCTTTCACGGGCATCAACGTCACGTCGCCAGAAGCACCGGTCGTTATCGCTAATTGCACGATACGCGGCAACAGAGGTTAAATTTAACAATTTTATGGAAAAAACGAAGTTTTTTTTTTTTTTTTCCTTCAACTTATTAATTAAGTAGAAAATTTCAAATCGTTGACAAATTTTCAGCAATTAAATAGAAAGTCTGAAATCATCAGCGAAGAGTGAAAAATAGACTAGAAGGTCGGAAATAATTGGAAAAAATGGAATAATTTTCTAGAAAGTTTGAAATCATTAGCGAAGGCTGAGTAATTCACCAGAAAGTTGGAAGTCATGAACAAGGAGGTCTGAAGTAATCGATAAAGTCTGAAAAATCCACCAGGAAGTTAAAGACAATGAAGGAAATATTTAAAAGTGACTAGGAAGTCTGAAATCATTGTGGAAATCCTCAAAAATCATTAGGAAGTTTAAAATCATTGGGGAAATCTTTAAATATCCCTAGGAGGTCTGAAGGCCTGAGAATCTTACAAGAAATAACGAAAAAAAAAACATTCTACGAGATCTAATACTTTCGCCGGCCTCAAAATTTCACCAGAACGTCTGAAATCATTAGCAAACTTTATAAAAAAAAAACGTTTAGAAAGTAAAAAAAATCATCAACAAAGTTTGAAAAATGCACAAAAAATTCTGAAGTAATTGAGAAATTTCAAAAAATCCATTAGAAATCATAAAATCGTCAAAAAAAAAGTCTGAAAAAATCACTAGAGAATCCAAAATCATTGACGCAGTTTGAACAACTCGTTAGAATTGTTATCAAATCGTGGACGAGCGTTCTTAAGGAGTTTCGGGACAATTGGTGAAGTGTTACCATTTGATTAAAATTTATACAGTAAATTCTTTCTCATATACTGAATGCACCTTTCAAATTTTAAATCGATCGTCTACACCGTCCCTATAAAATTGACAATTAAAAAAAACCTTTTTAACATAAGGAGATACAATAATTCACTAGAAGGTCTGAAATTCGCTATAATTGAAATAAAGAATAATTTTCTAGAAAGTCTGACATTCGCTATAATTAAAATAAAGAATAATTCACTAGAAAGTCTGAAATTCGCTATAATTAAAATGAAGAATAATTCAATAGAAAGTCTGAAATTTGCTATAATCAAAGTAAAGAATAATTCACTAGAAAGTCTGAAATTCGCTATAATTAAAGTAACGAATAATTCACTAGAAAGTCTGAAATTCGTTATAATTAAAATAAAGAATAATTCACTAGAAAGTCTGAAATTAGCTATAATTAAAGTAAAGAATAATTCACTAGAAAGTCTGAAATTCGCTATAATTAAAATAAAGAATAATTCACTGGAAAGTCTGAAATTCGCTATAATTAAAATAAAGAATAATTCACTAAAAAGTCGGAAATTCGCTATAATTAAAATGAAGAATAATTCACTAGAATGTCTGAAATTCGCTATAATTAAAGTAAAGAATAATTCACTAGAAAGTCTAAAATTCGCTATAACTAAATTAAAGAATAATTCACTAGAAAGTCTGAATTTCGCTATAATTAAAATAAAGAATAATTCACTAGAAAGTCTAAAATTCGCTATAACTAAATTAAAGAATAATTCACTAGAAAGTCTGAAATTCGCTATAATTAAAATAAAGAATAATTCACTAAAAAGTCGGAAATTCGCTATAATTAAAATAAAGAATAATTCACTAGAAAGTCTGAAATTCGCTATAATTAAAATAAAGAATAATTCACTAGAAAGTCTGAAATTCGCTATAATTAAAATGAAGAATAATTCACTAGAAAGTCTGAAATTCGCTATAATTAAAATAAAGAATAATTCACTAGAAAGTCTGAAATTCGCTATAATTAAAATGAATAATTCACTAGAAAGTCTGAAATTCGCTATAATTAAATTAAAGAATAATTTAACATAAGGAGATACTTTAATTGCCTACTCTCATCGCTGAATGGCAGTTTTACGCACGGAATAGTGTGAACATTTTTCTTTAATGTTTTGACAAACTGTCAAATCACTCAGTACATTATGACAAAATGGTCATCAATGTCATAATGTTAAATGCTCTATGTTAAAAAGTGTTTCTTCCATTGTCAATTTTACAGAAACGGTGTAAACGATCAATTTAAAATTTGGAGGGTACATTCAGTATATGACAGAGAATATACTGTATAAATTTGAATCAAATGGTACCATTTCGTTAAGTGTCCCGAAACTCCTCAAGAATATTTTCTCCTCGAGAGACTGAATTTTTTGTTATTCCTCTACTAATTGTCCGATGCTTCGTTTGCGTGGGCGGTTTTTCTTTTTCAGGCTATGGAATTTACGTCAACAGTTCGTGGGGACTGGCGCACATCGACAATTGCGTCGTCCTCGACAACGGCGCGGACGGTATAAAGTACGTGCACCACGACGAGAGACCCGACGAGAAGTTCGACCGGGCGGACGTTTTCGATCTATGCACGTTTCCAACGACGACGAGTCAAACATTCCCGATCACGATATCCATGGAGCAGAGCAAATACGCATTGAATCCGAAACGTTGCCCACAGGTGAGTAGCCTCGAGATTGGCGGCCGAAAACTTTTGGAATCTCCCACGATAAACGATTTCTCCACACTTGCCTATACTAAAAAAAAAAAATGAAATATTTCATGGAATTTTACGTTGCCAAATATTGTACTTGTCCCGTTAAGGGGAGGAAAACCCTTTGGACGCTTGAAAATGCGTCATTTTTCATGAATTTTTTTTTTTAAGGTGTTAAAACAATCGAATCATTTCAAAATGTTGGCATTATCTTATTACAACTTTCATTTGTTAAAATTTTTTTTTTAACAAAACAAGATGGCGGCGTTATAAGGCCTTTAGGCGTCTTTTGCGTTATATCGAAAAGTGCTCTATTTGTCTGATTTTTGCTATTGATCTGAATAGAAATAGAATTTTTTTTCTTTCGATTATTCACATGTGTCGGGGAAGGATATACCTATAAAAATATTAAAAAGTATAAAATTAAAAATTACGTAGGCTTTTTAATAAAATTTTCATATCTTTTACCATTTTCTCGACAATTTTTATCCACAAAAAAGTAATTTATTATAAGATTTTACGTTAAAAAATTGGTTTTTTCGACGCCGCTTTTAGTATTTTCCCCCTTAAGAGTGCCCCGGTGAAAATGCTAAAAATTAACTCTCGCCTTTTCCATTGCAGCACATATTCACGCGACCGGGTCACGTGCTCACTCTGCATTTTCTACAAATGCGAACCGATCGCAACGACAGCGCGACGATCGAGGTCTACGACGGCATAAGCACCGACGATCGTTTGCTCGCCCGTCTTAACGTCAGGAACGGAACGTTGCCCCAGAGCGTTACTACGACGATGCAAAATTTGTACATAAAGTTCGTGGCCGAGCCGCGAACCCAGATGATTGCCTTCATACGATTGTCTTCCGGTTACAGTGAGTTCTTCTCTCTCTCTCTTTTTCTCTTTCTCTCCCCAACCTTCCCCCAAGCCAGCCCTTGACGCGTCCTCGCTCTCGCAGCAGCCTCGCTCAATCGTCTCTTCTACCTTCCGGTCGCAGGAAAAATGTACGATTCGATCGTGACACGGTCTGAATAATTCACTAGAAAGTCTGAAATTCGCTATAATTAAAATAAAGAATAATTCACTAGAAAGTTTGAAATTCGTTATAATTAAAGTAAAGAACAATGAACTAGAAAGTCTGAAGTTCGCTATCATTAAAATAAAGAATAATTCGCTAGAAAGTCCGAAATTCGCTATAATTAAAATAAAGAATAATTCATTAGAAAGTCTGAAATTCGCTATAATTAAAATAAAGAATAATTCACTAGAAAATCTGAAATTCGCTACAATCGAAATAAAGAATAATTCACTAGAAAGTCTGAAATTCGCTACAATTAAAATAAAGAATAATTCACTGGAAAGTCTGAAATTCGCTATAATTAAAATGAAGAATAAGTTACTAGAAAGTCTGAAATTCGCTGTAATTAAAATAAAGAATAATTCACTAGAAAGTCTGAAATTCGCTAAAATTAAATTAAAGAATAATTCACTAGAAAGTCTGAAATTTGGTATAATTAATATAAAGAATAATTCCCTAGAAAGTCTGAAATTTCCTATAATTAAAATAAAGAATAATTCACTAGAAAGTCTGAAAATGGCTACAATTAAAATAAAGAATAATTCACTAGAAAGTCTGAAATTCGCTATAATTAAAATAAAGAATAATTCACTAGAAAGTCTGAAATTCGCTATAATTAAAATAAAGAATAATTCATTAAAAAATCTGAAATTCGCTATAATTAAAATAAAGAATAATTCATTAAAAAATCTGAAATTCGCTATAATTAAAATAAAGAATAATTCACTAGAAAGTCTGATATTCGCTATAATTAAAATAAAGAATAATTCACTAGAAAGTCTGAAATTCGCTATAATTAAAATAAAGAATAATTCACTCGAAAGTCCGAAATTCGCTACAATTAAAATAATTCACTAGAAAGTCTGTAATTCGCTACAATTAAAATAAAGGATAATTCACTAGAAAGTCTTTAATTCGCTAAAATTAAATTAAAGAATAATTCACTAGAAAGTCTGAAGTCGTGAAGGAAATCTTGAAAAATTACTAGGAAGTCTTACTTAAAGAAAGAAAAATTACTATAAATCGCAAAAATCTTCTCGAGTCACTGAATTCTTGAAATTTCATTATTGATCTGCAGGAAAGATGTACGATTTGAACGTGACCGGTAGCGCGATCGCGGACAACAACGGCCGTGGCATAGCAGCTGAGAAATTACGCTCGGCTCTTCACGTTCACGACACTTCCGTGTCGAACAGCAATCACATCGCTGGTATTCACGTTCTCGGCGGTACCGCCGACGTAAACGTCACCAGCAGTCGCGTGTCCTTCAATCACGGTGACGGTATAAACGTCACCGTAACCGGTGGCAATCGCAACGTTTCGCGCACCAGCATATCCTCCAATCAGGGCTACGGCTTTGCGGTCTGGCTCAACGACAGCACTGCCACCGAATACCTTCACTTCAATCAGACAACCGTTGTCGAATACTCCGAGATATTTCGCAACAGGGATATCGGCGTACTGGTACGTTACGACTACGACGAAATTGCCATCAATGTTTCGTGCTTTTTTACCACCTGTAATTTCTTTAAGCACCGGGTGACCACGATAGAAAAAAAAATCAGTCGAAAATAACTGAAGTTAAACAATTGATTTATTTGATTTAAGGTATTTTTTCTACGGAGACGAATATTTATCAATTAACTGGTTTTCGTCTAAAATTAAGGGAGATTTTTACTTTCTGGGCCAACAAATGTTCGATTTTTCATCAATTTTTTATGCGAAAAGTATGAAATTCTATTTCTATTTTGAAGAAGTGTGCAAAATTTCAATAAGATCGGTGCATTAGTTTTTGAGAAATCGTGTCCACCGACTTAAAAAATAGTGTTTTGAGAAAAATGCGTATACCTGCGTCGCTTCCGGCCGGTCTTTCCCAACGGGGGGAATTCCCAAAGGCTCTCTCTCTCTCTCTCTCTCTCTCTCTCTCTCTCTCTCTCTCTCTCTCTCCCTCTCTCTCTCCTAGACTTTAACTCCGATTGACTTAAAACTTTGGGAGAATATTCTAGACGTAACCCCTTAAGGAGTTTTGGGACAAGTGGTGAAGTGTTACCATTTGATTGAAATTTATACAGTAAATTCTTTCTCATAAACTGAATGCACCTTCCAAATTTTAAATCGTTCGTCTACACCGTTCCTATAAAATTTACAATAAAACAAAACCCTTTTTAACATAAGGAGATATTTGAACTGCCTACGCTCATGGCTGAATGGCAATTTTACGCACGAAATAGTGTGAACATTTTTTTTAAATTTTATGAAAAATTCTCAAATCACTCAGTACATTATGACAAATTCATCATCAGTGTTATAATGTTAAATGCTCTATGTTAAAAAGTGTTTCTTCCATTGTCAATTTTATAGAAACTGTGTAGATGATCGATTTAAAATTTGAAGGGTACACTCAGTATATGACAAAGAATTTACTGTATAAATTTGACTCAAATGGTGGCATTTCGTTAAGTGCCCCGAAATTCCTTAGAGAGTTTCGGGACAATTGGTGAAGTGTTACCATTTGATTTAAATTTATACAGTAAATTCTTTCTCATAAACTGAATGCACCTTTCAAATTTTACATCGATCGTCTACACCTTCCCTATAAAATTGACAATTAAAAAAAAAACCTTTTTAACATAAGGAGATAGAATAATTCACTAGAAAGTCTGAAATTCGCTATAATTAAAATAAAGAATAATTCACTAGAAAGTCTGAAATTCGTTATAATTAAAGTAAAGAATAATTCACTAGAAAGTCTGAAATTCGCTAAAATTAAATTAAAGAATAATTCATTAGAAAGTCTGAAATTCGCTATAATTAAAGTAAAGAATAATTCACTAGAAAGTCTGAAATTCGCTATCATTAAAATAAAGAATGATTCACTAGAAAGTCTGAAATTCGCTATAATTAAATTAAAGAATAATTCACTAGAAAGTCTGAAATTCGCTATAATTAAAATAAAGAATAATTCACTAGAAAGTCTGAAATTCGCTATAATTAAAATAAAGAATGATTCACTAGAAAGTCTGAAATTTGCTATAATTAAAATGAAGAATAATTCACTAGAAAGTCTGAAATTTGCTATGATTAAATTAAAGAATAATTCACTAGAAAGTCTGAAATTCGCTATAATTAAATTAAATAATAATTCACTAGAAAGTCTGAAATTCGCTACAATTAAAATAAAGAATAATTCACTGGAAAGTCTGATATTCGCTAAAATTAAAATAAAGAATAATTCACTAGAAAGTCTGAAATTCGCTATAATTAAAGTAAAGAATAATTCACTAGAAAGTCTGATATTCGCTATAATTAAATTAAAGAATAATTCACTAGAAAGTCTGAAATTCGCTATAATTAAAATAAAGAATAATTCACTGGAAAGTCTGAAATTCGCTACAATTAAAATAAAGAATAATTCACTAGAAGGTCTGAAATTCGCTATAATTAAAATAAAGAATAATTCACTAGAAAGTCTGAAATTCGCTATAATTAAAGTAAAGAATAATTCACTAGAAAGTCTGAAATTCGCTATAATAAAATTAAAGAATAATTTAACATAAGGAGATATTTTAATTGCCTACGCTCATCGCTGAATGGCAGTATTTACGCACGGAATAGTGTGAACATTTTTCTTTAATGTTTTGAAAAACTGTCAAATCACTCAGTACATTGCGACAAAATGGTCATCAGTGTCACAATGTTAAATGCTCTATGTTAAAAAGTGTTTCTTCTATTGTAAATTTTATAGAAACGGTGTAGACGATCGATTTAAAATTTGAAGAGTAAATTCAGTAAATGAGAGAGAATATACTGTATAAATTTGAATCAAATGGTAGCATTTCGTTAAGTATCCCGAAACTCCTTAAATATTCGACTTCCTGTCCTCCAGAAAAAAAATGCCTTCTACGCCAATATGCCTGTAAGCCAAACCTCTAACTCCGTTTCTCCGTGTACAGATCGGCAATTCGACCGGCTTGTCCTACGTGAACGTGACCGGTTGTTGGTTCAACAGTAGCTCGGAAACGGCGCTTCAGGTGGATTCAAGCTGGAGGTTCAATCGCGGCACACTCAAGCTTCAGATCGGCCACAACGTTTTCGTACAGAACGCAAAACTCGCGATAAAGCTCAGTCCAGCGTTGAACGTTAACGCCCGTATAGAGTACAATCACTTTCGTGATCACACTTACGGAGCGCTTCTCGTTCGTAATCCACTCTACGAGGAATTCAACGTGTTGCCGGCCGACGTTATCGTACAGCACAACGAGTTTTACGAAAATCGCGGTTTCTTCGTAGCGAGCATAGGCCTGTCACCTTACAGCGATGTCCAGAGGCTACTCTTCACGAGAAATTTTTTGCGCGACAATCACGTACGCGAACCATTCGACAACAGCGCATATCAGGGCTCGAGGCTTGTGCCGAGATCACGCGTCGCTGCTGTCGTTGTCGTCTCTTCGAGCAACGTTCAAGTCTTTCGCAATATCCTTCACAATCTCGAGTCACAGTACGAGATTGGCTCGCATCTCGAGGATCAGAGCAAGATCATCAATTGCACGTACAACTGGCTCGGCTATCCCGAGGAACAGAAAATCCTCGATCGATTGTTCCACAGGTTTGTTTGGATTTATTTTTTTAATTTGTTTGGTTCGTTCGAGCGCTTCTTTGCTCGACAAAGAATTCTTTTCGGAATTTAAATTACACTTTCGCTCACGGCATTCTACAGGGCGCACATATTTTTGTGAGTTTGCGACGCGTTTTTGCCTTCTCGGAAATTAAACAAATTGCAAATTGCATCGAAAATACCCGTTTTTTGCTTTCGTGTTCAAAATTTATTGAGACGGTGAATAAGTTCTCGCTGTTTTCCAACAGATGGCGTTATCAGAACTGCGTGCGTGTAGCTTAAGGTATTACAGGATAGATATTTAAAAAAAGGCCAAAATTCTTGAAAATTTGAGGAATTATAGTTCTTGATAAAATAATAATACAGTTATTATTTTAGAATTTTTTACTAAATAATTTAGTAAGCATATTTTCAAAGAAAAAGCATATTTTCTCTATTTTTAAAAAAATAGAGAAAACTATTTAAAAAAATAGAGAAACACTATAACCCCGTAGCTTTTTATGGGGGGGGGGGGGGGGGGGGGGTGACCGCCGCGATTTCTCCTCACCATCGTGTTCAGGGGGTCATTTTCTATAAATCCCCCCACCCTAGAGGGGGGTGGGGGTTATTGTGTAAACATTTACCATAATATGTTATATACATTATGCTCTAATTTCGAATTGCTTGTAAAAATTGCTTTAATTTTAATCTTTCTTTCTTTAAGGCCTTAGGCCACTCTAGGATTTTCCAAAAATCGATTTTTTTTTGTTGTTAAAAATGTACCTTAGTACCTATAAAATTATATTCCAAAAGATTATGGGTGTGAAAAATCTTTGAGTACTCGATTTTCGCAATTCTAGCGCAACCTCTCTTGATTCATTTCGTGATTTTCTACTAACTATTAAACGCGTTTATCACAAAGCTACATTTTTCAAGTCGACCGGACTCATCACTCAAACAAATTTCAACCGATTCACTTGAAATTTTAACTGTATATTTAGAATTACATTTTCTGAGGCACCACGTAGGATTTTTAAAAATTATATTGCATATTTCCTTTTTTATAAACAATTTTCTGACAATTTTCTCATGGCATTTTATACTTTTTGTTTTAGAAATGCGCCATTTTGACAAAAAACATATCGAAAAAAATCCTACGTACTTCTATAGCTATTCTTATATATAATCGAAAAAAAACTTTAGTGTCTCATCTTAACTGAAAAATTATAGGAGCTGTTGGTCCGGTCGTTGACCTTCCAGAAATAAAGGCGTCGTCGGAAAAATGCTGCACAGTCGCCATTTTGACGTTTATCGCTGTGAAAAAATAATTTTGCATAGTCAATTACGTGCACAATAAAAGCCCTATTTTGTAATACCGATTTATTTTATGGTTTCGCTGAAAAAAATTTACAAAATATGCCCTTTTTTTGGCCTCTGGAGTGGCCTAAGGCCTTAGAAAATATTCCTATATTTATAGTAATAATATATTTTTTTATACGCGATTTTGCCGATTTTCGAAGGTACTTTTCTAGACGCGGTTAAAAAAAAATCACGCATATAATGACAACATTTTTTTTACAGATCATTTATGCACATGGTTAAGTATATGTAAAAAAAAAATCAGAAATATTAACAAATGGCAGAGATATAACATAATAAAGCAATGTATTTTTTTTTGCGCGCCCGTTGATGGTGAAAGTTCTCGGCATCGATGTGGGAGTCTGAAAAAAAAAATTAACATATTTATAATTGCATAATGAATGTATCTTCAGTGTGAACCAACAATATTATTTAAAAAAAATTATTATAATAAAAATTCGAAACTTAACATTTTTTTACTCAATTTTCTCTCGGTATTTTATTTTTTATATTTTTTTGTGTCATTGAAATTTTTGTTTCTTTGGTTCACACGATAGGTGACGATACTAAGAATATGTTGTAAAAATTTCAAAGCGATCTGAACCTTCGTTCAAGAGTTCGAACTTTCACAAGGTTGAAAAAAGTGAATCGTGGAAAAACGGCTTTGAAGTTGGCGCTCGGGCGCCGCCGCGCGGTATCTATTATAAATGCAATCTTACCTTATTCAATAGCATCCTGCGCTATATGTGGAACCTTCCTCGGCATCTAAAACATCTCCAGCATGTTTTTTTTGTCGTTTCTGGCGGCAATCCTTGCTTCCTTTGTTGCCTTTTCACATTGAATTCCAGTGGCAGTAAGGCGTAATTTTTAGTTTTTACGCTCTAAATTCTGTAACTTCAACAATTTTTGGAATTTTTCTATTCTGTAGAGCTTCAATAATTCCTAACCGTTCAGGCTAATGGAATCAAAATTAAAAATAAAATGAAAACTTTTGAAATTTTTCGCGTATATATAAAGCCTTGAAAGATATTCCTATATTTATAGTACTGAGATATTTTTTTTTTAAAGAAAGAAAGCTTTAAATCCGAGCAATTTTTCATTAAAACCTCAATACAATGAATTTTTCGGAACACGCACTCGATGTAACGAACTTTTTTGTTCTTCCCTAGACATTCGTTGTATCGAGGTTCGACTGTACTCGAAACATTTTTCATTACGAACCATACTTACCCAAACAAACCCAAACAAACCCAAACAAACTTTAACAATTTTTGGAATTTTTCTATTCTGTAAAGCTTAAATAATTCCAACCGTTCAGGCTAATGGAATCAAAAATAAAAATAAAATGAAAAATTTTGAAATTTTTCGCGTATATATAAAGCCTTGAAAGATATTCCTATATTTATAGTACTGATATATTTCTTTTTTAAAGAAAGAAAGCTTTAAATTCGAGCAATTTTTCATTAAAACCTCAATACAATGAATTTTTCGGAACACACACTCGATATAACGAACTTTTTTGTTCTTCCCTAGACATTCGTTGTATCGAGGTTCGACTGTACTCGAAACATTTTTCATTACGAACCATACTTACCCAAACAAACCCCAACAAACCCAAACAAACTTTAACAATTTTTGGAATTTTTCTATTCTGTAAAGCTTAAATAATTCCAACCGTTCAGGCTAATGGAATCAAAAATAAAAATAAAATGAAAAATTTTGAAATTTTTCGCGTATATATAAAGCCTTGAAAGATATTCCTATTTTTATAGTACTGATATATTTTTTTTTTAAAGAAAGAAAGCTTTAAATTCGAACAATTTTTCATTAAAACCTCAATACAATGAATTTTTCGGAACACGCACTCGATGTAACGAACTTTTTTGTTCTTCCCTAGACATTCGTTGTATCGAGGTTCGACTGTACTCGAAACATTTTTCATTACGAACCATACTTACCCAAACAAACCCAAACAAACTTTAACAATTGTTGGAATTTTTCTATTCTGTAAAGCTTAAATAATTCCTAACCGTTCAGGCTAATGGAATCAAAAATAAAAATAAAATGAAAAATTTTGAAATTTTTCGCGTATATATAAAGCCTTGAAAGATATTCCTATTTTTATAGTACTGATATATTTTTTTTTTTAAGAAAGAAAGCTTTAAATTCGAGCAATTTTTCATTAAAACCTCAATACAATGAATTTTTCGGAACACGCACTCGATGTAACGAACTTTTTTGTTTTTCCCTAGAGATTCGTTGTATCGAGGTTCGACTGTACTCGAAACATTTTTCATTACGAACCATACTTACCCAAACAAACCCAAACAAACTTTAACAATTTTTGGAATTTTTCTATTCTGTAAAGCTTAAATAATTCCTAACCGTTCAGGCTAATGGAATCAAAAATAAAAATAAAATGAAAAATTTTGAAATTTGTCGCGTATATATAAAGCCTTGAAAGATATTCCTATATTTATAGTACTGATATATTTTTTTTTTAAAGAAAGAAAGCTTTAAATTCGAGCAATTTTTCATTAAAACCTCAATACAATGAATTTTTCGGAACACGCACTCGATGTAACGAACTTTTTTGTTCTTCCCTAGACATTCGTTGTATCGAGGTTCGACTGTACTCGAAACATTTTTCATTACGAACCATACTTACCCAAACAAACCCAAACAAACTTTAACAATTGTTAGAATTTTTCTATTCTGTAAAGCTTAAATAATTCCTAACCGTTCAGGCTAATGGAATCAAAAATAAAAATAAAATGAAAAATTTTGAAATTTTTCGCGTATATATAAAGCCTTGAAAGATATTCCTATTTTTATAGTACTGATATATTTTTTTTTTAAAGAAAGAAAGCTTTAAATTCGAGCAATTTTTCATTAAAACCTCAATACAATGAATTTTTCGGAACATACACTCGATATATCGAACTTTTTTGTTTTTCCCTAGAGATTCGTTGTATCGAGGTTCTCGACTGTACTCGAAACATTTTTCCTTACGAACCATACTTACCCAAACAAACCCAAACAAACTTTAACAATTTTTGGAATTTTTCTATTCTGTAAAGCTTAAATAATTCCTAACCGTTCAGGCTAATGGAATCAAAAATAAAAATAAAATGAAAAATTTTGAAATTTTTCGCGTATATATAAAGCCTTGAAAGATATTCCTATATTTATAGTACTGATATATTTTTTTTTTAAAGAAAGAAAGCTTTAAATTCGAGCAATTTTTCATTAAAACCTCAATACAATGAATTTTTCGGAACACGCACTCGATGTAACGAACTTTTTTGTTCTTCCCTAGACATTCGTTGTATCGAGGTTCGACTGTACTCGAAACATTTTTCATTACGAACCATACTTACCCAAACAAACCCAAACAAACTTTAACAATTGTTAGAATTTTTCTATTCTGTAAAGCTTAAATAATTCCTAACCGTTCAGGCTAATGGAATCAAAAATAAAAATAAAATGAAAAATTTTGAAATTTGTCGCGTATATATAAAGCCTTGAAAGATATTCCTATTTTTATAGTACTGATATATTTTTTTTTTAAAGAAAGAAAGCTTTAAATTCGAACAATTTTTCATTAAAACCTCAATACAATGAATTTTTCGGAACACGCACTCGATGTAACGAACTTTTTTGTTCTTCCCTAGACATTCGTTGTATCGAGGTTCGACTGTACTCGAAACATTTTTCATTACGAACCATACTTACCCAAACAAACCCAAACAAACTTTAACAATTGTTAGAATTTTTCTATTCTGTAAAGCTTAAATAATTCCTAACCGTTCAGGCTAATGGAATCAAAAATAAAAATAAAATGAAAAATTTTGAAATTTGTCGCGTATATATAAAGCCTTGAAAGATATTCCTATTTTTATAGTACTGATATATTTTTTTTTTAAAGAAAGAAAGCTTTAAATTCGAACAATTTTTCATTAAAACCTCAATACAATGAATTTTTCGGAACACGCACTCGATGTAACGAACTTTTTTGTTCTTCCCTAGACATTCGTTGTATCGAGGTTCGACTGTACTCGAAACATTTTTCATTACGAACCATACTTACCCAAACAAACCCAAACAAACTTTAACAATTTTTGGAATTTTTCTATTCTGTAAAGCTTAAATAATTCCTAACCGTTCAGGCTAATGGAATCAAAAATAAAAATAAAATGAAAAATTTTGAAATTTGTCGCGTATATATAAAGCCTTGAAAGATATTCCTATTTTTATAGTACTGATTTTTTTTTTTTTTTTAAGAAAGAAAGCTTTAAATTCGAGCAATTTTTCATTAAAACCTCAATACAATGAATTTTTCGGAACATGCACTCGATGTAACGAACTTTTTTTGTTCTTCCCTAGACATTCGTTGTATCGAGGTTCGACTGTACTCGAAACATTTTTCATTACGAACTATACTTACCCAAACAAACCCAAACAAACTTGAACAATTTTTGGAATTTTTCTATTCTGTAAAGCTTAAATAATTTCTAACCGTTCAGGCTAATGGTATCAAAAATAAAAATAAAATGAAAAATTTTGAAATTTTTCGCGTATATATAAAGCCTTGAAAGATATTCCTATTTTTATAGTACTGATATATTTTTTTTTTAAAGAAAGAAAGCTTTAAATTCGAGCAATTTTTCATTAAAACCTCAATACAATGAATTTTTCGGAACATACACTCGATATAACGAATTTTTTTGTTTTTCCCCAGAGATTCGTTGTATCGAGGTTCTCGACTGTACTCGAAACATTTTTCCTTACGAACCATACTTTCCGAGATACACGCTTGTAACACTTTTTCAGTGGCAATCCGTGTGGAAAGATTGCATCGGATTCGTACGAGATTGTAATCGTAATTTCGTGTTTTCAGGAAGGATCGCTACAACCTCGCGAAGATCGAGTATCTCCCTTACCTGTTGCACAGCAGCAATCCAGCGGCCAACACGATCGTGGCTTATCCGACCTTCGTGCCGCAATTCTTGCGTCCCGGTACGAATCTCGTGGGCGGCGAGGTGGACGGACAGGAGATGTTACCGGCCGGCGAGTACGTCGTCGAGCGAGATATCAATGTGAGACCCGGCGGAAAATTGATACTGCAGCCTGGCGTCACACTGAGATTTCCACCTGCTGTTGGCATGATGGTGGCTGGGCGATTGGACGCGAAGGGAAAAGGACCTGGCAGCATACTCTTGACGCTAAAGGTGCGCAGTGGCGAAGTCTTGAAATAACGCTACTTTAAACCTCGATTCGTGAACCTGCGTTTTCGTCCTGCCTAAATCATTTTTTTGGCAGGTTGCTATTTAATGTAAAAAAAAATTAAAAATTAAAAAAACCCTATTTTTCCTTGAGAAGTACGGACTAAAAGATTGACCATGAATTTTTTCACATTTTTTCATTAACAATTGTTGGTTTGGTAGTGACCCAGGTTCACGGGATTAAGGTGCCTCAAATACCTTCACCGATTAGAGGGTTAATTCTCGAATATTAATTGTTTGAGAATTCAGTAACGGGAATATTTATTTTTTTAAGTTGAATTACTGAAAAAATACGGAATAATATTTGGCGTTTGTTGTTCATCGATACTTTTCCAACGGAGATTTATTTATTCATTTATTTAATAATAAAAAAATAGTTTAACGGTGAAAAATATTTAAAAACAAATTATCACACTTTGAAGACAACATTTTTTTCTATCCTATCGAATATCGAAGTGCAAACGTCTGTATGAAATTTTCTGAATAGTAATAGAAATGTTTCTCGAGCCATTTTCTAAGGCTATGAAGAATTTATATGCGAAAATTAAAAAGAAACTGCATTTAAAAACATGTTAAATTGTTCAAATTATCGTGCAGACTGGCTCGAAAAATCTAATTTGTTCGGGTTTCTTTGTCTGAAATTTCGCGCTTTCAAGTTTACAGGAATCTCTCTAAACAAAAAGAATAAACAAATGGCTCGACAGAGATCTACTTAAAAAAAAAAACATTGCCTTAAAAAAAAAAATACCAAAAGCTGTACAAATCATCGTGCAGACCTCGAGAAAATGTCGTTTGTTTGGGTTTGTTAGAGTGGAATTTCGCACTTTCAAGTTTTACAAGAAACGCACTAAATAAAAAGAATAAACAAATGGCTCGACAGACTATAGAGAAGCTACTTCCAAAAAAAAACACTGCCTAAAAAAAAATATACCCCAAGCCGTTCGAATTATCGTGCACACGTCGAGAAAATACAGTGTGTTTGGGTTTACTAGAGTCGAGTTTCGCGCTTTCAAGCTTCACAAGAAACCCTCCAAATAAAAGGAATAAACAAATGGCTCGACAGACTTTAGAGAAGCTACTTCCAAAAAAAAAACACTGCCTAAAAAAAAATATACCCCAAGCCGTTCGAATTATCGTGCACACGTCGAGAAAATCCAGTGTGTTTAGGTTTATTAGAGTCGAGTTTCGCGCTTTCAAGGTTCACAAGAAACCCTCCAAATAAAAGGAATAAACAAATGGCTCGACAGACTATAGCGAAGCTACTTCCAAAAAAAAAACACTGCCTAAAAAAAAATATACCCCAAGTCGTTCGAATTATCGTGCACACGTCGAGAAAATACAGTGTGTTTGGGTTTACTAGAGTCGAGTTTCGCGCTTCCAAGCTTCACAAGAAACCCTCCAAATAAAAGCAATAAACAAATGGCTCGACAGACTATAGAGAAGCTACTTCCAAAAAAAAACACTGCCTAAAAAAAAATATACCCCAAGCCGTTCGAATTATCGTGCACACGTCGAGAAAATACAATGTGTTTGGGTTTACTAGAGTCGAGTTTCGCGCTTTCAAGCTCCACAAGAAACCCTCCAAATAAAAAGAATAAACAAATGGCTCGACAGACTATAGAGAAGCTACTTCCAAAAAAAAAATACTGCCTAAAAAAAAATATACCCCAAGCCGTTCGAATTATCGTGCACACGTCGAGAAAATACAATGTGTTTGGGTTTACTAGAGTCGAGTTTCGCGCTTTCAAGCTCCACAAGAAACCCTCCAAATAAAAAGAATAAACAAATGGCTCGACAGACTATAGAGAAGCTACTTCCAAAAAAAAAATACTGCCTAAAAAAAAATATACCCCAAGCCGTTCGAATTATCGTGCACACGTCGAGAAAATACAGTGTGTTTGGGTTTATTAGAGTCGAGTTTCGCACTTCCAACATTCACAAGAAACCCTCTAAATAAAAATTTTTATTTAGAGGGTTTCTTTTTTTTTTTTTACTTAAGTAAAAAAAAAAAAGAGAGCCTATTACCAAAGATTAGTAAACAAAACTGCATTTTTATACGAAGATAGAAGAAAAACGTTTCAAATGTATTAACCGAATTGTCTTACGATCCAAAGGAGGAGATCGTGCTCGCGCCGAGTGCAAACGAGACGTTCGAGGCAGCGCGCGATGCGCCAGAATCCTCCGTTCCCTCGGAGAACATGCCAGGAGGTCGTACGGACGAATCCGAAGTGCCGGTGAGGCTTCTCGGAGGAAGAACGAGCCTCGAGGGTCGACTGCAGATCCGTTTGGGTGAAAAATGGGGCACAGTGTGCAATTACGGTTGGACGATGAGAGACGCGGCAATAGCGTGTCATCAGTTGGGTCTCACATTGGATCCGGACGATTGGTATCTCGAGAGATCGCAGATACCAGCAGCTGGTACGAACGAAGAAATAATAATGAGCAACGTGCGTTGCGACGCGGACGACATAGACGTGTCACGTTGTAAATCGGAGAAATCCGACGAGTTCGAGAATTCTTGTAGCCACGAGAACGACGTTGGTGTGCGTTGCAGTCGCGCGGGTTGGGCGGGTCTGCGTTTGGGTCCACTGGCCGAGCGTAGTGACCTTCAGTACATAACAATCGAGAAAGCTGGTATGTTGGATTACACGACGAACAGTTTGAAGCCTGCCCTGCAGATCGATTTCGCCAGGCACTCGTTGGACAGCGTTCGCGTCATTGACAATCTTCAAGACGGCCTTGGCGTTCTTTATTCCGACGTTTATTCCTCGGACGCGATAAACAGCGTGACGAATAGCGAGTTCACCGGCAATCGTGGCAACGGCATAAGTTTCAAACAGTTGGGTTTGCGCTTGACGAGATCGCGAGTCGAGAACAACGGTTTAGCGGGTATACGTCACAATCCAGCGTTATCGGCGATACAGCAGAGAGAATTTGCCGGTTGGTTCGTACGAACTATAGGCGCTGGTAGCAGCGTCGACACACCGTACGATCCTCTCGTGTTGCCTGGCGAGAGCGTAAACGAAGTGGTCAATCTGTCGATCGGCGAGACGAGATATCTCGTGACCGCGAGAGTCGTTAGGGACGAGTACATTGAGCGTACGATACAGATACGCTGCACACCGGGATTCGTCATCGGCGTTCAATTGTTGAATCCCATACACAATCGCAGCACCGAGACAATCGTTTTGTACGACACGCAGCGTTTTAACGACAAGCGCGCAAACAGTTGGCACTTGCGCAGAGATTTATCGGTATTTCCACTCGCGACGAGTTCGTTCAATGTTTTTCTCGAGTACAAAAGTGGCATTGACGCAATGGGTGGCGCTGTCATCGTTTTCACGTCATTACGCGCGCCGACTCAAGATATACGCAATCGCATAGTGACCGGACCCGTGCCAACGCTGACAATCGTCAATACGAAGATACGGGGCAATCGTTACGGCCTAATGGCATCGTACTACAATCGCTATTTGGACGAGAACGGTGATCATTATTTGCGCAAAGCAAACGAAACGATAAAGCTCGTTAATTGCGAATTGTCGCACAACAGGGAGGAAGCGATTTACTTATTGTCGCCACACTTCAACGAACACTCGTCAAATATAACGGAAATAACGATAGCTATAAACGATAGCCTCGTGACGGACAACGGTCGTGGTATAACACATTATTCTCGCGACATGAGACAATCGAACAATTTGTTTCATTGGCTTTTGCAGGATTGTACGATCGAGAGAAACGAGGCCGGTGGCTTTCACGTATCTCTACCGTACGTTTGGCAATACAACGAGAATTTCACACACTCGATTTATCTCGCTAACAACACTTGGCGGAACAATGAAAATTTTGCATTCGTCGTTGACGGTCATTACGCGAATTTGAACGTAACGGGCAATCGTTTTGTCGCAAATCGTTGCAAAGACGGCTTGATGTCGATTCGGGGAATGGAGAAGAGAATGAGAATCAACGAGAATGAAATTGAGGATAATTCGGGACGTCACATGGTGGAATTTCGAGCGGACAGTCAGTCCGAGATACTCGGTGAGATAGAAGCGCATTTTTTTTTAAACGTTGTTAAGCGCAATCGTCACGACCCGATCTACGAGGATAATTCTCGTCGAGGTGGAGGTGGTCTTCGTCAACCCGGTCGTACTTACGTCGTCGGTTTTCACGGTATTCAAAAAGTCGCAATTAATCGCAATCTTTTTGGCGATAACGCGTTGGATTACGAATTATTGGCTGGTATAAGAACAGCGAGGATCAACAACGTGGTCGACGTGACGGAAAATTGGTGGGGAAGCGAGAGCGATCAAACGATCAAGCGTAGAATCTTCGATTTTGACGATTGGAACGATCACGCGGTAGCAAATTTTCGTCCGTACTTGACAAGCGACACGTTCGATTCGTCGATCTCGCCTACGTGGGAATTACGCTCGTCCATTGATCTCGACGATCTCGGCGGTCGTATAATTGAAAATCTGTCGATTTATCGACGCGACAAACCTTACGTGGTGCGCTCGGATATAACGGTAATGCCGGAAGCTACGCTAAACATATATCCGGACGTTGTGATGGAATTTGCACCGAGCGTTGGTATTTTGGTGCTAGGTACGTTGAACGCAATTGGCGCGCCAAATCACGAGATCGTTATGAGGCCGATCGAGTCCGAGGAGGCTCAAACGCTTGCAAAACGACGTTCCGTCGATCAAGCTGGTATAAGGTTGTGCAAAGACGGCAAGTGTTCGTCGTCGGGATCAAGCGAGAACGAGGGTTTTCTCGAATTCTTCAATCGTACGACACTCCAATGGATACCGATCTGCGACGAACGTTTTACCGAGAGAAACGGCCAGGTGGCCTGTCGTCAGCTCGGCTTTGACGATCTTGACGTTTACGTCGCGCAGGATCGTCGCTACGAGCTTCATCCAGGCTCGATGACACGTATATGGTCGTGGCCTGAGCCACTTCAGTGCTTCGGCAACGAGGCTAATCTCGACGATTGTCAAATACGCTTGAACGGTCATGGCCAACGTCGCGATTGTTCGTGGAACGGTAATTTCATTTTTGTCAATTGTGGCAGGAGAAATTTACCCGGTCGGCTGGATTATTGGGCTGGTATTAGAATAGCGGATAGCGAATTCGAGCATCATCTTTACGAGCATCGTATACACGACGTTGTGACACACGAGACCGTGAGACGCGTCGAGTCACGTCTCCGATACGTGAACATAAGTGGCGCTGGTATTTTGCACAATGAAAAATCCGCGGCAATACAAACGATCGTTAAAAGTCCAAGCGTAACGAGGGTGAGCGTTAAGCGAAGCGCTTATCACGCTATCAACGTTGTGTCGCCTAGTCACAATGTGGAATTGTTGCTAAACGAGATCGACGACGCTCACGGCAATGGCGTGAACGTTTTATCGATCACAGGCGAAGGACGCGAAGCTGACGAGTCGTCGTTCAGTCCTGTCAAAGAACTAAACGTTCCTTACAATCTTTTCGGTATGGTGGACGTTTGCGATACCGCAAAAGTCATTACAATCGAGGAGAGACTTCTCGTTTATTACAAATACGACAATAATCCGGTGAATTGCGTGAAAATATTTCGCAGCGCTTATCGCGCAAAACCCTTTGGCTTTAGGCTTCTACAGTTCAATCTTTACAATTCGACCGACAAGCCTGGACGCCCCGACGGCATAAGTCTCTACGACGGTGACATTTACAACGCGAGTGCACGAATCATCGGACACTTGGAAGCCGGCAGTCAAGGAGAGAAAATCTTTTACAAAACCCGAAGCGCCAGCTTGAGCTTGAGACTTTTCGCAAATGGCGCTAGTCAAGTTCATGGCTTTGTGGCCGAGGTCGTCACACTACCGATTTCCGCGATTGGTTTCAATCGCGACGTACAACACAACGTTTCGTATTCGATCGTGAAGAATTGCCGTCAAGGCGCTGTAAAATACACGAGCGCCGGTGAAGTTAACGCCGTCATGACACTGGAAAATAATCAATTTGTCGATAATTGTCGTAGTCTCTACGGTAACTTTACAACGTGCAAAGCTGCCGTCTCACTGGACGTACAGAATACTCAGTCTCTTTATTTTCGCAATAATCTCGTTAGGGGCAATCGAGCCGGCGGCCTTGCTATACGCGCCGATTCACGGGGTTCCGCTACCTCGCTCAAAGCATGGATACACAATAATCTCTTTGCCGATAATCTCAACAGACCGTCGCTCTACGTCGAGGGACGACAGAGCAGCCCGTATCAGGAAGTCACCATATTTCGCAATTATTTCGTCAACAATCGCGCACCGTACGACAATATTATAGTTCTCAAACAGGTCGTCAGCAATATGACACTCAATTATCTTCACGCCAATCTTGGACTTCATCTACTCGAGATCTCTGGCTTTGAGAGAGTTCGACTGCCCATTTATCAGAGCACATCACACAATGGATTTTACAAGTGAGTTTGTGAGGTGATTTTTTTTTTTTTTTTTGCGCACGCAATATTTGGGAAAGGGAACTCGAAGAGTAGAGGTCGACTCTACGAGTTCTCTTTTATATGGAAAAACACAAACAATGGTTTTTCAAGGTTGTTTTTGTTTTTTGTTCGAACTAACGCAGATACTTGATTTTCTAGTTCGTTTTGGTTTTTGTCTGATTGATTTTATTGTTTTTTTCGTAAATATTTGATTTTCTAATTCGTCTTGGTTTTTGTCCAAGCGAATGAAAATATTTGATTTTCTAGTTCGTTTTTGATTTTGTCCGAACAAACCCAAACATTTTATTTTCTAGTTTTCTTTTCGATTTTGTGCAAGCAAACGACAATATTTTTTTTTTTTTTTTTTTAGTTGGTTTTGGTTGTCCGAATAAACGCAAATATTTGATTTTCTAATTCGTTTTGGGTTTTGTCCGGACAAACGTAAATATTTGATTTTCTAGTTTTTTTTGTTTTTGTGCAAGCAAACGCAAATATTTTGTTTTTTTTTTAGTTGGGTTTGGTTGTCCGAATAAACGCAAATACTTGATTTTCTAGTTCGTTTTGGTTTTCGTCCGAACTATTTTCTTTTCTTTTTTTCGTAAATATTTTGATTTTCTAATTCGTTTTGGTTTTTGTCCAAGCAAACGCAAATATTTGATTTTCTAGCTCGTTTTTGATTTTGTCCGAACAAACCCAAACATTTTATTTTCTAGTTTTTTTTTGTTTTTGTGCAAGCAAACGCAAATATTTTGTTTTTTTTTTAGTTGGTTTTGGTTGTCCGAATAAACGCAAATATTTAATTTTCTAGTTCGTTTTGGGTTTTGTCCGAACAAACGTAAATATTTGATTTTCTAGTTAGTTTTGGTTTTCGTCCGAACTCTCTTCTTTTTTTTTTTTCGTCAATATTTGATTTTCTAATTCGTTTTGGGTTTTGTCCGAACAACCGTAAATATTTGATTTTCTAGTTTTTTTTTGGTTTTGTACAAGCAAACGACAATATTTTGTTTTTTTCTTTTAGTTGGTTTTGGTTGTCCGAATAAACGCAAATACTTGATTTTCTCGTTCGTTTTGGTTTTCGTTCGAACTATTTTGTTTTTTCTTCCCGTAAATATTTGATTTTCTAATTCGTTTCAGTTTTTGTCCAAGCTAACGCAAATATTTGATTTTCTAGCTCGTTTTGGATTTTGTCCGAACAAACGTAAATATTTTATTTTCCAGTATTCTTTTTGTTTATATCCAAATAAACGCAAATATTTGATTTTCTAGTTCGTCTTGGTTTTTGTTCAAGCAAACGCAAATTTTTTATTTTCTCGTTCCTTTCAATTTTTGTCCGAACAAGCCCAAATGTTTCCTCTTTTCTAGTTCGTTTTGTTTTTTTGTCCAAACAAACGTGAATATTTTATTTTCTAATTTTTTTTGGCTTTTGCGCAAGTAAACGAAAATATTTGATTTTCTCGTTCTTTTTGGTTTTCGTCCGAACAAACCCAAATATTTGATTTTCGAGTTCGTTTTCGTTTTTGTCCGAACAAACCCAAATATTTGACTTGCTACTTCGTTTTGGTTTTTGTCTAAACTAATCCAAATCGAGGCTTTTGGAGTTCGTTTTGGTTTTTATCCAAATTAATCTGAATAATAAACTTTGCGAGAGTGAGTTATTGTTGTTACTCGCCCAAATTTGTTGTTACTTGACTGCAAAAAATGCATCTCTCGAGTTTCTCGTATTTCAAACTCAAATATAACCAAACAAATCCAAACAATGAATCTCGCGAGTTCACTTTACTTACGCCCCCAAATAGACCCAAACAAACCCAAACAAACCCAAACAAACCTAAACGAAGCCGCTTGTGCATTGCTTTCGCAGAAACTACGCTATAGATCGTAACGGTAGGAGTACAATAGTCGCTGGTACACCTGGTCAGCAGTACGTCGACAACGTTTTCTTCAATCCCGACAACGACTACGAAATTCTGACGATGAATCGATCATTGTGAGTACACAGCCACCCACGCACTGTCTCTCGAAACGCGACCACGTCTCTTCAACAATTCTTTTTTTTTTTTTGCTTTAATAATCACGACCACTTCTAATTTCGCTCTTAATGTATTTTTATTTCATACGCTCGGTAATCGCATGTGCATGATTTAATGAAAATATCCCAGGGTGATCAGCACGGAATGGTACGAGAAGTGAGTAACTCCATTACGATTTTGTGATTGTTTAGCATTTCGTTTTGTTTTTTTTTTTAAATACTTTCCATGCTTCATCCTCGGTCTCGGACCAAAAAGGAAATTCGATTGTTAAACGAAAAACGATAGATTGTTAAAAAATCGAAGGCTACGTTGCCAGCCTCATTACTTACACGGAGAGAATTAAAAAGTAATTTTTGTCGTGAATTTCACGGTAAAAATTACCGTGATATATTTCAATGTGGTGACAAGCGAGAAAAGCATAATAATTCGTATGCGACAAGTTTTTTTTAACTCACGTTACAGAAAATTTCAAATACGTAGCTAAAATTTTACTATAAAAGAAGGGTAGCGCGCACGATAATTTTTACCGAGAGCACAATACATTTTCCTATAACACTCATTAAATTTTATAATAAATCTTAAAATAACTGTTATAAAGACGATACTTTTTTATAGACATTTTTGAAAGACATAAAATAATAAAATGCACAGTAAAATTTCGCTGACATTATATATTTTTTAAATTTAAGTTTTGCGTATTTTGTTACACATGAAAATTTACTAGAAAATCTGCTAAAATTTTCTATCTGAAGAAGAAATTTTATTTTATTTTCGTGAAAATCTGTGTTTTATTCAGTAATAATAAGCGAAGTTTCAGGGTTGTCATCTGGTTACCGTTACTGCACGGTAATTTTTAACATTTCATTCTCTCCGTGTAATTTACACACCTCGTAGATTGAGGCATCAGTCTTCATCCATTGCACTCATTTTCAAGAATTTTATTTTCAGAATAAAATTTATCTGTATATTTTAATCTTTTTATACATAAAAATAGAAGTTTCAAAGTACAAGAATTTTTTTATTTTTTAAAATTTATCTTGATGATTTCGCTGCCTTAAGTTACCCCGGCTTTCACCTTGTCGACACGAAATCTGAACTTTGGAGCATCTGAAAACAAAAAGTCGAGTATTTGAGGCCTTCTATACGCGATTTCGCCGATTTTCGAAGGTACACGGAGAGAATTAAATGTTAAAAATTACCGTGCGGTAACGGTAACCAGATGACAACCCTGAAACTTCGCTTATTATTACTGAGTAAAACACAGATTTTCACGAAAATAAAATAAAATATCTTCTTCAGATAGAAAATTTTATCAGATTTTCTAGTAAATTTTCATGTGTAACAAAAAACGCAAAACTTAAATTTAAAAAATATCTAATATCAGCGAAATTTTACTGTGCATTTTATTATTTTATGCTCTTTCAAAAATGTCTATAAAAAGGTATCGTCTTTATAACAGTTATTTTAAGATTTATTAGAAAATTTAATGAGTGTTATAGGAAAATGTATTGTGCTCTCGGTAAAAATTATCGTGCGCGCTACCCTTCTTGTATGGTAAAATTTTAGCTACGTATTTGAAATTTTCTGTAACGTGAGTTAAGAAAAAAAACTTATCGCATACGAATTATTCTGCTTTTCTCACTTGTCACCACATTGAAATATATCACGGTAATATTTACCGTGAAATTCACGACAAAAATTACTTTTTAAGGGGCCAGTCCACTTTGGAGCCACGAAAAAAGGCTATTTTCGCGATTTTTTTTTGAGGATTTCATAAAAGATATGAATATAAAAGTTGTTGGGCTTGATAAATAAAGTTTTGAAATACATTAAAAAAAAATTTTAATTCATTTTTATTCATTTTTAAGTACAAAAACTATAGTTTAACGTAACGCCGCAAAAATAGGTGGGCTAGGTAGCTCCATCACAACTCGGCAACGGCTTGTCTGAAACAAAAAAAAATAAAGTCCATTAGATTCAGTATGAAACCAGCTACAAAATGACCCTCGGATATGAAGTTTTATCAAAAAATAAAAAAATGGCAGATGAAAAACGAAAAAAGTAAAAATAAACGCGTTTTTTTCGCAGTTTTTCGCAAGAAAAAAGAGTAAAAATCAAAATTTTCAATCCATCGAGGGTCATCTTGTTGCGAATCATGTTTACAATATGTGGTTCAAATTTCAAGAGAATCGGTTTATTAGTTTTAGAGATACGATGGAGCTAGATTTTGAAAACGTTGTTTCGAGAAAAACGCGTTTAAAGTTTATATTATGAAAATCTCTTACCTAAACTCAATCGTCAATATTGACACAATATTGGCACAATATTTCTGAATGTATGTACTTTCGAAAACAGTAAAAAAAAAATCGATTTTTTGAAATTTTCAAAGTGGACCGGCCCCTTAATTCTCTCCGTGTACTTTTCTAGACGCGGTTAAAAAAAATGACGCATATATTGACAACATTTTTTTTACAGATCATTTATGCACATGGTTAAGTATATGTAAAAAAAAAAATCAGAAATATTAACAAATGGCGGAGATATAACATAATGAAGCAATGTATTTTTTTTTTCGCGCGCGCGTTGATGGTGAAAGTTCTCGGCATCGATGTGGGTGTCTGAAAAAAAAAATGAACATATTTATAATTGCATAATGAATGTATCTTCAGTGTGAACCAACAATATTATTTAAAAAAATTATTATAATAAAAATTCAAAACTTAAAATTTTTTTACTGAATTTTCTCTCGGTATTTTATTTTTTATATTTTTTTGTGTCATTGAAATTTTTGTTTCTGTGGTTCACACGATAGGTGATGATACTAAGAATATGTTGTAAAAATTTCAAAGCGATCTGAACCTTCGTTCAAGAGTTAGAACTTTCACAAGCTTCAAAAAAGTGAATCGTGGAAAAACGGCTTTGAAGTTGGCGGTCGGGCGCGCCGCGCGGTATCTATTATAAATGCAATCTTACCTTATTTAATGGCATAATGGAATTTTTCAATTCTGTAAAGCTTAAAATATTCCCAACCGTTCAGGCTAATGGAATCAAAAATAAAATAAAAAAATGAAAAATTTTGAAATTTTTCGCGTATACAAGGCCTTAAAATAAAAGCTTGTAAAAAATCAACAGAATTTAATAATAAATCGAGAGAATAAAGAAACGCATGTGTCAATAGTCAATTGGAGATGTGGAGATCGCACGTGGACGCGCGTCACAATTGGTGGGGCTACAACGAGACTCTGGCGGTCGCTGGAAGGATTCGCGACCGTGGTGATTCGCCGGAACTACTGCAGGTCGATTATCAGCCCTTCCACATGAACAACAAGTCCGTTCTCAATGGCAAATGTCCACCTGCCTGGGATCTCGTTGGAGACACGTGCTACATTTACATCGGTGCACCGATGGACTTTTACGAGGCTCGAGATTTTTGCCGAGTAAGCGTTTTTCTCGACCGATTGCGATCATTTTTACCTTTTTTTATTTATTTCCGTACGCTTTTTAAAATAGTTTTTTTTTTTCGACAAATTCCATTGCTGACGCGTTTCAATGTATCGTTTACAGTCGGCCAACGCATCGATGCCCTTCATAATGGGTGAGTATGTGGAATTGTGGAAGTTCTTGAGAAAACAACAGGAACGCTTCGATTATTCGTCGAGGGTATGGGTGCAGCAATTGGAACGTGTCGATCAGTGCACAACGTTCACGTATCAGACTATCGAGATCGATCATTGCCGTCAGCCGAGTCCGTTCATTTGCGAAATAGGTGAGACGAGTACAAAGAGAAAGATTTATTATAATTAATAATTATATTAAATATTCGTTATATTGGGAGTAGAAATTAATTCGGTCCGTTTTTTTTTTGTGGCAAAAAATCCATTTATTTCAAAATAAAAGGTACGAATAGATTAATCAAAGTATTGTCCATCGCTGGCTACTACTTTTTCCCACCTCTCAGACAATTTTCGAATTCCATCTCGAACAAAAAGTCTCGTCTTTTGAGGCGATCCAAGTTTTGAGTCAATTTTCGATTTCTGCGAAAGAAGCGAACCGATGAGCTGCTAAATCCTGCTGCATCCGTCGGAACAACCGAGTAATCAGAAGGAGCAATGTCCGGAGAATACGGCGGGTGCGGTAAAATACATCCCATTTGAGCGTTTCCAAATATTTTTTTTACGACTTTTGCGACACGAGGCCGAGCGTTGTCATGCAGAGGAATAATTTGATCGTGTCTTTGCTCGTATTTCGGCCGTTTTTCTCGTAATGCACGGCTCAAACGAATCAATTGTAGTCTATACCGTGTAATGATTTCTTATATATTTTCGAGTATTTTTTACAAATATATTGCAGTTATTATTATTATAGCGTTTAACATAATTAGAAGCATTACATAAATTAACAACAATCGTTTTCCTTTCGTTATTTACAAATAAGAGAGAGAGAGAGAGAGTGAGTATAATTTCGAACTATCGATTACAAATTGGGTTTGTTTGGGTTTGTTTGGGAGAGAATACAACGTACATGTATAATAAAATTAAGTCAATCAGACTCGTGACAAAAATCGTTCTCACCGGCACTATTTGACGCTGAGCTATTATTTCGCTTCTGTTTGCGTTACGAGATAAAATAGACGTTACTTTAGCTGCAGCGTCCAATTACAATAATCATGGCGAATTACCGTTTTCCGTACATTTGACGAATGATTATGATACAATTCTGAGGAGCTCCTCGTACGGAAATACAATATAATATAAGATACACGCGTGTTCTTGTGTGGTCTAATCATTTGGACGGAACGGTGAGAAGTATCATACGATATTCGATCATAATGATTTCTCTCTCTCTCTCTCTTTCTCAATCTCTCTCTCTCTCTCTCTCTATTTCTCTCTCCCCACCCATCGCCAAACTCTTGACACATACATACATCCTACTTTCATACAATCATACCCTTACAACCGATCGCCCGTAACGGAATCGCCAGGTTGTAGCAGCTCATTGGCTCATTTGGCTGTCCAGGGCGAGGCTTGTCTTCAACACTGAAATCACCGTTCTTAAGGTAGTACTAGCGGATTGACTAGTCAACAGAATATCTATCAATTTTCGAATCTTAAAAATGCAAAATATAATACATTTAGGTACAATAATAAATATGATACGGAAAATAATGATTTGAAAAGTGTATGTGATAACTGTGTGCATTATATTATGAAAAGTAAAGTATTAAAATAGCAATCAGATTTGACTTGAGTTGTCTCACCGTCCGCTATTTCATAATTCTGGCAATATTCGTGGCCACGCTGTCCTCAGCCGCTTCCGATCAATGTCAGAAGTTTGTTTATGCCGTCCGTGTGTGTAAGCATGTGTGTAGTGTGTGTGCAATGTGCGTATGTAACTTCGGTCTTACATACAATATGGAGTACAAAAAACGCCCGCGAAGATAAAAAAGAATGATAAAAACTTCATTATATAATATTCAATCCATAATTATTTATCATTAATGAGGAAATTTCTCGCGTAAAGAATCTACAACTTTTGTCGTTGCATTCAAATTGATCGGCTCGATTCGGCCTCCCGGATACGAACACACAGCTGACGGCATGCGGTTTTGCCAAATCTACGCCATCTCTCCCGCCATGACAGACACGGCTAGCGAACGCAAAAATTAGTCGATTCAATCGATAATATCTGCTCGAAATATCCCGTAACCTAGATTTTGTATGCAACATACGTAACCGCGACAGTTTTTTTGTTATTTATCGCTTTTCGTATAGCTCATATCTATTCGCGAACTACTATTATTTTCGTTTCAAAGCTCGATCCGCACGGATTCCCCATATGGTATGGGTTAAATGCATTGATTTCGTGAATTAATTACTACTGTATCTAGCCGGTAAGGCATGCTGAGTTTTCGCGGACGTCATTCTGTATGTCTATAGTACAGCATACAAAAAAATCAATTTTTTTCCTAATAAGGAGGTTCGTGCACATACTACCTTAAAGCGTCGAAACCATTCCCTACATGATTTATCAGTTGGAGCATCATCACCATAAACTTCAACAAGCATTCGATGCGCTTCAGCTTCACTTTTCTTCCAATTAAAGCAGAAAAGTAAAACTTCCCGCAAATGCTGATTAGTTAACACAATTTCGACATATTCAAGACAGTAAAAAACAAGGCTTTTAATGGAACTCAAAGCGATATAAACTGAATGTTATTGACAGATGTCTAACCTCTCTGAAACCACCGAAATCAGCTGTCACTATGAAACATTCATAACAGCCAGAGTCATCTCTTGAAAACGGACCGAATTAATTTGTACTTCCAATAATTAATAATTATTGGAAGTACAAATCAAGAATATGTATTACCGGCGAAAAGTTTCCGGACAAATATTCAAAAAAGTTCCGGAACGATCTTTTTATGCCATTTTGCCGACGTTTGACACAAATGAATTTAATAAACGGCATTTTGAAGGGGAGGAATTCACCTTCATTTCCTTTTTTTTTGAAATTTTTTTACTATTTTTTTTACGATTAATACCGTTTTTCGAAAACGACCATTTTTCGCCTTTTTTTTTGTTCCTTTTCTGGTGGACCCCGTTTACAGACAACATTTTTTAATGCATTTCTTTGACCGGAACCATAAAGGGGGAAGCTCAAGCTTCAATTTTGTTTTTTTTTAAAGCTTCGTACGATTTTTTTTCTAAAGATATTTTGATTAGAAAAAAAAGAGACAATTTGAAAAATAACGTGTAACGCGAAAACGACAAGGATTCAAGGAAAACCTCAAGATAGTAAAAAGTTGAATAGATTTTCGTTGAGTTCGCGAGAATTTTTTCAGATTTTTTTTTCCAAATTTTGTTTTTCACCTATTTTCGATTTAAAAAAATCAGACGATTTGATTACCGCAACTCGAGAAAAAAATATCGAAAAAAAAAATCTGAAATAATTCCATCGCGTTAAAACAGAAAAATAAAAATTTTTCCTCTCTGAAAATTTTTTACCGAAAATACGTAAAAAAAAAATTTCGAAAAAATCTGAAAAAATTCTCGCGAACTCAAGAAAAACCGATTCAACTTTTTTTTTTACTATCTTGAGGTTTTCCTTGCATCCTTGTCGTTTTCGCGTTACACGTTATTTTTCAAATTGTCTGTTTTTTCAAAAACGTGTCGAATTATGCAGCAATTTTAAAGAGTTTCAGATCCATACTGCATTTCACTTCTACTTTATTCTCATTTATACGTCACACTTTCTGTACCCCTTGGAAAACGTAAAACTGAAGTTTCACTGCATTTCGTATTGATCTATTGCCTATATATTTGGACGAATATTCAAAATAGTTTTAAAAAAAATTAAAATCAAACAAAACATAGCTCTAAACAAGAATTACCAATTTTATTGCGTAAAAAATAATTACGTAAATTAATATTGTAGTATTAATTATGTGTGCTGATTTAGATTGAATTTTTATGTCTGCATTGTCGTTTTATCGCAAATATTTTATATTATCGTATAATATTCGATCATTAGATCCGAGGATCCACATCGATCCGTTGTCCTGGAGAAAGGACATGGTCGCTGTGGGCGTTCTAGGTGCAATTGGAGCGGCTCTTGCTCTTTTGGCTGCCGCCATTGGATTTTGGATCTCGAAGTCGAAAAGACGTAAATTGGAGAGGCTCGAGAGGCGAAACTCGATAAGACAGTCCTTGCATTCCCTCAGATCGGTCGGTTCGACGTCAGGATTCACCGAGCTCAATTACAGAAGAAAACCAATAGCGGTGAGTAGACTTTTCCAGTCAATTAGCCAATAAAGAACAATTTTTTTTACGGCGTATAATACTATGGCGAGCAATAATCTATTTATATTCTAATAGTATTCGTAAAAAAAAGTCGTGGCTATACAAGATTTTTTCATGAGAGTAATCGTGTTCTGCTGTTCGGGATACATAGGCCAAAGCAGGAATTATTGAAATTTTTGTCTGTACGAGGTGTATAAATTAAGGCAGTAGTCTGCTTTAGGAGCCGAAAAAAAGCGTTTTTTCAACAATTTTTTTGAAAGGGAAGGAAATGATTGCGGTAAACGAAATTTTGAGACGATAGTATATTATATTCAAGCTTTAAAAAACAATTTTTATTATTACAAATTATTGAAATTTGCCAAAGTTGTAACGATTTTTCTGGGGCGCCTGGAGTGTGCACTCGTAAATCGGTGCCGGTGATGGAGGTCGTGCGATGCATCTGAAACAGTGGAACCAAATTTTTTTTTAGTTTTTATAAGTTCCTTTTCTATATGAACTAAAAAAATACCGAAGAAATGACGAAATTCCAAATTTTTTCGAAGTTTGAAAAAAAAATTCACTTTTTTGAAAAAAAAATTCACTTTAAGTTGCAAAACAAGTAATTTAAATAGTACTTTTGTCCAACTTTTTTAGTTCAAATAGAAGATAATTCAATACTGAAGCTAGATCACTTTGGTTTTTTTCGATCGGACATATATTGTTTTTACTATCGCCGGCACCGTTTTCCAAAACTTGTGAAAATGAAAACTCGAGAAAACGGGCTGTAAAGTCTGCCCGAGCATTCGCACCTGCTCGACGCTCGGCCACTAAAACTGATCTAGCTTCGAAAATATGTCGAATTGGCCTCTAAAATTTTGAACACATATTCTTGGATAGTTTTGGAATAGATTTAAGACAAAAACGAAAAATCGATTTTTTGAAGCCTGTAAAGCAGACTACTGCCTTAAGTAATGAGACTGGCAATGTAGCGGTCGATCGCTACGTTGCCCGACTCATTACTTAATTTACACACCTCGTATGTGCAGGCATCACGCAAAAACTATTCGACGAATTTTATTAAGGGGGGAAAATACACGTAGACGACGAAAAAATCGCTAATTTTGATCGTTATTTTTTTTTTTGGAAAGCAACAAAACTCTTTACATTTATCAAACTTTAGATACAATTTATTACACAATTAAACTGTTTAAATTAATTTTTTTATTCAAAAATATTGCAAAATGCCGACTTTATGGCGTGGAATTTCACGAAGGTTTTGGCGGCAGTTTTTCATTACGACCATCATGTAAATTAAGAGCATGTACAAGGTCAACATAACCTCACAAATCTTCCAACCCAGTTTTCTCATAAATGATTAAGGTCTTTGAGGAAAAACAACGCATCAGGCTCTGGAGAATATCCTGACACAGAGCTTGACGATTTTCTTTTGCCCTAAAAATGATTCATCTTTGAGAAATCTTGGTTCGAACATTTTCGCTATCTCTCTCGCACTCATATGTCACGTGGTACACCTTCTACTTCGCCTTAAGGGGAGAAAACCCTTTAGACGCCCGAAAATAAGGCATTTTTTGTGAATTTTTTTGAGGGTAATGAAATGATCCCGTCATTTTTAAATTTCAATGGGATCTTATTATAGGTTTAAAGAGCTCAAAAACTTTTTTCTTTTACAAAAGAAAATGGCTACGTTATAGCCTTTTCCCCCAGGCGTTTTTCCTGTGCCGTCAAAAAATGCTCCATTTTTCACATTTTTACTGTTCATTTGAAACAGAAAACAAAAATATTTTTCGATTACTGACACATGTAGGGGAAGGATAAACCTATAAAATTATAAAAAAAAGTATAAAATTGAAAATTACGCAGGCTTTTTAACCAAAAGTTCAAATTTTCGACCATTTTTTCGACAGTTTTTACCCCCAAAAAAAAAATATTTATTTATGCGATATCCTTCAAACTTTAGGTTTATCCTTCAGGTAATATCATAGACATAAACCTCTCAAAATTTCAGCGAGATCGATCAATAACTTTTTGAGCTACAGCGTGAGCAGTTTTTGACAATGTAGTTTCGAGATAATCGCGTTTAAAGTTTCAATACGATAAAACTATAAACTTTAGCGACTTACCGATCAATCAGCGATTCCAGGCCCATACACTAACCCTTCAACTTCCTCGAAAAGCTGATTTTCTTTCATTTGCTGCTGTTTTCGGGCTGTACGAGGTGTTTTTGTCGAGGAAAGGCTCATCCGGTTCTGCCTCTCTATCCGTGCCTCGTCGGAGTTTTCGGCGAAAATACTCTGGCGTACGTCCCAAAAATTATATCCAACGCATTCATAATTCTTAGAATGGAGGAATAGCCTTCATTGAACATCCCAGCAGCAATATAGACTTCGATTTTAACGATTTTGAGCCCAGAATGGCGGTGTTTCTGAGCTAATGGCCAAACTGTTGCGTTGAAACTCTCGTTCGCGTTTTATTGCATGACCATCCAAGCATCTTTCGAGTCAATCTTCCCTCGACAAAATCTTTGTAAATTGGTAAGAGATGCTGCTTCATCTTTTCGTCTGGCTCGCAAATTCGCGGTATTCGATCTCGGCGCTCTCCAACTATGAGCTATAACTCCGTAAATATTCCATATTTCGATTTTTCCTTTTACCAGTATCTTCGTAGTTTAGAAATATGTAAAAAAAAAAACGATTTTTTGAAAATTCTAAAGGGTTTTCTTCCCTTAAGAAAAAAAAATCTGACCAAAACCAGTTTTGGTCCTCCTAGCGCCCTCCCCCCGAAAAAAAATGCTGCTCACGTCCTCTGCCGATGCACCACAACCTGCATCCACCAAACCGTGAAATCTTCTGTTTTTTTTCCAGACGAAGCAGTCGACCGACACGCTGAACTCGCGTACCCTCGACTACAAGAAAATGATGAACGGTGGCGGTAGCATAGACTCGATGGACAAGTCACAGTTGAACTCATCGATGGAGGACAACCAGAGTTACGACGTGTACGAGGCGCACAATCCTCGCTACTCACCGAGCACGAGTGACTTCAAGTCCACCGTGGATAAGTATCCCCGTACACAAGGTGACAATCCGGTATTCGATTTGGCGTACAGAAACGAGGGCTTTCGCAATCATTCGTCGACCTTCACGAACTCGAGGAACACGAGTAATTGGCCATCGGTGGCGAACAGCGAAATTGCCCAAGACGAGATGATCCCAACGGAGCGTACGATCAGTGACCAAGAATACATGAACAACAACAACAACAACAACAACAACAACAACAATAACGCGTCGACTTTGCCGCTGAACGCGAGTCTCGCGATGACCGATTCGATAACCGAATTGAAGCGCGACATAGACTCGAGCAACGTTTACTCGACTATGGCCGATTACGCGAATTACGAGGTACCGCCAACGACACCAGGCGGCTCTGAACCCGTACCCGAATACTTCAGTCCATCGTTAAGACCGCGACCTTACTACTACGAGGAGCCGCCACGACCACCCGTCGCTCTATTGGAAACGAATCTCGACACGGGCGAGGAGAAACCCCTGCGCTCCAAGAGCGAGGCTCTCCTCGAAACGAACTTTGACGTTTTTATGCCTAGCGGCAACGAGCCAACCGAACTCACGCAATTGTCCGCGGAATCGAGGAGCAAAAGTCAACCTCTCGAAACCGCCATGTGAAATCCTGAAGCCTTTTCGATGTTTGAATGAAGAAAAGAAAGAAAAAAAAAAAAAAACGTAACAAAAGACAAGTACAAAATTATAGCTTAGTCGTTTAAATCACTAGGACAAATAACTGGAATACGGTGTCGGAGGAATTTCCGAATTTGCCGATTTTGCTCGACTCAGCCCTAACCCTCACTCGGCGATTTCATCAATCGCGATGTATCGCGCGCTAGAACGAATCGACTTTTCGCTCTCCGCACGAGCTTACGAAACGGTTTATGAGCCGCTTTTTAAACTCGTAAGAGCGAGAATTCGTTACAGAAAGCTGTGAGAATGTGCGCAGGGGACGCAACGAGCGAGAAAGATCCAATAGAAGAAGAAAAAAAAAAAACAAATTCAGCGTTACAATCGCTGAAATATTTCTAGAGCACCGAATGAGATTCGTGCTCGCGCGGCCTTTTTCTACGTCACGTGCATGCCTTGTTTAGTGGATGAAAAAAGTGTTTGCAAAGCTCGCTGTTTTTTTTTTTTTTCCAATGCTTCGAAGAAATACATTTTTTTGGAAGATTATTTTACGAGGCCTCTCGCGTCGAATATAACGCGCATGTTAATACGAAAAATCCATGCTAATGGAAGTGTACGCAAAAACGTACGAAGAAAAAACAAACGAGCTGTGCAGACACTTTGTTCATTGGCTATATGTATATATAATTATATATGTATATTCGAGTGCGTCGGGAAAAAGAAATCCTTTTGGAACAATAGTATCAGGTACGAAGAAAAAAGTGCAGTCCAAATTTGAGCTCTCTTGCTCAATTTCGCGTGGAAAATACGCTCTACGCTTAGACTCGAATAGATCGAATTGAAATATATCAAACGAGGCTGTACGGTCTTGAAACTGATATTCACGGAATTGAAACGAACTCATTAATCTCGATATCACGATTTTTATACAAATTGAAGCTATTCGAGAAATACATTCCTGTCGAAAAATGATAGGGCCACGTTTCGAATAACGATAATTGGTGTAAAAATTGCGATATAAAGAGAAAGGCGTTTCTAAAATTGTGCAGGTCAGCTCCGATCTTTAGCAAAATTCCACAAATTGTCGGAAGGCTGGTGGAAAATAAAGAAAAATTGCTGCAGAAGTTTAAGAATGGTCTGCAATTTTTTTTACATAGATACTATTTCAAACGAGCGAGAGATTTTTTTTCTTCCGTCGCGCTAATCGGACGAGACACTAATGTCGAAAGATCGAATTACACAATTTTTTACATCTCGGAGGCGTACGCACCTTTCCTTCGAGCGACTCGGGTACTCTAATATTCTTCTTCTTCTTCTTTTTTTACTCATACCCATCGTAGATCGTAAGAGCTTAGCGATCAATGAATTTTTTTCGAGGAGTTTGCGTCGCGTTTTGTAAGATACACCCTTGTTTGTTTGTTTTTTTTTTCTCACACTAGTTGGTAATGTTGAGCATAGAGCAATGGGAAATCGTGCTGTATGACGAGCGATACGTACTTTTAAGATCGATTTATTACATATGATAATTAGTTATATACGATTTAAATATTAAGCGTTAATATTAATGATAATACATCGTTCAACGTTGTCAAATGTTTTTTTTCACTGCCAAACGCACACGCTCGTGTACACACACACACACACACACACACAGATACGGAACACGTACGAGGAAGCAAGAAGATTTTGCGCGCGCGCACACTCGCGTTTGTTCGACAAAGTCCTCAAATTTGTGATAAAACTCGTTAATTCGTAGAAACTTTTTCGTGTGTGTGTGTGTGTGTGTGTGTATATTTTCGGAAAATACGTCCGCGCGGGTAGGTTTCCTCGGCTTATTTTATTGCCGGGGATGCCGCGAATTGTACCAATCGCCGCAGCGTTCATAATGTCCACGTGTGTGGGAGTAACGTCCTCCAATTTGTATACTTTTTAATACACCGTCGGTATAAAGTCGGTGATGTTTTTTTTTTCTTCGCGCAACACTATGCGATAATGATCGATCGTCCGTCCATAAAAATATACGTTTTGTGTGTTTGTGTGTGCAGAATGTAAGTTTATATGATACTTTTTGTGTTTTTTATATATATAGATATATATATTCATTATAAAAATATCGAGTATCGTCGTACCAGAAATTTCGAGTCGTTGACTTTTTCTTTTCCCCTCTGTCGTCCATATAATTTTTGTTTGCTTCTGGATTGTGACGTAAGTATAATTGTAACGTAATTGTGTTGGGAAGGCAATTGGCAAAGTTACGTCTACCTGAAGGCCCGAAAAATGTCGCTGCGGTGAGTTTTTTTCGGTTAAACGATTCGTGCGAATAAAATACATTTTTCTTTAAAGGGGGAAAGTACGAGTAGCGACACAAATAATCCATTTTTAGCATTGAAAATGCTTTTAAAGATGTATATAGGGTTTGGGTTTGTTGAGGTTTGTTGGGGCTTGTTTGGGTTTGTTGGGGTTTGTTGAGGTTTGATGATGTTTGTTGGGGTTTTTTTTAAATTTTTGTTGAAGTTTGTTGGGGTTTGTTGAGGTTTGTTGGGATTTGTTGAGGTTTGTTTGGGTTTGTCGAGGTTTGTTTGGTTTTGTTGGGGTTTATTTGGGTTTTTTGGGGTTTGTTGAGGTTTGTTGGAATTAGTTGAGGTTTGATGGGGTTTGTTGGGGCTTGTTGGGGTTTTTTGATGTTTGTTGAAGTTTGTTGGGGTTTATGAGGTTTGGTGGGGCTTAATGGGGTTTGTTGAGAGGTTTGTTTGGTTTTGTTTGGATTTGTTGAGGTTTGTTTGATTATGTTGGGGTTTTTTGGGATTTGTTGAGGTTTGATGAGGTTTGTTGAGGTTTGTTGGGGTTTAGTTGAGGTTTGATGAGGTTTGTTGGGGTTTTTTAATTTTTGTTGAAGTTCGTTGGGGTTTGTTGAGGTTTGTTTGGGTTTGTTGGGATTTGTTGAGGTTTGTTTGGTTTTGTTGGGGTTTATTTGGGTTTTTTGGGGTTTGTTGGGGCTTGTTGGGGTTTTTTGATGTTTGTTGAAGTTTGTTGAGGTTTGGTGGGGCTTAATGGGGATTGTTGAGAGGTTTGTTTGGGTTTGTTGAGGTTTGTTTGATTTTGTTGGGGTTTTTTTGGGGTTTGTTGAGGTTTGTTGGGGTTTGTTGAGGTTTGATGAGATTTGTTGAGGTTTGTTGGGATTTATTAGGTTCCTGACCATCACGAGGACACTTTTTTTTTTGAGTCTCCGAATGAATGAAAAATTCATCCAAACCAAATTTTGGGATGAATTTTTTTTATAAGCTGTTAAGATATAAGCTGTTAAAACCAGGGGAAACGGTTAATACTAAACGTTACCAACAACAATTGACCGATTTGAACCGTTCGCTGCTTGAAAAAAAGGCCAGAATACCGAAAGAGGCAACGCAAAGTCATTTTTCTTCATGACAATGCTCCATCACATACGGCAAAACCGGTTCGCGACACGTTCGAAGCACTCAGCTGGGAAGTTCTACCCCATGCGGCTTACTCACCAGACTTGGCTCCTTCCAATTACCACTTGTTTGCATCGATGGGTCACGCACTTGCCGAGCAGCGCTTTGGTTCGTACGAAGATGTGAAAAAATGGCTCGATCAATGGTTCGCAGCAAAAGGGGAAGATTTTTTTACTGGCGTGGTATTCACAAATTGCCCGAAAGATCGGAAAAATGTATAACAAGCGATGGTGCATACTTTGAATAAAGCACTTTTTATCATTCTTCCGAATTTAACGTGTTGTTTTTTTTCAGAAAAAAAAATCCGCATTTCATACTTGAACACCTGGTGTACAAGTAAGTAAGGATGAATTTTATCGGGTACAGGACGATCTAATAATATTCGTTGTGACAAAAGTCATCGAGATACTTTTTATTATATATATATATATATATATATATATATATATATATATATATATATATATATATATATATACGTGTAATATTTAAATATAATTTCGTGTATACATATTTGTAATATATTAACGGCTATGCCGGTGAACAATCGTATCTCACCGCAACATCAACACTCAACGATATTTCTTTATTTTCATCATTTTATATATTCGCGACAAATATAACGAAAGAATTTGTCATTTGACTCTAACTACAATATTTTATTTGCTAAGAAATATATTAATGTCGTAGATTTTCTTCGTAATATCTATTATAGGACAAAATAGTACATACAGATATTTGTATTTATTTTATTCTTTAGGCAGCGGTCACGTGTAAAAATCGGAACTCTGAAGGGTTCTTTTTTTTTCACTATATTTTCGATAGCATAAAAATGTGCACCGGCCGATCGTTCTTCATACATGTATAGATATATTGTATATATATATATTAATTATATTGCACAAGTTACATTCGAGGCTCATTGCACCACAGAAGGGACACAATTTCTCAAATATGTACGATAAATGTATAGCTGAATACCGTTTGCATATCTTCTCTTTTATATATATATATATAAATATATAGAATTTCTTTTTATACTTTAATTGAGAAAAAAAAAGGTTCGAATTATTCATAATTTTACATTACAGATACGACCTATTTCGCTACATCACGGATTCTTAAACGATCGCGTGCCTTGTTTCGGACACGTGGGATAAATATATATATATTATGCGCATTAAATTGCGTGCTTTTGCATTTTGTCGCTCTTTGAGCGCAAGGAAATTTGAAATGTATATATATATATATGTATATTGCGCATAATAATTGATATACGCATTATCACGGTTTACAATATCGCCCCTAGGAGTCGCGCATGACGAAATATATTTTTTTTTCGGGCGACATCGGCAGTTCGTAGCGATCCTTGCGGCGAGAGAATCGAACTAAATAAGATGGTCGCTCAAGATTGACGCGACGAAAGCGGTAAACACGGTCGCCTTTACATACAGGTCTGGAAAATCCGGCGTTTTTTTTTTAGTGGTGAAGGGTGTCCTCGATACTGAGGGATAATATAGTTCCTTATTTATCTGCTAGTGGCGCCGTCGGTTGGCAGTTGGTAGATATAGATATACGACGATCACCGTGACAGCGCTGTCTATTGGCAGCGTTTATGTCTATTGACAGGTTTAATTTAAAACTGTCAAAACTGAACTTGCTGTTGATTGGCTAACTTCTAGCAACGAATTCAGACGTACATAGGACAGTTCTTACGGACGGCCTTGAAGACAAGTCGACGGCAGTATGGAAGAACGTGCTATCTCAAATTGTGATAGAAGAACGTGCTATCTCAAATTGTGATAGAAGAACGTGCTATCTCAAATTATGAGAGAAGAACGTGCTATCTCAAATTGTGATAGAAGAACGTGCTATCTCAAATTGTGATAGAAGAACGTGCTATCTCAAATTGTGATAGAAGAACGTGCTATCTCGTATTATGAGAGAAGAACGTGCTATGTCAAATTGTGATAGAAGAACGTGCTATGTCAAATTGCGATAGAAGAACGTGCTATCTCAAATTGTGATAGAAGAACGTGCTATCTCGAATTGTGATAGAAGAACGTGCTATCTCGATCAGTCAACATATTTTCATTGATACTGCACTGGTATTTGGGGCACCTCAGTATACAGAGCACTTTTTTTGTTAAGTTATTTAATTTTCTATGATTTAGCTCGATAACAGAACAAAAATTAAGATATGTTTGAATAAACAACTTTTTTTTTATCATCAATATATTTATTTATATGGAATTTACCAGTTACCTACAGTAACTGTAGGTTCTAAAAATTCCATATAAATAAATATATTGATGATTTAAAAAAAGTTGTTTATTCAAACATATCTTAATTTTTATTATCGAGCTAAATCATGTTAGAAAATCTTTTTTAATCATCAATATATTTATTTATATGGAATTTTTAGAACCTACAGTAACTGTAGGTTCTAAAAATTGCATATAAATAAATATATTGATGATTAAAAAAAAGTTGTTTATTCAAACATATCTTAATTTTTTTCTATTATCGAGCTAAATAATATTAGAAAATAAAATAACCTTACAGAATAAGTGCTCTGTATACTGAGGTGCCCCATATACCAGTGCTGTATCAATGAAAATATGTTGACTGATCGAGATAGCACGTTCTACTATCACAATTCGAAATAGCACGTTCTTCTATCACAATTTGAGATAGCACGTTCTTCTATCACAATTTGAGATAGCACGTTCTTCTATTACAATTTGAGATAGCACGTTCTTCTATCACAATTTGAGATAGCACGTTCTTCTATCACAATTTGAGATAGCACGTTCTTCTATCACAATTTGAGATAGCACGTTCTTCTCTCATAATATGAGATAGCACGTTCTTCTATCACAATTTGAGATAGAACGTTCTTCTATCACAATTTGAGATAGCACGTTCTTCTCTCATAATTTGAGATAGCACGTTCTTCTATCACAATTTGAGATAGCACGTTCTTCCATACTGCCGTCGAAGTATTCTGCGACACAAACTGCCGCGTGCCGGCGTGACGAGCGAACAGCTGTCACGGCGGGGGGGGGGGGGGGGGGGGCGGAACGTGACACCTTTCTCTCTCTTACACATTGCGGAGCGAAAACACCATTGAGCTAACAAGGGGAGGCCACGACATTCGGATCAGGGATTTTCTTCAAACCTTGTATACTTTTAGTAGTCCATTAGGACAACATAATGTGCAAGTAGCAAGGCGCACTACTTAGGTGTTTTCGAGAAAATCGCAAGAGGATTCTTACGCAACCAATATCTACCGGTGCGTAGCGCCACTGAGCACGAGACGGCGGCGGTAAAGTGATTAACGTTCAATGTCGGTAAACGCTGGATCGCTGGATCGAGTCCCGCTCATGTGATTTTTTTTTTTCCAACACTGGTCATATTCTTTCATATATATTACAATTCAAAGGTAATATAATGAAAAAAATACGTGTATTTGCATCAATCTTTATCGAATTTCCAATGTTATTTGGCTGTTTACTAATTTTTATTATTACAACAGCTATTATATTTATAATTATCGACATGTAAACACTGTTCATGATATTACTTTTGAATTGTAATATATATAAAAGAATATGACCAGTGTTGGAAGAAAAAAAAAATCACATGAGCGGGACTCGATCCAGCGATTCAGCGATTACAGACATTGAACGTTAACCATTTGACCGCCGCCGTCTCGTGTGCTCAGTGTCGCTACCCACCGGTAGATATTGGTTGCGTAAGACTCCTCTTGCGATTTTTTCGAAAACACCTAAGCAGTGCGCCTTGCTACTTGCACATTATGTTGTCCTAATGGACTACTAAAAGTATACAAGGTTTGAAGAAAATCCCTGATCCGAACGTCGTGGCCTCCCCTTGTAAGAGCCTTGGATAAAAAGCGATTTGCTTGATTTTTTTTTTTCAGAAAAATAATTTATATGAATAGCTTAAAACATTTTGGTGCGAACTGAAGTTTAGCTTCTTCAAGCGATTTTGCCATTTGTGGATTCGAGAATTCACCGTACATCATACAATGTTTCATTATTTCTCCTAATAAACAAAAAAAGACTTACGTGTCATCGTGTTCTGGAAAACGATGAAATGGACACATAAATCGTTAGTTGGCATTTTCAAAACTTATTTAAAAACCAAAAAGTTTAAGAGCCCGGCAGAGCCTGACACAACAAACTCGAACTCAGCGGATACTCGTCGCAAGAGCGAAAAGAGGGGTCTTGTGGAAGTGTGCGGTAGTGGAACAGAGAGCGCTAGCGAAAACGAGAAGGTGCAAGAGAGAGAGAGAGAGAGAGCGAGCGTGTCCCCAGCGAGAACGACCGCACGTGTTCCCAGCGCAAAATACCTATAAGAGGAAGCAGGACACAATGATGCCCCCAGCGCATAACATCTATAAGAGTAAGCAGGACGCCGTTATGTCCCCAGCTTTTAAGCCTACGAGAGGAAGCGAGAGCGAGAATGAAAACTGCCGTCAGCGTTGCTGATCGACAACTAACACGCTGGGGGCATGCCCCCCCCCAATAAAGTCGGCACATAATATCCTTATGGACTACACTTCTAGAGACGTTTGAATTCGTTGCTTCTAGGTAGCAGCGCTTTATGTGGCAGAATCGAGAACCACCGCTTCGCCTCATCTGACCCGCCCCGCACACTCCAGAAGTTTCCAGACCTCTATTCAAGGCCATTTGTCACACGTCCAGTCGGTAAAAATTCTACTGCCAAGTTTTCTCCTAGACGGATCATATTTCGAGCAAAAGAAGAGAAAGCGGTTCTTCGTTCTTCAACAAAGCGGAACGTGTTTCTTTTCTTCTTTTCCAAAAAATCAACCGTTTGAGAAATCATTTGGAATCTGGAAATCGACTATCTCTCTCGCACACATGGCCGCTCGGTCAGTGTGACACTTGGCCTTAAGACCGTAACGGTAAAGAAAAACAATTGACGCGTAAAAATGAGACGTCATTTTGCGTTTCACGTACACACATGCGGACGAATCTTTCGTTCAGCATTATTATCGAAGTAAATAATAATAATAATAATAAGTGTGCGTTACAAATCGGTGCGCTTTATCCTCGCGAATACTTCCGTTGTCATTGAATCAAGGAATCAAACGTGAATTCTCCGTCACGTTTAAGCGCACAATTTCGAACCGGGCGTAACCGATTCGCGACGACAGCGCCGCCAAATTGGCCGTTGACGCTGGCGCGCCACGAGTGTTTGATTTCCGTACTTGCGCGCGCATACGAGAGAAAACAGACGTTGCACTTCGACGGTTGGAATCGTCGGTGAAAAGAAGAAAAAAAAAAAAAAAGAATGCAGCAAAAAGAGAGTACAGACGAATGGCAATAGGACGAGATATTTACAAACAAAGAATAAAAACGGAAAAACGTCTCGCGCGGAGTCGCGTCGTAGCGATAATCGTAAAGCGTTCGCAGCCCCGCGAGATGTCGCCGCGAGGGCGCATCGGTTTGCCGATTGTCGCAAACGGAAGAAATGGACTTTTTTTTTTCGTTTTCAATCGTAAACTCGCACGTATTGTCTTGTTTTTTCGCAGCAAAAATTGCCATTTTAAAGCCATTTTCACAATCTCTGCATAACCTTGAAAAATTTACGAACAGAGTTTTCTCTCAGCTGGTTAAGCTCTTCAGGAAAAAATGGAGTTTCTCTGTAGAATTCATCGACGCTTCGCTTTTGGTCTATTTGTCTGTGCAAAATCTCTGTTCGTAAATTTGAGCCGTATTGTCATCCTCATTGGATCTGTTCGTTTTAGCTACACTTTCGACACTTTCACCAGATGCAACAATGGAAAGTCAACGTGTAAGAAGTGTAGAAAAGTATAGCTGAAACGAATAGCTTCATTATTGTCTCGCTTGTACACAGCTAGCGCGCGTTTGATAAATTATTATTCCGCGACATTGCAATATTGGGTCGATGCAAAAGTTCGTTTCGTTCTTGGTGCTGAATGGCTTTGCAAAAATGGGACGAACCATTTTGCATAAATCCATAAGTTTCAAGACGATTCAAGACAACTTCGTGAATATTCTCGTACGTAAGACTCGATTCGCATAGCTCATTGATTTGCACCTTAATTATTATTGACATTGGCTATAACGCGAAATTTCATATATATATATATATATATATATTAAAAGGTAAAAAAATTATTTGCACACCTCGTGTTTTTCAAAATATCCTTCGAAAAAAAAATCAAATGCTTTAGAATTTTTTTTTCGACGTAAAATAAAATGTTCGACATTTTTTTTCGAGTTTTCAAATTTTTTTTTCGGGTTTTCGATTTTTTTTTCTCGAGTTTTCGATTTTTTTTTTTGCGTTTTCGAAATTTTCGAATCCCGACAAAAAATCAAATGCTTTAGCATTTTTTTTTTCGTCGTTAAATAAAATGTTGGAAATTTTTTTTCGAAAAACTTGAGGTGTGCAAATACTTTTTTGAACCACTGTATATATATATATATATATATATATTTTCGACGTAAAATAAAATGTTCGAAATTTTTTTTCGAGTTTTCAAATTTGTTTTTCGGGTTTTCGATTTTTTTTTGTTGAGTTTTCGAAATTTTCGAATCCTGAAAAAAAATCAAATGCTTTAGCATTTTTCTTTTTCGACGTAAAACAAAATGTTTGAAAATTATTTTCGGGTTTTCGAAATTTTCGAAACACGACAAAAAAATTAAATCCTTTAGTACTTTTCGTTTTCGACGTAAAACAAAATGTTCTAAAATTATTTTCGGGTTTTCGAAATTTTCGAATCCCGAAAAAAAATCAAATGCTCTAGCATTTTTTTTTTCGTCGTTAAATAAAATGTTAGAAATTTTTTTTCGAAAAACTTGAGGTGTGCAAATACTTTTTTGAACCACTGTGTATGTATATATATATATATATATATATATATATATATATATATATATATACAGGGTGTCCGATGGCAGATTTCAAACTTTAAATGATCATAACTTTAAAACGCGAGGTGCAAGAGGATTGCGGGCCGGGTGAGCTGAGGTCGCGTGCGTTGCGGATTTTTTAGTCGCTATGGAGCCGTTGGTCCGGAGAGCAACGTGCTTTCGCTGTGGAGGCGTATTTAACTAGTCGTTTTTCGCTTACTTTGCCGCGGCGTAAATTCTCTAACCGCTACAACATTCGCCGAATAAGTGACGCGCCATCGTTAAATTTGATCCAAAGTTGGGTAGCAACATTCAGAACTTCAGGCTCGGCTGTAAACAGGCATCACCAAAATCAAGCAGCCTCTGTATCAACTCCGGATAACATCCAACGTGTGAGTGATTCTGTTTATAGAAAATCCACGAATGTCATTGAGAGTGCGTTCGTCTGTGTTTTGGGTATTCCAAAATCGACACTGCATGAAATTATGAAGAAAAAAATTTCATCCGTATAAAATCCAAATAATTCAAAAATTGAACGACAGTGACTACCCAAACAAGAATAACTTATGCTCAAAAGATGCTGGAGACTTTTTCCACCGAAACACGACTAAGAAACATTTTTTTTATAGCGACGAAGCACATTTCCATCTTGGAGGTTATGTCGACAAGCAAAATTTTCGTTACCGGAGTCTCCAAAATCCAAGAGAAGTGCACGAGCAGCCACTGCATATTGAAAAGGTCACTGTTTGGTGCGCTATTTCGGGGAACGGAATCATCGGGCCCTTATTTTTTTTTAAATAATCGTGGCCAGACGGTGACGGTCAACTAAAAAATTGAAATCCGCATTTGATTTCTTTTCATTTTAATAAATATTTTTTCATTACCTTGTTTATTCATTTTTTTACGAATTTTTAAAGTTTGAAATCTGCCATCGGACACCCTGTGTGTTGTGCGCGTGCCTGCGTGGGTGTGTTTGTGCGTGTGTACGTGTATATATATAGCTTCAATTATATAATAATAAATTAACAACGATATTCTTAAAATAGGTTAAAACATATCTGCGGAAGACTCTTGTAATGTTTGCTGTCCAATCAGTATATTCCTTCGTAATCAACATATAAATATACTATAAATAAAACATATGTATTTATATGTTCATACGTCAATGTACGTGTATGTATGTATACAGGGTGGATCAATAACCATTAGAATCTTGGATATCTTCGAAACTATAAGGTTGACAGAAATATTTGCTGAAATGAAATTGCACAGTACGAAAGGGGCCATCCGATAGCGATAATAGTTTTTTTTTGCAGGTGGAGGTACTTCGGACATTTGAAGGTCAACTCCATTTTTTTAAGGGGGGAAATCACAGTAAAATTTCCAATTTTTCGAAAAAAAAAAATTTCGCTTAAAAGGTGCTTTAGGGTCTTAAAAATAATATACCAAATGATGGAATACGGCAAAAGTGTCCGAGTGCCCAAATTTTTCATTCTGCGGTAATGCCTCTCAGGTATGCTCCGAGCGCCTTTAAACTTTAACCGCGTTTTTCTCGAAACCACTTTTTTTGAGCTCGCCGAAGACATAACTCGAGCAAATCTTTACCGATCAACTTGAAATTTTGACAGTAGCTTCGAAATATCTTTCTCCACGGAGCTACGTAAGATTTTTATTTTATATGGCTTAGTTTTTTTTTATCGACGATTTTATGGCGTTTTTTTTTTGTTAAAAATTTAACTTTATTTTCAAACATGCACCATTTTGTGAAAAATCAATATATCGAAAAAATCCTACGTAGCTCGCTAGCTGTTGTTATATGAAAACTAAAAAAATTTGTTTTTTTCTTCCAGGTCAAAAATTAAGGAGTCTACGTCTTCGGCCATCGACACGCTTTCAAAAATAGGCGCCTTGGGGCATATGCTGCGCAGCCGCCATTTTTAAATATTTTTTATTGAAAAAATTACATTTTGTACTTTTTTAGTATTGCTATAAAACCTACTGTACAGATTTCCGATTGATACTTTTATTCAGCCAAAATTAATTCCCGAAAATATGCCTATTTTTTTGTGTGCTACTGTGATTTCCCCCCTTAAATGGATCGGTATGTTTTTTTTTCTGTATCATGAAAGAGGAGCTTAAAACGAGTTCAACGACCTATAACATAAGGTCATTGAAGGTCATAGAAAGTACAGAAAGGCGGTAATACTTACAGTTTCGGTAGTAAATAAAATTACTACGTTTTATAGTAAGTGTTCGAAATGACGACCGTCAATGTCAATGCGTACTTTATTATGTACGTTTACACATTTCTTAGACAGGTGCAGAAAGTACAGAAAGGCGATAATACTTACGGTTTACTACACTGAAAATAAACACTGTTTCAAGGACACTTCAATAAGTTTGCAGTATAAGATAAACATGATAAGATTAGTATCGATAAATCGGTCAATCGAGTACAATGTATTTACTACCGGTTTATTTACTACCGAAACTCTAAGTATTATCGCCTTTCTGTACTTTCTATGACCTTCAATGACCTTATGTTATAGGTCGTTGAACTCGTTTTAAGCTCCTCTATCATGATACAGAAAGAAAAAAAACATACCGATCCATTTTAAAAAATGGAGTTGACCTTCAAATGTCCGAAGTACCTCCATCTGCAAAAAAAACTATTAGCGCTATCGGATGGCCCCTTTCCTACTGTGCAATTTCATTTCAGCAAATATTTCTGTCAACCTTATAATTTCGAAGATATCCAAGCTGCTAATTGTTATTGATCCACCCTGTATATATATATATATATATGCAGGGTGTCCATTTTATCTCTGCCACCCGAAATAACTCGGTAATTATCGACGTCACAAAAAAATGTTCCAGACAAAAGTTGTACGGTGTGAAGGGGGCCATCAAATGCGACCATTTTTTTTTTATTTCGGTGGAGGCGCTGACGCACAGTGAAGGTCACCTCCACTTTTTTAAATGGAATGGTACATTTTTTTTTCAACCATTTTGTGGTGCACCTCAAGCCGCAAAAAAAACATTAGGGGGTCAAAGTCGTTCAAGGTCATTCAAGGTCAGTATCGATGATACAAATCTAAATATCTCGGATCACTAATAAATATTTGTTAGTGATCCGAGATATTTAGATTTGTATTTCATTTTAATAGGTGTTCGAAATTAGCTTGAAATGAGAGAGAGCTCTTATCCAAATTCGAAATCAAACTGAACGACAACCTCGATTGAGCTACATACGATACAGATTAACGCGAGTTGGTAAACAAACAGAAGGTATTCGAAGTGTTGTCGATGACAACGATCTCCGATATCTCTCATTTTAAGCTAATTTCGAACACCTATTAAAATGAAATACAAATCTAAATATCTTGGATCACAACTAAATATTTGGCAGTGATTCGAGATATTTAGATTTGTATCATCGATACTGACCTTGAATGACCTTGAACGACTTTGACCCCCAAATGTTTTTTATGCGGCTTGAGGTGCTCCACAAGATGGTTGAAAAAAAAATGTACCATTCCTTTTAAAAAAGTGGAGGTGACCTTCACTGTGCGTCAGCGCCTCCACCGAAATAAAAAAAAAAATGGTCGCATTTGATGGCCCCCTTCACACCGTACAACTTTTGTCTGGAACATTTTTTTTTGTGACGTCGATAATTACCGAGTTATTTCGGGTGGCAGAGATAAAATGGACACCCTATATATATATATATATATATATATATATATGTCTATATATATGAGGCATTCACGCAATTTCACCTAGCCCGTGATCCCAACCATTTTTTATTGTCCTAATTTATTTTTTGGAAAATTATAACTCCTAAAAGCGAAGAGATGAAAATCTAAAAATTGGTGTGGATATTCCTTTCATGCGGTACAATTTTACAAAAAAAAAAATCAGGAAAGTAAAAAATGGTCGGGGTAACGAGCTAGGTGAAATGGCGTGGAATGCCTCATATATATATGTATATATATATATATATACACACAAAGGTGCATACACACACAGGGTGTTCCATTAAAATCGACCTGCTCGAATGCCTTCGAGTCAATGATACTGACATTTGTTTAAGACAAAAATTAAACAGTTTTTTAAATCACTTCGTCACGCGCAATTTTTGTTTTTCCCACATTATTTTTTTTTTTTCTTTTCACTCGTGTTTTTCATTTTTTTTGTTCACACATGATTTTTTCACCCGAAGTCACATTATCAGACGCAAGTATGAAAAAGTTTCATTTCCTACTCGGACGCGAGTGGAGAACCCACTAAGGTGAACTTTCATTTTTCTTTTTTTTTTCTTTCAGATCGAATATTTTTTCAATACACCGGTGCAGTTGTTTCGTGCACGTAATAATGAGCCGCATCGATTGATGCATTAAAAAGTATGATGTAGACAATGAGAAAAAAAAAAGAAGTTGACCTTTGTATCGCGCTCTACGCGCATCCGTGTAAAAAAAAAAACTTTACTCGCGCGCCGAACGATGCGCCACGGGAAATCCTTAAACTTTGTCCGAAATGCATCGTCGGCAGTGTCGAAGCTACTCGAGACAGTCGAATAGAACACGTCCTGTGCATATTTATAACGCATGGACTTAAACTAATACACCAGTCAATAAGCACGAAAGTAAGAAATTTTTAGGTGCAAATACGCAAAATTGATATCAGGGTAATTGGATAACGATGGATCGAATGGCGATAACAATTTTGCAATCAACCCCCGAGAAATTGTTTAAAAACATTTTAAAAATCTTTAAAACCCGTTTAATTCGGAAACTAATAATTTTATCGTAAAATATGTCAAACAAAAGTTGTTCGGAACATAAACATACGTAAAAAAGTATCGAACGTACATCTTTGTATCTTCAAAAATAAGGGAGAAAAAAACGAAAAACCATTTAATTTGGGAGGCGAAAAGCTCGAAGTTTCAAAAAAATAAGAATTAAATTCGAATATATCTCGGATTTTTTTTTGGAACATATTGCTTTAGTAAAAGTTAATCTAACGTTCTAGAAATTCTTTAAAAACGTTAAAAAATCTTTAAAACCCGTTTAATTCGGAAACTAATAATTTTATCGTAAAATATGTCAAACAAAAGTTGTTCGGAACATAAAAATACGTAAAAAAGTATCGAACGTACATCTTCGTATCTTCTAAAATAAGGGAGAAAAAAACGAAAAACCATTTAATTTGGGAGGCGAAAAGCTCGAAGTTTCAAAAAAATAAAAATTAAATTCGAATATATCTCGGATTTTTTTTTGTTACATATTGCTTTAGTAAAAGTTAATCTAACGTTCTAGAAATTGTTTAAAAACGTTAATAAATCTTTAAAACCCGTTTAATTCGGAAACTAATAATTTTATCGTAAAATATGTCAAACAAAAGTTGTTCGGAACATAAAAATACGTAAAAACGTATCGAACGTACATCTTCGTATATTCTAAAATAAGGGAGAAAAAAACGAAAAACCATTTAATTTGGAGGCGAAAAGCTCGAAGTTTCAAAAAAATAAAAATTAAATTCGGATATATCTCGGGTTTTTTTTTGTTACATATTGCTTTAGTAAAAGTTAATCTAACGTTCTAGAAATTGTTTAAAAACGTTAAAAAATCTTTAAAACCCGTTTAATTCGGAAACTAATAATTTTATCGTAAAATATGTCAAACAAAAGTTGTTCGGAACATAAAAATACGTAAAAACGTATCGAACGTACATCTTCGTATATTCTAAAATAAGGGAGAAAAAAACGAAAAACCATTCAATTTGGAGGCGAAAAGCTCGAAGTTTCAAAAAAATAAATTTAAATTCGAATATATCTCGGGTTTTTTTTGTTACATATTGCTTTAGTAAGAGTTAATCTAACTTTCTAGAAATTTTTTATATTTTTATTTATTGTATAAGTATTGAAAAATGACTAAACATTGACAAATTACTGGTTGAGGATCACTGTCATAAAGAGACGCAGTATATGGCTATGCCGTTCGCCACTCATAGGCGAGGTTCTTCCTATCGTTCCGTCCATGCGTCGTAAGACACATATCTTGCGTCCCTTACATTTCCAGATGGTGCTTCGGCTGCAAAAGCGATTTTGTCTTGCAAAATGAATTTTCATTCGTCTTTTTCTCCCTTATTTTTCAAGATACGAAGATCAACGTTCCATACTTTTTTACGTACTTTTACGTCCTAAACAACTTTTGTTTGACATATTTTACGATAAAATTGTTAGGTTACGAATTAAACGGATTTTAAACATTTTGCAACGTTTTAAAAACAATTTCTCGGGGCGTTGATTGCAAAATTATTATCGCCATTCGATTCAGCGTCATCCAATTAGCCTTATATCAATTTTGCGTACTCGCGCCTAAAAAGTTCTTACTTTCGAAAAACATTTTCCTGGCCCATAATGCGATTCGTTTGCGACAGGCAACCTCTCGGCGGAACACTTCGATTGAAGACCAGCAGCAGGCTCGATCAATGCTACGGGAGTTATTACAATAATACCTCTGTCTTGAAGAATCGTGAAAAAAAAAAGAGACTGAAAGTTAAGACCTGGTCGAGGGTTTAAAAAAAATTGTAGGGAAATCGGCCAGATTAAAAAACAAAAACAAAAAAAAAGAAAAAAAAAACAAACGATTATTCTCGGTCTACGCGTGCTTCGTCACGACCGAACAAAATTGTCGACGAATTATTATTATTATTATTATTTTCAATATTCCGACAAGATTGCGAAACTGCGAGGCATTTAGGATGCAACTCCAGGAGTTGAGGAAAAAAAAAAACAAAGAAAGAAAATTCAATACGCACGCAATCGCGACCGTTTGGCTTCGTCTCTAGACTAGAAAGAGCGTGTCATTTTTTTTTTTGTTTGTGTCTGTGAGTTGGTTTCTCTTTTTAAATATATATTCTACTCACACTTTTTTTTTTATTTTCTGTCAAGGAGGATCGAGGATTTCACCGATCAATGTTAGAGTACCTTTTTTTTTTTTCGTCGGAGCTTGAAACGCCAACGCAATTCGCGTTTCTTCGTAAAACTGTGACGAGTTTCGAAAAATTTCGTGTTTTTTTTTTTTTCTCTCCGGATGGAGAAAAAATTGCGAGAACTTCGTAATTCCTTTTTTTTTCATCATCAATTTAGTGGCCTTCAAGGTAAATCGGTGCAACGCTCGAGCCCCCTTAATCTTCCTCGAGGACGCGTGAGCGGCCTCTCGAGAATTGCGTCGTTCCTCGCGAGACGAGAGGAACATTATTATTATTATTATTATTAATTGAGAAGAAAAAAAATTGGAGAGAGTTTGAAAAATGCGGAAAAAAAAACATTATCACGTGAGTTTTGTGTCGGGCGAGGTATAAGGGCATAGACTTTTGCGAGAGGGAGCGTCGAGCACCCGAAGAAGAAGAAGAAGAAGAAGAAGAAGAAGAAGGAAAAAAAATCACCCACGAAAAGTTTCATTTCCAGCATGCGCGACCCTGGTGGACGAGATTTGAACTAAACACTATAGCCCTTGATCTCGTCGTTATGTGGCAAAACGACGAGATTCGAGGCCGCGCATCGAAAACCCATGGTGATCGTGCCGAGGTTTGGGCTCGTTCGTACGCCAGGTCCAAAAAGGTCTCGAGCGACCGTCAGACCCGTCGCGACGCCAGCGCCGCGAACGGGCGTGAACATTTCCAGAACGCGGATCATGAAGACTAGAGAGTACGCGGAAAGTCAAACTTCTTAACAGAGATAATTAAAAAAAAAAACGGGTCCGTAAAATTGTGACAATTGTTTGGGCATTGTTTTTAGAAAACTTTTTTCACAGTTGCAACGAAACGTTCAGGCTTGATTATGATCTTCCGTACAACTGGTGTGAATGTGGAAAAGAGGATGAGCTGTCAGATTCATGACGAAATTTTGACGCGATTAGGTCAATGAAGAAATCAAAGTTTTCGGAACATTTCTTTAAAACGGCTGGACCGAATGACTGGACATTTTCACAGGAAACTTCTTATTGTTACAGAAAGGACCATTTATGAATATTCGTGTCTTGGTTCTCCTTTTTTTGTAAAGTCTCGATCTGACCTTCTTTCTAAAGACTCAATCTGACCTTTTTGCTAAAAAGACTCGATCTGACCTTTTTTCTAAAGACTCAATCTAAACTTTTTACTAAGAAGACTCGACCTGACTTTTTTTCTAAAAAGACTCGATTTGACCTTTTTGTAAAAAGACTCGATTTGACCTTTTTCTAAAAAGACTCTATCTGACCTTTTTTCTAAAGACTCAATCTAAACTTTTTGCTAAAGAAACTCGGCCTGACCTTTTTTCTAAAAAAAACTCGATCTGACCTTTTTTCTAAAAAGACTCGATCTGACCTTTTTATAAAAGACTCGATTCGACCTTTTTTATAAAAAGACTCGATCTGACCTTTTTTTCTAAAGACTCGATCTGACCTTTTTTTCTAAAAAGTCTCGATTTGACCTTTTATTCTAGAAAGACTCGATCTGACCTTTTTTTTCTAAAAAGACTCGATCACACCATTTTGCTAAAAAGACTCGATCTGACCTTTTTTCTAAAAAGAATTGATCTGACCTTTTTTTTAAAAAGACTCAATCTGACCTTTCTTCTAAAAAGACTCAATCTGACTTTTTTTTCTAAAGACTCGATCTGGCCGTTTTTCTAAAAAGACTCGATCTGACCTTTTTCTAAAAAGACTCGATTCGACCTTTTTTCTAAAAATACTCGATCTGGCCTTTTTTCTGAAAAGACTCGATCTGACTTTTTTCTAAAGACTCGATCTGACCTTTTTCTAAAAAGACTCGATCCGACCTTTTTTCTAAAAAGATTCGATCTGAGCTTTTTTCTAAAGACTCGATCTGACCTTTTTTCTAAAAAGACTCTATCTGTCCTTTTTTCTAAAAATACTCGATCTGACCTTTTTTCTAAAAAGACTCGATCCGTCCTTTTGTCTAAAAATACTCGATCTGACCTTTATTCTAAAAAGACTCGATCTCACCTTTTTTCTAAAAAGACTCGATCTCACCTTTTTTCTAAAAAGATTCGATCTCACCTTTTTTCTAAAAAGACTCGATCTGACGTTTTTTTCTAAAAAGACTCAATCCGACCTTTATTTTCTAAAAATACTCTATCTGACCTTTTTTCTAAAAACCCTCGTTCTGACCTTTTTTCTAAAAAGACTCGATCTGACCTTTTAGAAAAAAAGGTCAGATCGAGTCACCGCGTGAAACTGGGAGCAAAAAAGATCGAGAAAGAGACTTCCGGTTGAGCCAATCTTGAATCGAAGACATACTCGATCCGGCCACGATAAAAACGCGCATTTTGATACCCGAGCAATTACGATCCGTCAAAAAAATGGCTAAGTTGAGCTGCAAAAATTATCGCAACTCTTTTAACTTACAGTCGAACCTCGATACAACGAAATCTCTAGGCAAGAACAGAAAAAAACACTTCGTTATATGGAGTTTTCGTTATATCGAGCTCATGTTCCGAAAAATTCGTTATATTGAGGTTTTGATAAAAAGGACAAATAAAAATTGCTCAAATTCAAACCTTCGTTCATTAAAAAAAAATAATATATATATATATATATATATATATATATATATATATATTAGTACTATAAACCTAGGGATATTTTTTAAAGAAAGAAAGGTTTAAATTAGAGCAATTTTTACAAGCAATTAGCAATTAGAGAATAATATATATAACATATTTTTAAAAGCAGATTATTTCAAAATTGAACAAATATTTTGTTTAATTTTAAAAGTTTGCAAGCCTAGACAGCTTCCATAGAAGCAGGGGTAGGGGGAGAAGAGACCGAAAGGGAATTCGTTTACCGAACGTTTCGTTTTGTTCACAAAAGTTCCTTGTTTTTAGGTTAAGGGCCCTGAAAATTGATTCGTTATCTCAATTATTCTTCATTGCATCAAGTTTTCAGGTGTCTGTGTTCGACTGTATTCGAAAAAAAAAAACTATATCTCCCGAACACTCGTGTGTTTGGAAGAAAAGATATTAAGGGGCTATACCAGTGTGACACTTTAAAAAAATCGATTTTTTTTTGCCTTTTTCGACAGTTTATACTTTCAAGAATATCCTGTAAAAATCATTTTATCTTGCAAATATCATTTTATCTTGCAAAAATCGATAGTTAAATCTTTAAAGGCGTTTTCCGCGAGATGAGATTTTTCAAATTTGCTGACATTGTAACTCAAAGCACAATTATCCGATTGACTTGAAACTTGAACTGAGTACTCTTGAATATATTTACTCTACAATGACGTAGGATATTATTGATTGGATGAAAATTGACGATTTGGCATTGAAAAAAAAAAACGACCATTTTATAGGCAAGAAAACAGACGTTTTTTTTTTCATAACTACGCCATTTTGTTAGATTTTGATATTTTTCGAAAATCCTACGTCGTTGTACAGGAAATACCTTCCAGTTTAACGACATTTTTTTCCTTTTTCGGTTTCAGCTACTCAATCGGCCGAAATCATGTCAGCAGCGGAGGAACTTTTTTTTTTTTTTGGCGCCTCCGAAGGCAGCGCATAAGTCGCTTGGATCTCAATATTTTTCTATGAAAAAATTCTGTAATATAGGTCAAATATAGCCAAATATATTCTTAATTTGCCGAAACATTGAATTGAGTACTTTTCTTCCAAAAAATTCCCGAAAATCATCCAAATTTTCAGCGTTCACAACTGGTATAGGCCCCTTAAGGCCGTCTTCTAGTCTAGAATTTTGAAAAAATCGATTTTTTTTGCATATTGTCAATTTTTAGTATTTCAAGAATATACCCTCCAAAGGAAATTTGGAAATTCCAAATATTAACGGAGTTACAGCTGTAATTAGTAAGGTGGAAACTTAACCGGCGCTGCCGGACCGAATCGAACGATAGACGGTTCCGTCTGCTCGACTACCTGAGGCCCAAGAGACATCAAAAGACTTCGATTTTGAAGAAGAAGGAGTATTTTATGGACCAGGAATCGCCGATCAACGAAATGTAAGTATATGTACCATTATATGACTTAGACTGCCTGAAACTGTGCTCGAATCTTTAAACGCGTTTTTTTCGAAACTACTTTTTTTCGAGACGGTTGACATGATATCTCAAGTTGTAATGAACCGATTTGCTTGAAATTTTTTGTGGACCTTCTCTATACACCCCTCTATCGCCCCTACCAGTTTTATCGCGAAATTTTGTTACTAATTATTTTAAAAAAATCAACAATCGTGAAAAAAAACGGCAAAAAATGACCTTTTTTTTTTAACAGCCGCCATTTTGCGATTTTTTTTTGCCTGAGGTAGGGGCTATAATGACATCCTTACTAATTAAGAATCTATTTTTGTTTTTTTCAGATGACCAGGAGGGTTGGAATCATGTCAACCAGGAGAGGCCGGTTTTTTTTCCACCCCCACTTTACCAGCCTGCATCTACCAGAATTATGGATTTTTTTCGCCATTTTTTTTATACAACGTCAAAGGACGAATAAATATAAAAAGATAGGTACGGAAATATTTTTTGTTTTCTTTGAATCGCACGTTAAAAAATCCCCAAATTTTGGCCCTCTAGACTAGAACAAGGCCTTAAAGTTCCTACAAAGAACACTGTTCTTTGTAGGGAGCCGAAAAAGTTTAGAAAACGGATTTCCGGTTGATCCAATCGCGAATCGTCAAAAAACTCGCCGCGGCAACGATAAAAAAACGCGCGCATTTTGACAACCTCGAGCCATCGCGTTTCGTCCGAAAAACGGGCTGAGAAAAGTTGCAAAAAATTATAGCGTCGCGCAAATAAAAGCTTCTCTCCAGTACTCTGCGATCGGACCTTCTCATAGTCTCCATGATCTCGCGTTTCAACGTGGAACAACGCTCGAAACGAATATTTCGAAACAATACACGCCTCTCCTCGGCTTGATCGAGGAGGGAAGGGGGCGCGCTCGCGCGCGACTTACAAATAAAACGAGTAGCTGTCCCTAATTGTTGGCTGCCTGTAGCGGCAACATTTGTAGACTCTTCTCGATGTCCTGTCGAGGATCCAACTGTGCTAAGTGCATGCACTCGGGTGCGGCGAGTTGTAGGGTCACGTAACACGAGGTTGCTTGATTAAGCGCGTTCTCGTGTACGAAGTCGTACTTGTTGGCCGATCCGTTTGTTGGTTCGAGTTTCGAGAGACCGACGAGGGTCGCTTGTTGGGCCATCGGCGACAATCCACCGACGCTCGGCGAGCCGTAGTAATTCGTCGGGCTTACGGGAGGTGACGGATACGGCCAGAAGAACGCTGGTGAATAGGTTGGCGCGTATTGCGGTATCGTCCTCGTCAAAAGAGCATTCTGCGGTATGAATATTCCACCGGGTCGAAATGGAGCTGGCGGCGGCATCATCGTACCCTCTGCGTTCGTGAAAATAGAAATGAAAAAAAAAAAACAAAAAAAAACAAAAAAAAACAAAGAATCGTTAGTACTTTTTTTTACTTTCGTTGCGAAATTAACGTCCAATTGTCAAAATAAAAAAGCTGTGCGAAAATTTGTGATAAAAAAAAAATCGTTTCTTGAGCGCGCGCGGTTTTTTTTTTTATTTATATGAATTTACTGGAGAGGGAAATTTTCTTTTTTTTATTCGTTATTCAGGGGGCGTCAATTGATCGAGTGATGTATTTTTGAGTCGCTACCTTCGATTGAAGAATAAATTAAATTGGAGTTAAATCAGAGTGGATTCGATTTTAAGGCCTTGTATACGCGAAAAATTTCAAGATTTTTTATTTTTTTAATTTTTCATTCCATTAGCCTGAACGGTTAGGCATATTTTAAGCTTTGCAGAATTGAAAAATTCGCAGGATGCTATTAAACAAGGTAAGATTGCATTTATAATAGATACCGGCCAACTTCAAAGCCGTTTTTCCACGATTCACTTTTTTGAAGCTTGTGAAAGTTCGAACTCTTGAACGAAGGTTCGGATCGCTTTGAAATTTTTACAACATATTCTTAGTATCATCATCTATCGTGTGAACCACGGAAACAAACATTTCAATGACACAAAAAAATATAAAAAATAAAATACCGACAGAAAGTTGAGTAAAAAAATTGTAAGTTTCGAATTTTTATTATAATAATTTTTTTTTAATAATATTGTTGGTTCACACTGAAGATAAATTCATTATGCAATTATAAATATGTTCATTTTTTTTTTCAGACATCCACATCGATGCCGAGAACTTTCACCATCAACGCGCGCGCAAAAAAAATGACATTGCTTTATTATGTTATACCTCCGACATTTGTTAATATTTCTGATTTTTTTTTTTTACATATGGGGCATTCCATACCAATTCGACCTGGGTCTGACCCTCGACCCCTCAAATCTGGTTCCCGATTTTTCCTATCATCACTCTCACTCTATCGAGCAATTACAATTTTTTTCAGATTTTTCAAAATAAATTTGAGCGCGTCATGAATTTTTGAATTTTTTTTTTTTGAACACCTCGATGGCCGTAATCGAAAAATCTGAAAAAATTCCCAAAAATACAGTGTCAGATATACAAAATGTTGGTGTAAAATTCATAATGTCTGGGCTTTTGCTTCAACCCGTTTTTTAGCTTTTTGAGCAAAAAAAAAATGAAAAAAATAAGAAGCAGAGGTCAATTTACTGTAGACTGTTGCTCGAAATTTTGTATGCATAGTACCAGATTTTTTAAAAAATTTCTCCGATTTTTCTAAAGTGTATTTTGTAATTTTCGAATTTTTTTTTTTATCATGGTTGACAAAAACCCTAATTAGGGATTTGGAAATGATGCGAATTGCACTAACAATAAGCGTAAGATGCCTGGTGAGGTTCGGTACACACTAAACTACTATTGAACTACTACTGTAGACAGTAGCTTGAATATTTTTGACGATAGCGAACGGTTTTTGGAAATTTTTAAGGATTTTTTAAAGCATGTTTTTCTGTAATATCATCGTAAAATCATGATTAATTAAACGCGGTCATGAACAGTGATCGCTCTTAATTAAATAATTAAGCAATTAATATAAAATCCACAACATTATAAAGAAAAAAAAAAGAAAAAAAAAAAGAAAAAAAAGTCTGCAGAACCTTTTTATTATAGCAAAAGCCCAGTCATTATGAATTTTACACCAACATTTTTTGTATCTGACACTGTATTTTTGGGAATTTTTTTCAGACTTTTCGATTACGGCCATCGAGGTGTTCAAAAAAAAAAAAAAAAAATTCAAAAATTCATGACGCGCTCAAATTTATTTTGAAAAATCTGAAAAAAAAATTGTAATTGCTTGATAGAGTGAGAGTAATGACAGGAAAAATCGGGAACCAGATTTGAGGGGTCGAGGGTCAGACCCAGGTCGAATTGGTAATGGAATGCCCCGTATACTTAACCATGCGCATAAATGATCTGTAAAAAAAATGTTGTCAATATATGCGTCATTTTTTTTTTAACCGCGTCTAGAAAAGTACCTTCGAAAATCGGCGAAATCGCGTATACAAGGCCTTGATAATTAAAAATGAATGAACACAAAATTCAATTAATTTGAAGAAAATAGAGTGAAAACCGATCAAATTGAATAGAATCGTTTGAAAATTAAAAAAAAAAATGAAAAAGAAATCAAATCAAATAGAAGCACGAAGCAAAAACAAATTATTCTATAGAGCAATAATTCCAATCAACAATAATTGCAATAATATTCATTGAATTTTGCTCCGAAACCTCACGGGGCCAATTGTACGCCCCCTGTACACCGCAAAAAAATGTTTTTTTTTTTTTTTTTTTTTTTTTTCAATACTATTAAACAACCGAGCACTCATCGATCCTCCTCAAAAAGCACAAAATCTCGTGCGCAAAAAAAAAAAAAAAAAAAAACCTTAACACCCAACGACCCAATTTTCTCTTCCCGCATTAAGGCCCCTCGGTATGTTAAGAAGAAGAAAAAAAAACATCCAGTAAGGAAAATAAAGGAACGACGAGAGATACACCAGCTTTAGTTTCGCGATTATATATTCTCATCGTCGAAATTGCGTCTTGCCCGGACACGCGTGGTGACAGTTGTATAACGTTGCATACATGATAGAATGAAAAAAAAAAAAGAAAAAAAAAACCACCAAAAACCAATCGACCGATGGACCCATGATGTCTATATACAGTACAGAGTGAAAAAAAAAAAAAATTATTGCTACTCGCTAAGCCAGTTTGGCTGGACATTGGGCAGAAATAAAGATTGCAAAATTCTTTTGACTTTTGAGACTGTATAAAAAAAAAAGAATTATTTCTGCGCAATGTCGTTTTTTGATGGATGTACGAGATCGATGCGCGAAATGTTTCAACGTTGCAGAATACAATTAAGAATATATATATGGGGCATTCCACGTAAAATCGACCACTTTCCGGCCCGATCCCTTTCGATTTGGCTGAAACTTTAATAGATTGTTGTTTTTATCTTAAAATGCTTGATTTTTTTTCCATTTTTGGTTTACGTAATCACAAATACGTAGTGAATTTTTGAAAAAAATCGCCAGTTGTTTTCAAATGCTCATAACTTTCTAAAAAAAATTTAAGATACAAACAATAACATATTAAAGTTTCAGCAAAATCGAAATGGGTCGGTCCGGAAAATGGTTGATTTGTGGTCGATTTGATAGCGGGAAGAAAAGAATACTGAATAAAAAAAAAAATAATAATAACATTGCAACAGAAATATTACGGCTGACGTCGTACATTCACAATCGAGGAATAATGAATGGACTTGGCCTACCTGGAAGCACAGAAGTTAGTATTTTGTACGTAGAGTCCCCCAGCTACCATACCATGATCGAGACTGCACCATTGTAATAGTACATGTATATATATATATATATATATATATATAAATATATATATATTTATTTTTTCTTCTTTCGTTTCTTTTCCGATTATATATATATATATATATATATATATATATATATATATATATACACACACATATACGTTGTTGTGTATGAAGGCTCCACCAGTTGCGAGATTCCTGCCCCTCTGCCAAATCACCAAATAAAATAAATCCATCCCCACACGCACACAGCTATAACGAGTCTCGCCGAGCTCTCTTCTCTGCCCTCTTGCCCCTCGATTCGCACGTGTATGCAGTTGCATCGTGTAGCTTGAGGCACTAAACGTCATTCGGGTCATTTTTTTCTATTTTATTCCAGTTGTTTTTTTTTTTTTTCTTTTACGAGCTTTTTTTCTCTTCTTTTTGACATTTTTACGAGTTCTCGATCGATCAATGATTTTTTGAAAATATTCGCTTCGAACTCGTGCTCGAAATGAGAATTTAGTTGATGATTTTTTTTTAGTGCGAATTTCGATCGGAAAAAGTAGGATTTGTGATTTTTTTTTCAGATTGATAATGTTGTTGTTTTTATTATTGGATCGTTTCTCAATGCTGTTTTAATAAATATTTATAGTAAATGTATGTATTAGGTGTTGGAATTAATTCGTAGCGTTTTACAAGAGATGGCGTAGGTATTCATCGTGAAACAGCTATCATTGAATGTCATTTGCTGTACATAATATCTTTTTGAATCGTAAATAACAAGACTTTATAATTTATTGAATATGTCAAAACATTTGTGCCGAATAAAGTGTTTTTGCGGGGAGTTTTACTTCGTTACTTTAATATGAAGAAAAGTGCTGCTGAAGCTCGTCGTATTTTAGTGGAAGTGTATTGGTGAACATGCTCTAGCTGAGCAAACGTGTTCGGAAGTGGTTTGCACGTTTTAAAGCTGGTGATTTCGACTTGGATGACAAGGAGCGAGCTGGCCAGCCGAAAAAAATTGAAGATAATGAGTTGGAGGTATTGCTCAATGAAGACTCATGTTAAACACTTCAAGAATTTTCTACATCATTGGGTGTTGACTTGTCAACGGTAGGAAAACGTCTTAAAACTTTGGGCATAATCCAGAAGGAAGGACATTGGGTCCCATATGAATTGAAACCAAGGGACATTGAGAGGCGTCTTTTGACGTGTGAACTGCTGCTTCAACGGGAGAAAAGAAAAGGTTTTTTTGCATCGAATTGTCACTGGTGATGAAAAATGGATCCATTGCGACAATCCGAAGCGCAGAAAGTCATGGGTTAAGCCCGGCCAACCATCAACATCAGTGGCAAAGCCAAATATCCATGGGTCTAAGCTCCTGCTCTGTATTTGGTGGGATCAGAGGGGTGTGATTTATTATGAACTGCTGAAAGCGAATGAAACCATAACTGGGGATCGCTACAGACTGCAATTGATGCGCTTGAGCCGTGCATTGAAAGAAAAACGGCCGGAATACTCCGAAAGACACGACAAAGTCATTTTGCTGCACGACAATGCTCGTCCGCGCGTCGCAAAACCGGTACAAACATATCTGGAAACACTTAAATGGGGAGTCCTACCCCACCCGCCGTATTCTCCAGATATTGCTCCTTCTGATTACCATTTGTTTCGTTCGATGGCTCATAGCCTGTCCGAGCAGAAGTTCACTTCTTACGAAGATTGTCAAAAATGGGTCGATTCGTGGATTGCATCTAAAGACGAGGCGTTCTTCCGACACGGTATTCGTATCCTGCCCGAAAGATGGTCAAAAGTAGTAGAAAGCGATCGGCAATACTTTCATTAATGTATTTTTTTATTTTCATTTAGAATAAATATATTTTTTTTTCATTAAAAAAACGCTACGAATTAATTCCAAGTCTTATAAATGGAAAATAATGTCAATAATTACTACCGTCTGGTCCGTTAGTTTGCAAAATACCATTCGTTTGGTTTTTTTTTTTTGAACACGGAGATTTGTATTAATTTTTTTGTGCCAAAAATTATTAATCCCTGACTGACAAATATTTTGAGATATTCGATTCGAAAAATGGTCTCTCTATAGCTATAAATTAGACTCAAATTTAGCGGCTACAAAAAAGCTTCGAAAAAAAAACAACGTTGAAATTTGCATCGTTGGAATGCAAAGAATTTTTTTTTTTTATAATTCAAATTTTTCGTTAGCCGATTTAGGTTCTGAAAATCGCTGAAACGTTTCAACGTATTCTTATTAGAAATTTACGTCCTCAATTTGCAAAAAAAAAGGCTTTGGATAGTGATGAAAATAAAGAAATAAAAAAAAAAGAAAAAAAAAACATATCATTGAATTCCAACGATGAAAAAAAAGCTTAATCAATTTATTGATCAAGCATTAATCGCGAAATCATTATTCACGAAAAATTCGACTCCATGAATAATAATTGGAGTAAAAAAGAAAAATAAAATAGCCCCTTACTTTTTCCAGAGCCGAAATCGCAGTGTAATAAAAGAAAAAAAAAGATTAATTAATCAATGAACGTTGAGACCCGGATAGATTTATCGTGAAATACCTCATGCACATTATTTCTTTTTTTTTTTTTCATCCTCTACATACATACGGAGTTGTCCGTTTTCATTGTGTGTTCCCGTCCCCCGCTACAACCACATTAAGCGTTTTCCAAAGTACCCCCACGCACATACACGTACACCAAACGAGTTTTTTCGATAACAAGTTTCGTTCCACTGGTAATCCGCTTGAAAGAAGAAAAAAAAAAGAGACAAAAAAAAACCGATCGTTCTACCCACGATTGAGACCCTCCATCGGCCCTGAAACTCATATATATATATATATATATATATATATATATATGGATATATAAAATAAAAGATTAATCCGCGAGAAGACAGAGTGTCACGAGAAAAAGCACCAAGGACAGAGCGAAAAAAAAAACGAAAATTATTTTTTCACACTTTTGCCCCTTCCCTTTGTCAGAAATGATTTTCTCCTCGTCAATTTTGTCAATCTTTTATTACGAATTATTGTCATTTCGTGGCCTGTTGAAGAACGAGGAATAGAAAGTAACCAGAATAACGAAGGCAGGGAAAGGAGAGAGAGAGAGAGAGAGAGAGAGAGAGAGAGAGAAGAGAAAGAGAGAGAGAGAGAGAGAGAGAGAGAGAGAGAGAGAGAGAGAGAGAGAGAGAGAGAGACTCGTCGAACACGATTGTTCTTCCCCTATAATTATTCGATCGAAAAAAATAAATAAATTACAAATTCATCGAGAATTCCAGAAACACCGAGAGCGAAAAGAAATTTTCCAAATTTCTTCGCTATCGAAAATTGCGTACAAATTGCTTCGCCACTTTTTTTTTGCCCCATATTGTGCGGAATTGTTTTTGTTTTTTCTTTCTTCATTATTTCCAGTCTCTCGATTCATTTTTTTTATTACCCCTTCTCGTCATCCCCGATTGCTTTCCACCGAAAAGCAATATCTGACAATCTTTCGGACGATAAGCGCTGCGCTAAATTCAAGCAGAGCGTCACATAGTAAATAATCGGGCTAAAGATAAAACAAAGAAAAAGAAAGAAGAGGACTTGATAGATGAATCGATAAGAACGATACAGAGTGGGAGAGAGATGGCCAAAACTTGTCGGACGGAGAACGTTTCGAAATTTATTTCTTCATTATCCTTCAGAACGAGTACGAAAAGTTGCGAAAAAGTGTAATTAAGGCCTTATATACGCGAAAAAATTCAAAATTTTTCATTTTTTTTAAATTTTTGATTCCATTAGCCTGAACAGTTAGGAATATTTTAAGCTTTACAGAATTGAAAAATTCGCAGGATGCTATTAAATAAGGTAAGATTGCATTTATAATAGATACCGCGCGGCGCGCCCGACCGCCAACTTCAAAGCCGTTTTTCCACGATTCACTTTTTTGAAGCTTGTGAAAGTTCGAACTCTTGAACGAAGGTTCCGATCGCTTTGAAATTTTTACAACATATTCTTAGTATCATCACCTATCGTGTGAACCACAGAAACAAAAATTTCAATGACACAAAAAAATATAAAAAATAAAATACCGACAGAAAATTGAGTCAAAAAATTTTAAGTTTCGTATTTTTATTATAATAATTTTTTAAAAATATAATTGTTGGTTCACACTGAAGATACATTCATTATGCCATTATAAATATGTTCATTTTTTTTTTCAGACACCCACATCGATGCCGAGAACTTTCACCATCAACGTGCGCACAAAAAAAAATACATTGCTTTATTATGCTATATCTCCGCCATTTGTTAATATTTCTGATTTGTTTTTTACATATACTTAACCGTGTGCATAAATGATCTGTAAAAAAAATGTTGTCAATATATGCGTCATTTTTTTTTAACCGCGTCTAGAAAAGTAGCTTCGAAAATCGGCGAAATCGCGTATATAAGGCCTTAAATGAAGAAAATTTGGGGGGAAAAAAATTCAGGATTCAAATAAAAGTGCAATAAATTTTTAAGAAATACGAAAAAATTCTACAAAAACTCTCAAAAAGTGTGATGAGGAAATATTGAAGAAAAAATGAGGATATAAATAAAAACCCAATAAGTAAAAGGAAGTCCCAAAAACGAATGAAAAATTGTTAAACAATAAAAAAAAAAACATTTTTTTTCGGTGAGATAACAAAAAAATTCATTCAAACGAAAGAAAAATCCAAAAAATATTGACATCCAATTGAGAAGATTTGGAAAAAAAATAAAAAATCTTCATAGACGAATAAAAAAAAAAAGTATGTAAAATTTCGAAAGTCAAAAAAATAACGCAAGGTCAACGGAGAGCTAGAACAAAAAGCCATCGGGACAAGATATTCGGAAGAGAGCGAGATAAAGAGAGAGAGAGAGAGGGGGGGTGGGTGGGGAGGGGGGAGAGAGAGAGAGAGAGAGAGAGAGAGAGAGAGAGAGAGAGAGAGAGAGAGAGAGAGAGAGAGAGAGAGAGAGAGAGAATAATTTTTCGCGAAAGATCATGAGCGATTTAAAAAAAAAGGTGTTACGACACAAAAAAAAAATCTCCTCGAATCCAAAAGATACCTGCGAACCCAGTAAAGTAAACCTCAGAGAACGTGACAGGAGAGGTGGACGTAATTTTCATTATTGGTCGATCTGCTGCGACGAAAAAAAAAAGAACATTAAAAAATAAAGATCTGACGAAAAGAGAAAACCGGCTCCGCCGGTATTTTGGGGAGCCGACAGAAAAAAAATAGTTCCGTTATGACGAACCACAATCTGCAATGTCTACGAAGCATGCGATGAGAGAGCCCATGTAGTCAAAAAAAAAAAAGCCAGTTCAAGAATGACAAACGAAAAATAAACATAAATTATATATTCGAGTAAAAAAAAAAGAAAACTAAATGTCAAGAAAGAAAAGAAAATTAAACTGAAACAAAATAAATGACGGACCTGAGGGGACAACAAAGAAAAAAAAAAAAAACGTCTTTTTAGCGTGAAAAGTACGTCCACGAGAGGTAAAATTTGGGATATACGAAAAGTCCACCAACCCGTCAAGCGCAAAGATATTCCACGAGACACGAGTACATTTATTTAACATGATTATTGAATTATTAATAATATAATCTTCGATATACAGAAAAGTATACAGGTAGAAAAAAAAAAACGGTCTAGTTATTGTTTTCTTTTTTTTTTCGCGTGCTTCTGCGCGCACGCGTGTGTGTATGTGTGTGTGTGTGCGTGTGCGTGTGTGTGCGTAACCGAACGTGCGCGCGCGCGCGCGCGTGTCACTACGCCGAAAAGAGCGAAGTAGAAAAATTGAAGAAAAAAAAAAAAAAAAAAGAAGAAATCCGTCAAGATCTATTCTCTCTTTTTTTTTTTGCGTTCTAATTTCCATTGCTTGTGCTTGCGACTGGTTAGCTTTCGCTAGGGCAAAAAGGCGGTGTGTTATATTTTCTTTTTTTTTCTTCTTTTTTTTTCTTTTTTCGAAACACGATTACGGGGCGACTCGTTAAAGCCGTGAAATTAATAACGATTTATTCGATCGCGATCGGCGACTAAAATAATGCCGTATGAAGGGAAAAAATCGTCAAGGCACGGTGGAGTCGATCGTTCTTCTTCTCCAAAGGTATTGTAAACCGGAAGTATCGTGACAATGTCGTTTTATGGATGATTTTATGCTGCCGAATGGGCGGACTCGTTGAATTTTAAGAGGGCCAAAAATCAGTGCAAATTTTGGGAATTAATTGTAAGAAAAAAAAGAGCTAGTGCGATTGACATTATTTTTTTTTTTTTTTTTTTTTGCATTTAATTCCTATGCACGTATCGCGATAAAGAAGAAGCTCTTAAATTTAGACTTAAATGACAACACGTTTACGCCGGTGAAGAGAGGCCCAAAGTTTTTTTTTTCCCGAAAAAAACTACTGGAACCAGTTAAAAAAAAAAAAAAAAAAAAAAAAAACAGCTGGACCCAGATTTTTTCCAAAAAACCGATTGACCCAGCCCCCGAAAAAAATGCTCCAGTTCTTAAAAAAAAAAAGAAAAAAAGACGGACCCAGTTTTCTCCAAACAAGGTTCGATCTAATTTTTCTCTCGTAAAAAAAGCGGGACCCAGTTTTTTTTTTTTCTTCGAAAGACACTTGGCTCCAGTTTTTTCTCTTCAAAAAACGTCTTGATCCATTTTTTTTTGTCATAAAACGGCTGGACCAACGTTTTTACCCCAAAAAAAAAAAAAAAAAAGGCCGAACCTAGTTTTTTCTTTCTCCAAAAAAAAAAAAAAAACAGCCGAACCCAGTGTTTTTCCAAAAAAAAAAAAAATGGCTGACGCATTCCTTTACAAAAAACAGGTGAGCCCAGTTTTTTTTCTTGAAAAAAAAAACCACTGGATTCAATTTGAAAAAAAAATACCGCTTTACCCAGTTTAAAAAAAAAACAGCTAACCCAGTATTTTATTCCAAAAAAAAAAAAAAACGGCTAGACTGAATTGCTCGACAAAAAAGAAGTCTTTAAATAAAGAAAAATACCAATTAATTTACCACGGGAAAGTTTAAGCTGCGTAAATTAGAAATTAAAGTTCCGTTTGAGCCGATCGAAGAACAAACTCGAAATGTTCCATTGCTTGAAAACAAAATTAAGCAAAAGTCCAAAAAAAAAAACTATCGCGACTATAATTTTTTCTATATAATTGTGACGAAACTCCGTTGAAATTTCTCAGCGTGTCTCACTTTCCCATAATTTCCAAATATTCCATCGATTTTTGGCACCGATTTGGCATCTTCCTCTATGAAAAAAAAAAAAAAAAATTATCCGATTCTCTCGTACAGTTCGAATCGAAAAAAAAAAAAGAAGTACGACACTTTCGGTCCACTTCCGATTCGATCCGATCCAACCCTTATCATTCGATCCCACAATTTGTCTACCATGATCGTCGTCGACGGTGAGTCGTCGAGAAAACCAGGAGACAAAAAAAAAAAAAAAAAGAAAGACTGAGGCAAATGAAAAAATTGACAGAAAAAAACGAGAGAGAAAACAAAGCAAAAAAAAAGAAAAAAAAAAAAGAAAAGAAATAACCCAGGAACGAAAACAGGATAAATGAAAGTGTCGCAACGACACTTTTCGTCAGTCACCGTTTTGTTAGCCAATCCACAACACCAGACAAATTATCCAACACAGCCTTCACGATCCATACAAATGCGATGAGAGTGCGCGCGTTAACGCTTTTTCTTTGTTTGTTTGTTTCTTTCTTTCTTTTTTAACCTCCGGTTAGTACGATAGTGTATAGTGAATACGAAAAAAAAAAAAAAAAAAAAAAGTCTTCTTTTCCTTCTTTCGTGTTCCGTTTCGTACGAGACGGTAAAAAAAATTCGCTCGAGTGAGTCCAACGAAAGCCAACAGTGTGTAATGGATCTTCAATGTGTTTTTTTTTCCTTATTTTTTTTTCTTTGTGTGTACGTAATTTAAAAATTTAACCGTAACGCGAAGAAAAATCATATCCGGGGCGCATCTTAACGTCTAAAAAACCGAAAAAAATACCCCTCACAATATC
>CAWVQM010000001.1:86036-123252 GCA_963932345.1 Ophion ventricosus
GAACACGTTGGAACGTGCTTTTATTCTCGACCATAATTCTCATTTTCTTACTCTTCTCGTAATTATTATTCCCTTGACAAACCGTTCGAAGTTTGCTCTGGAAGACGTCAATTCTTTTTTTTTTTTTTTACTTCTTTTTCTTTCTCTCTTTGTTTTTTTTTTTCTTCTTCTAATAATTCGAAATATCTCAAGTTTCTAAGGAATTTCGTTATTGTCTCGATTCGCGCGTTCTCGTTGGTATTATTCATTTGCTCGAGAAAGCAAAACGCAATTATAACAAGAAAAGTGTGTGAAAGGGAGAGAGACTTTTCCTAATAATTATAATATAAATGATAATAATAATAATAATAATAATAATAATAATAGTAATAATGATAATAATAAATGACAATTAATAACAATAGTTATGGTAATAATAACAATATATTAGTATAAGTACGAATTCCTTTCGTTATTATTTTTCGTCACCAAGAGAAGAAAATAATAATAATAATATGTAAAGTGTGTCCCTTCACAAAACCACTCCATGCAAACCGGATCTCCACAAATCCGTTCTTTCATTATTATTATTATTGTTGTTGTTGTTGTTGTTTCTGCATCTCCATCAATCTCCCTCTCGTGAGATTTTTTTTTTCGCGCACAAAGGGCTTGGCTCGGTACTTAATTTCTTTGTTCACATCGCAGCGTGGACTATGAGCAGATTTATTGGCAAGATTTGAGATTATATTTTTTTTGGTACTCTCCTTTGCTACGAAACGTACTCGCGAGTGAGGAGGGAAATTTTTGGAGAGTAGATTGCATTATACTTTTCTTTTGAGGAAAATAATCATCCTGGACGAGACATCGACATTTTTTTATCACTTTTTTTTTTAATCCATTTTTCAATCGAGTCTGTCCCCCTTAACCTCTACCTTAAGCTTACTGATCCTTCGTGAGCTGTGTCGTGAAGCGTATTCAATTTGGTCGTGTGTTTGTTTTGAGGATTGTTGGTAGTAATACGATTTAAAAAAGAAAATAATTAAAAAAAAAATAACGGACAAAACATCGCTCGTGTTGACGGGATCGCGAGGGAAGTGTTTTTCACGCTTCGATATAATCGATACAATCGATACAATCGATATAATCGTTACAATCGATATACTCGATACAATCGATATAATCGATACACTCAATATAATTGATACAATCGATATAATCGATACAATCGATATACTCGAAACAATCGATATACTCGATACAATCGATATAATCGATACAATCGATACAATCGATATAATCGATACAATCGATATATTCGATATAATCCGTATCATCGATACCATCGATATATTCGATATGATCAATATATTTGATATGATCGATATATTCGATATGCTCGATATATTCGGTATGATCGATATATTCGATATGATCGATATATTTCGATATGGATCGATATATTCGGTATAATCGATATATTCGATATTATCGATATATTTCGATATGATCGATATATTCGGTATGATCGATATAATCGATACAATCGATATACCCGATACAATCGATATACTCGATACAATCGATATCATCGATACAATCGATATACTCGATACAATCGATATAATCGATGTAATCGATACAATCGATATAATCGATATAATCGATACAATCGATATAATCGATACAATCTTTATAATCGATACAATCGATATATTCGATATAATCCGTATCATCGATACCATCGATATATTCGATATGATCGATACATTCGATATAATCAATATATTTGATATATTCGATATGCCCGATACAATCGATAAAATTAATACTATCGATATATTCGATTAAATCGATATTGACGTTAGCGAGCCCGCTACAAAAAGAAACCATCGGTTTGCAATAACTAGAGAATTATTATTAAGAAAAAAAAAAAAAACAAACAAATACTTATGAAAAGTGAGCAAAGAATTGATTCGCCCTTTCTGTATTGGTAAGAGGGAGAAACGAGCACCTCAGGTAAATATGCTCTTTCTCTCTCACACACACACACACACACACACACACGCGCGCGCAAACATACAAACACACACGCGGCTCAGGGCTCAGTCTCTGGCGATGGGAATGTGCGGATGGAGAGATATTTTTCGTAATTCAGTGAAAGACACAACTGCCACGTGGGAAAAGTTTTCGTTATCGTCTCATCTCTTTATCTTTGTTTGTACGACTCAGAATTATCGATTACAAAAGTATTCACTAGGAAAATAGAAAAAGTATTATATATATATATATATATGTGTGTGTATAAGTATATAGATGTATAGAATATAAAATCTTTTTTTTTTCTTTTTGTCGCGTGGAAGAAAAGGCTTTTCGGAGAAATATCTCAATAGTAAACACGATCCGGATATCATTCACTCTCGCGTGAATAACCGTCGTCTAAACGCCAGCCGAGTTATCGAACGATGAAAAATGTCTAGCAAAATATATATATATATATATATATGTGTGTGTGTGTGTGTATTATATATCTATATTTTTATGTGTGTGTGTGTGTATAAATATATATATTTAATGGGCGATTGGACTTTGAAAGTATATTATGTACACCGTGCAGGACGATCACTCGAATAACGACGCGTCACGTCGCGACTTTCATTTCTCGCAAGGTACTCATTTTTCTTATTTCTTTTTTTATTTTATTTTCTTTTTTTTTAATTTATTTTCTTTTACTTCTCGCGTTTCGGAATGTTCCGACGGAGGACGAGCCCGTCGAAGAAATTAAAAACAAAGAGGAAAAAAAATTAACAATTATCCGCGTCACAGAATACCGCGAGTAAATTAAGTTCAACCGCCTTTTTTTTTAAATCGTTATGAATATATAATTGTCATTACAATGTAGTACCGCTGAAAAGCGGCGATTCTAAGTACTTGAACGTTTGTTTTTTTTTGTTGGCGTTTCTCTTTTTAATTTTCATTAATTACGATACGTAAGTTGAGTTCCGCGTTCGTACGACGTACGTAAAATCTAAGGCACTTGTTTTTTTGTTTTTTTTGTTTTCTGGATGTAAACGAGAAATCAATTATGTGTGTGTGTGTGTGTGTGTGTGTATATGCGTGTGTGTGTGTATTGGAGGCACGAAAAAGGCTTATTTCTCGTGCCTCTGGAAGAAAATTTCCGTAAACTTTGTTTACCGCGATTACGATCATGATTCATTTTTTTTTCTTTCAATAATGGCTTTTTTTTTTGCAAAAGGCTCGATAAATGAAAAAAAAGAATAAAGATAAACGGAGGAAAAAAAACTTTCGAATTGTTCCGTCTCATTCACGTATAACGATAAAACATTGAATATAACTGAAGAAAAAAAATGGTAGCGTTATCGTTAACGTTAAAAAAAAATGAAAAAACAGGAACGATCGCCGTAGGAAAAATATTTCGAATTCTCGTTGCTTCGAGAATAGTGAAAAAAAAAAAAAAAACAAATGTTAGCATCGCTTTCCTTACGACTTCGATCTTGTCAGCGATAGGCGGGTTTTATAATGAACGAGCAATCAATTGGTCCTGGCAACAATAGGATTGCTCATTGAGCTGTAACGAGTGAGCCCGAGAGAGAGAGAGACAGAGAGAGAGAGAGAGAGAGAGAGAGAGAGAGAGAGAGAGAGAGAGAGAGAGAGAGGCAGTACCACGTCCCTTGAAAAAAGAACTGTAGGCCAGGAAAAATTTCGAAAGTACGAACTTTTTAGGTGCAGATACGCAAAATTGATATAAGGCTAATTGGATGACGCTGAATCGAATGGCGATAATAATTTTGCAATCAACCCTCGAGAAATGGTTTAAAAACGTTACAAAATGTTTAAAACCCGTTTAATTCGGAACCTAACAATTTTATCGTAAAATATGTCGAACAAAAGTTTTTTAGGACACAAAAGTACGTAAAAAAGTATCGAACGTTAATCTTCGTATCTTGAAGAATAAGGGAGAAAAAGAGGAATGAAAATTCATTTTGCAAGACAAAATCGCTTTGCGGCCGAAGCGCCATCTGGGAATGTAAGGGACGCAAGATATACGTCTTACGAGGCATGAACGGAACGATAGGAAGAACCTCGCCTATGAGTGGCGAACGGCATAGCCATATACTGCGTCTCTTTCTGACAGTGATCCTCAACCAGTAATTTGTCAATGTTCAGTCGTCATTCTTCAATACTTATACAATAAATGAAAATATAAAAAATCTCTAGAAAATTATATTAACTCTTACTAAAGCAATATGTAACAAAAAAAAACCCGAGATATATTCGAATAAAAATTTATTTTTTTGAAACTTCGAGCTTTTCGCCTCCAAATTAAATGGTTTTTCGTTTTTTTCTCCCTTATTTTTGAAGATACGAAGATGTACGTTCGATACTTTTTCACGTATTTTTATGTTCCGAACAACTTTTGTTTCACATATTTTACGATAAAATTATTAGGTTCCGAATTAAACGGGTTTTAAACATTTTTTTAACGTTTTTAAACAATTTCTCGCGGGTTGGTGGAAAAATTATTATCGCCATTCGATTCAGCGTTATCCAATCACCCTTATATTAATTTTGCATATTTGCACGTAAAAGTTCTTAAATTCGTGCTTTATTGACTGGTCAACTGGAAAATCTCCGGGCTCTCGATACAGGAAAATCTCCGAGCTCTCGAACTAATCGCGGGACCTCGAATATCCCTGATAAATCCCCACCACCCCCCGGTCTCCCTTTCTGCTGCGAGGACTCACATCTGAGGATAAAATTGTGCGGGATAAGCGAGAGTAGGATTGGCCTGTGTTGCCGTTTGGTATGCAGTTTGCGTTTGCCATGTGGCTCTTTTGGGTAGATTGCCAACGTTGTCAGCGGGAAAAGCGTTGTCCCACGACCTCTTGAGGCCCATCAGGGCGGCTGGATTAATTTGGGCGGATTGTACGATTGGCGGTAGTATCGCCGTATGATGTGAGGCGGGTGTGCGCAATATTGGAATTCTTGCGGACGGCATGTTGAACAAGAGGAATGGTGCGTGAGGATTTTGTTGATGAATAGTCGCGGTTGGATGATGCTGCGCCATCGTATAATTGGCCAATTGATGATGCTGGGATGTCGTGAGAGCGAGAGCTTTGCTAGTAGCGACAGGCGCGGCAGCGAGATTATTGGCTGTATTCGGTGGTGGATTTGCCGCTAACGCCATAAGAAAGAAATCCTGATTTCGCATCGCCTGAGCAGCCTGAGCGGCCTGAGCAGCCTGTGCCTGTACGTGGGCTTGTGCTTGAGCCTGGACGAGAGCGTGTATGTCCCACAAGTGGGGCTGTATCGTGTTTTGTACCGGCTGTAGGCTCGGCGGCTGCGGGGCCGGATGTGCAAGCGCGGACGCGGGTGTGTGTGTTGTCAACGTACCCGGTGAGAGTAGCGACTTCGCTGCCGGCGGTTGGACACCCGTCAATACCACGTTCATGTCTTCGCCGCTGCATTGGAACACCTCGATGTAACGCTGCTTCTTACCGAATATCATGTAACGATGATGACGCTGGCTCGCGCACGCGAATGCCGAATTCTCGCTGTCCATTTGGATGAATGCCTCGCCCGACGGTTGACCCTGTTCGCGATGCTTTGTTTTAGTAAGGTTTTTTTTTTTTTGTATCGTCGCTTACAGGGGGGGGGGGGGGGGGGGGGGGTGGGGGCAGGCACGCAATCGATTTCGGGAGGTCCTTTCAGGGTAGTGTAAGGTTCGGTCCCAAGTGTCACCCCCCGTGCCACCGTTCACCCTGGTGGGCCTTCCGTTTTCGCGAAATCGACCAAACAAAAGTTGTGTGACGGTTTTTTGAACCTCGAGAATAACAAGAATTTTCCAAGCGGCGCGATAGCCTGGCGGTTGAGGTCTTTGACTAGTACGCTGCTGGATTTGGGTTCGAGTCTTGCTAACGCTATTTTTTTTTTCAATCGAAACGCTTGTAAACGTTGTTTTTATTTATTTACTTTGATTTTAAATCCATATTTTTTATATTGCGTTTAGAATTCTTGCCCGCGTGATTTTAATCATCGTTTCAAAAGTTTTGTATACCCAATTTTTCTTCTTATACACTTCATCTAGTTTGTAATTATTGCTAGCTTTTTATTTATTGTTTCTATTAACTTCTGTTATTGTTGATATGAGGAAATGAAAAAATTATCGCTCTGTCGATTAAATGAAAATATTGTAGAAATCAATTCGGTCGATTTTCAAGAGATGGCTCTGGCTGTTATGAATGTTTCATAGTGACAGCTGATTTCAGTGGTTTCAGAGAGGTTAGACATCTGTCAATAACATTCAGTTTATATCGCATTGAGTTCCATTAAAAACCTTGCTTTTTACTGTGTTGAATATGTCAAATTTTGTTTGGGTTTGTTTGGGTTTGGGTCGCGTGATTTTAATCACCGTTTCAAAAGTTTTGTATATCCAATTTTTCTTCTTATACACTTCATCTAGTTTGTAATTATTGCTAGCTTTTTATTTATTGTTTCTATTAACTTCTGTTATTGTTGATATGAGGAAATGAAAAAATTATCGCTCTGTCGATTAAATGAAAATATTGTACAAATTAATTCGGTCGATTTTCAAGAGATGGCTCTGGCTGTTATGAATGATTCATAGTGACAGCTGATTTCAGTGGTTTCAGAGAGGTTAGACATCTGTCAATAACATTCAGTTTATATCGCATTGAGTTCCATTAAAAACCTTGCTTTTTACTGTGTTGAATAAGTCAAATGTTTGTGTTAACTAAGCAGCATTTGCGGCAAGTTTTACTTTTCTGCTTTAATTGGAAGAAAAGTGCAGCTGAAGCGCATCGAATGCTTGTTGAAGTTTACGGTGATGATGCTCCAACTGATAAATCATGTAGGTAATATGGTTTCGACGCTTTAAGAACGGTGATTTCAGCGTTGAAGACAAGCCTCGCCCTGGACAGCCAAATGAGCCAATGAGCTGCTACAACCTGGCGATTCCATTACGGGCGATCGGTATGGACTACAATTGATTCGCTTGAGCCGCGCATTACGAGAAAAACGGCCGGAATACGAGCAAAGACATGACAAAATTATTCTTCTGCCATGACAACGCTCGGCCTCGTGTCGCAAAAGTCGTAAAAAAATATTTGGAAACGCTCAAATGGGATATTTTACCGCACCCGCCGTATTCTCCGGACATTGCTCCTTCTGATTACAGGTTGTTCCGACGGATGCAGCAGGATTTAGCAGCTCACCGGTTCACTTCTTTCGCAGAAATCGAAAATTCGCCTCAAAACTTGGAACGCCTCAAAAGACGAGACTTTTTGTTCGAGATGGAATTCGAAAATTGCCTGAGAGGTGGGAAAAAGTAGTAGCCAGCGATGGACAATACTTTGATTAATCTATTCGTACCTTCTATTTTGAAATAAATGGATTTTTTACCACAAAAAAAAACGGACCGAATTAATTTGTACTCCCAATACAAGTCTTAAGTATGATCAGTGGTATGACTAGTGTGAAGCGATAGAATTACCTTAATATACCCTTTTCTTTTTACCAAAGCCCGGCAAATATTAAATGTATTTAAACTGATTTCATTCGAAAGCAAGAGAGGAAAAAAAAAAAAGAAAAAAGAGCATTCTAACGTACTTGAGCATTGTAAACCATGTGAACGCCTTGATAAACGATGTTCTTCGAGTGCTCGCCCATGAACTCCAAAATGTGCTCGACGAGAGCCTCGTAAGGCAAGCCCCGTAATCTGACGCAGTCCTTGCGTGTGCCCGACGTGATTATGTGCTGAGGAAGCAACGGGATCGGCAATATCGGTGGTATTGGTTCGTACGTCTTTGGATCGATTGCCCTGTTCAAAACCTGCACGAGGGAAGCAAAAAAATACACTTTTCCAGCATTCTTAACAAGTTGCAACGGAGTATTTAAAAAATATTCGTTCCAAAACGTAATTTGTCTTTATCAAATAATCTGGAAACCTCGATCCCTTTTCGTAGTACAAACAATTACTTATTACGCAACGTACAGAGGAGGGATTAAGCTGCATAACAAAGGACCTTGAAAAGTGGGCAGACAGTAACAGGATGAAAATAAATGCGAAAAAGACAATGATAACGATTTTTAGGAATGGAAAAAAAGATGAGAAGAAGAATGGGAGATCAAAGGGGAAAAAATCCAGATAGTGAAGAAAACCGAGGTCAACACGTACGTAAAGGGATAAGGGAAGGGCACTAATGTAAACACCCTTAAAAGGATATACAAGGAATGAGCGTTGAAGAGAACTTTAAAAAAAAAATCAGCTAACTGGTAATTTTTCATCAAATTTCATGAGTCTTTCAGGGTCGAGTGTAATTTCATGACATTGAAGATTTTTCATGACTTTTCAGGTCGGTAAACACCCTGTTGAATAAAAAAAAATACAGTTGAGAAATTTAAAAAAAATGCTTTTTTTCTTGCTCAATAACGTTTTCTCTTGGCACGCTCTCTGATACGAGACACCGACCTGTTGCACCTCGGCGGTCGTGCTTCGAAATAACTCGATGTAACGCGTGCCTATCGACTCCCGATGTTTGCTGAGAGCTTTGGCCGCGTCCTCCTCCTTGGCGAACAAAACGAACGCATCCCCGGTCGCCCGTCCGTCCGGCTTTTTCACGAACAACACGCCCTCCTCGTTGTCCAATACGTGACAGGGCTTTTGTCCCGCGAGGAAGAAGTCGATCTGTGACAGAAAAAAAAAAAGGAAACGAAAAATTGATTTTTAGCATTGAAAATTCTTTTAAAGATGTATATAGGGGGTCTGATTTAGCGAAATGTCACACGAAACTAACGCTACCCCCACTCTACTGTGGCTGTGTTGTAGCAGGGTGAGGAGAGCTGCGACATGCTAAATGCCCTTGATTTGTTGAAAAATGCTGCATTGCATGTAGACCAGTTATTTGTGGTTATAAGATGCAAGTTTCAATTTTGGTGTGTTTAATGTTGGTGGGTTTGGGTTTGTTGCGGTTTGTTGGGGTTTGTTGGGGTTTGTTGGAGTTTGTTGAGGTTTGTTGAGGTTTGTTGGGGTTTGTTTCGATTTGTCGAGGTTTGCCTGGGTGTGTCGAGGTTTGTTTGGGTTTGTTGGGGTTTGTTTGGGCTTGTCGAGGTTTGTTTGGGTTTTTCGAGATTTTGTTTGGGTTTTTCGAGGTTTGTTTGGGTTTTTCGAGGTTTGTTTGGGTTTGTCGAGGTTTGTTTGGGTTTGTCAAGGTTTGTTTGGGTTTGTTGAGGTTTGTCGAGGTTTGTTTGAGTTTTTCTAGGTTTGTTTGGGTTTGTTTGGATTTGCCGAGGTGTGTTTGGGTTTGTCGAGGTTTGTTTGGGTTTGTCGAGGTTAGTTTGGGTTTTTCGAGGTTGGTTTGGGTGTGTCAAGATTTGTTTGGGTTTGTTCGGGTTTTCCGAGGCTTGTTTGGGTTTGTCGAGGTTTGTTTGGGTTTGTCGAGGTTTGTTCGGGTTTGTCGAGGTTTGTTTGGGGTTTTCGAGGTTTGTTTGGGTTTGTCAAGATTTGATGGGTTTGTTCGAGTTTTCCGAGGCTTGTTTGGGTTTGTTGATGTTTGTTTGGGTTTGTCGAGGTTTGTTTGGGTTTTCTTGATGCTTGTTTGGATTTGTCGAGGTTTGCTTGGGTTTGCCGAGGTTAGTTTGAGTTTGTCGAGGTTTGTTTGGGTGTGTCGAGGTTTGTTTAAGTTTGTCAAAGTATGTTTGGGTTTGTCGAAGTTTGTTTGGTTATGTCGAGGTTTTCTTGGGTTTGTCAAGGTTTGTTTGGGTTTGTCGAGGTTTGTTTGGGTTTGTTCAGATTTGTTTGGGTTTGATAAGGCTTGTTTGGGTTTGTTGATGTTTGTTTGGGTTTATTGAGGTTTGCTTGGGTTTGTTGGGATTCGTTTGGGTTTGGTGTGTTGAGGTTTGGTTTGATTTGGTTTGGATGGATGGATACTGAGCATGTGAGAATTGAGTTTGTTTCCGTTTGATGAGGTTTGTTTGGGTTTGTTGATGCTTGTTTGGGTTTGTCGAGGTTTGTTTGGGTTTGTTGGGGTTTGTTGAGGACTGTTTGGGTTTATGGATTTATTGGGGTTTGTTTGGGCTTAGTGTGTTGAGATTTGGTTTGATTTGGTTTGGATGGACGGACAGTGAGAATGTGAGAATTGAGTCTCAGAGCGCGAGAATGAGAGAGCAACTCATATTGGTTGCATGTCCTTTTTTTTTTATCACCCGAAAAGTCTGATTACATTTTCAATGCCACGAAATAGTTGCACTTTGTGTAATATCTGTAGATTTTTTTTGGTTGTTTCTTGATTTATGGAGGAAACGTTGTCAGATAATGAGCGGAAGAGGCCCGTTGAGTTGGCTTTGAAAAAATTGCTTGCTCGTTGCATACTCAATAAAGATTATTTTCAGGACTCTTCTAACCCCCCCCCCCCCCCCCCCCCCCCCCCCGCCCTCATCGCCAGAAACAAATGCTGGCTACGCCAATGCTCACGGGGTAAATAAAGGAAAAGAAAACAAATTCTTGTGGAAACTCACGACTTTCTTGGCGACGCAGTCGTAGGGCAATCCTCTCATTCGTACGATGACTTGAGCGCCCCGGGATAGGAAAGCGTGAGCCTCGCCGCTCGCGCCACCGGCGACCCGTACGAATTCCTCGCCCGAGGCCTTGTAAACCTCGATGTAACGGGTACCTATGTGATGCTTGTGCCTCTTGAGCGCCATGTCTCTGTGCTCCTTGCTCACGAAACGCACCAAAGCCTCGCCGTTCCGCCTGCCCTGATGACTCAAACACAGCGCAACGCCGCCCCTGTGAATCGAAAAAGCAAATGGAAAAAAAAAAAATTAACGAAACGAAGAAAAAATATGAAAAATAAAACAAAATTAAAGAATTAAATTAAAAATTGAAAAAAAAAAAAGGAAATTTAACGAATTATTTAACGTTTTGAGAACATCGTGGATGGGGAAAAAGGAGCCGAGAGAAGAGATAATTAAAATGTCGTTCGATAGAATTAATCAGCAGGATTTATTAAATTAACAACGCCTTTTTTTTTTATATATTAATTATTTAATAATTTCAAATTATAATTCAATTAAATTCAATAATTCAGTTTTTTTTCAGAATAATAATGATAATAGACTTGTAAGCGATCTGGATATCATAGTAATAATAATAATAATATTACTGAATAATAAATAATGCTTATAATAATAAGCATTATTTATTATTACGTTTATACGATATAAACTATAATAAAAAATGTTTATTTTTATTCTGCTGAATTATTATTGTTACAATAATTAATAATGTCTAGGCACATTATTACTATTATTATCGTTGCTATTGTTACTGTTATTATTGTTATTATTAACACTAGATTTACCAGACCAGTCATTTTGACTGGTCGTGCAATTTCAATTCAAAATTCCTACTGCATGTAAATTTGCTTTCCGAAATGATGTTATGACTTTTGTAGCTATAAGTAGAGAATATATTTTATGAATTTAATGTTACTTTATATATATTCGTAACAAATATATTTTTTGTTATTGACACTTATACCAGTACCTCGTCTGGTAAATCTAGTGTTAATGGGAGTACAAATACGTCACCAGGAGGTTATGGTTGAAATTGTCAGATGTAAAACGTCATATCGTAAGGTTGGACAACTGGCAAGATCATAACATTGAAATATTAGCGATTTTCTATCAGCATGACATAATTTTTTTCGTGCGAAAATGTCGAGTTTTCAGCCGAATAAGCGTCATTTGCGGGAACTTTTGATTTACTTCTTTAATGTGAAGAAATCTGCAGCCGAGGCGCATCGATTGCTTGTAGAAGCATATGGTGAGGCTGCTTTAAGTGAGAGAAGTTGTCGTGAGTGGTTTCAAAAGTTTAAGAACGGTGAGTTTGACGTCGAAGAGGAAGAACGTAGCGGAAGGCCGAAAGTGTACGAAGACGCGGAATTGGAAGCATTATTGGAGGGAGATTCGTGCCAAACGCAAGAAGAACTTGCACTTACATTAGGAATGACTCAACAAGCAATTTCACATCGTTTAAAATCGTTGGGAATGATTCAAAAGCAAGGAAATTGGGTTCCACATGAACTGAAGCCGAGAAACGTTGAACGCCGATTTTGCACATGCGAAATGCTGCTTGCCAGGCATAAGCGAAAGGGTTTTTTGCAACGTATAGTGACTGGTGATGAAAAATGGATCCACTACGATAACCCAAAGAAGAGGAAATCATGGGGACCACCTGGCCATGCTTCAACATCGACAGCCAAGCCGAATATTCATGGAAAAACAAAACTCATGTTGTGTATTTGGTGGGATCAGCTTGGTGTCGTGTATTATGAGTTGCTCAAACCGAACGAAACCATTACTGGGGCTCTCTACCGAACACAATTGATGAGATTGAGCCGAGCACTCAAGGAAAAACGCGCCCACTACTACTCCAGACACGACAAAATTATTCTCCTGCGTGATAATGCTCGTCCACATTTTGCGGCGCCGGTCAAAACCTACTTGGAAACACTCAATTGGGAAGTTTTGACCCACCCGTCGTATTCACCAGACATTGCTCCCTCGGACTATCATTTATTTCGATCGATGAAGCACGGCCTGTCTGAGCAGCACTTCACGTCATATGAAGATACCAAAAATTGGGTCGATTTGTGGATAGCCTCAAAAGATGAAGCGTTCTTCCGACGCGGTATCCATATGCTGGCAGAAAGATGGCAAAAAGTAGTGGCTAGCGATGGACAATACTTTGAATAAAACATGAAGTACCGTTCTTTCACAATAAATGCCCAATTTTTGATAAAAAAAACGGCGGAGACTTATTTGTACTCCCAATATTATTTTCTTCTTCTTTCATTCGCTGATAAAAATTCTTACAATATCGTCAGTATGGTTATTTTTTTTTGCAAGAATTTTAATGCAAGAAGAACTTGCACTTACATTAGGGGTGACTCAACAAGCAATTTCACATCGTTTAAAATCGTTGGGAATGATTGAAAAGCAAAGAAATTGGGTTCCATATGAACTGAAGCCGAGAAACGTTGAACGCCGATTTTGCACATGCGAAATGCTGCTTGCCAGGCATAAGCGAAAGGGTTTTTTGCATCGTATAGTGACTGGTGATGAAAAATGGATCCACTACGATAACCCAAAGAAGAGGAAATCATGGGGACCACCTGGCCATGCTTCAACATCGACAGCCAAGCCGAATATTCATGGAAAAACAAAACTCATGTTGTGTATTTGGTGGGATCAGCTTGGTGTCGTGTATTATGAGTTGCTCAAACCGAACGAAACCATTACTGGGGCTCTCTATCGAACACAATTGATGAGATTGAGCCGAGCACTCAAGGAAAAACGCGCCCACTACTACTCCAGACACGACAAAATTATTCTCCTGCGTGATAATGCTCGTCCACATTCTGCGGCGCCGGTCAAAACCTACTTGGAAACACTCAATTGGGAAGTTTTGACCCACCCGCCGTATTCACCAGACATTGCTCCCTCGGACTATCATTTATTTCGATCGATGAAGCACGGCCTGTCTGAGCAGCACTTCACGTCATATGAAGATACCAAAAATTGGGTCGATTTGTGGATAGCCTCAAAAGATGAAGCGTTCTGCCGACGCGGTATCCATATGCTACCAGAAAGATGGCAAATAGTAGTGGCTAGCGATGGACAATACTTTGAATAAAACATGAAGTATCGTTCTTTCACAATAAATGCCCAATTTTTTATAAAAAAACGGCGGAGACTTATTTGTACTCCCAATATTATTTTCTTCTTCTTTCATTCGCTGATAAAAATTCTTATAATATCGTCAGTATGGTTATTTTTTCTTTTTTTTTTCATTCATTTCTTTTCTGCTCGGTATCGAACCAAAAAATAAAAGCCTTTTCGTACCTGATTTAAATCACTTTGAAAAATGAATAACTCGAGACGAGAACTATGGCGCGTCGCCAAAAATTCTTTTCAATAAAGTCTTGTAGCATTGAAAATGAAGATGCATGCCAAATTTCACATTGAAATTTGGCTTCCACTTTTCGAAAGTGCACCATTTATTTGTAACTCACAAACACATAAACACACAACACGCTCATATGGACACGTCAAAGACAATTATTATGTAATAGAATGCATTTTGGATTACCTTATTGGTTCAAGTCCGAGAGGCTTGGGCGCACCAAATGTTAACATTCAGAGTCATCGTGATATATTAAAATTCGTTAACATGATTGTTTTTTTTAAATTTATTATTCCCGATATGGATACAGTTAGAAATACATAGAGTCACGTTTAATCGAAATCAAGAACATAACTTTTTTTTTCTCGAATCGTCGGCAAAATTTGCCCAACTTTCAAAATCTAAAATATTCCCTTTTACGAGTTTCTATTTTTTTTCAATCTGTTCCGCCACAATATTCGGTTTCGATTCAACGTGGCCACATATATACAGTACTGGACAAAAAAAAGTACGCACTAGTCGAAATTTCTTGCCGCACTAAAATTCACATAGCGGACTCAAAAATAAAGGTAATTGAATTTCCCAAGTGGCGTTTCGAAGAGGACAAGTTTACCTTTATTTTGCTTTTTTAGAAGATTCTCTACGATTTTTTTTTTCGCCCCGGTGCGCACTTTTGAACGTGGCCATTTTTTCGGCTATTTTTTTGACCGTCGAAAATTAACTGCAAAGTTTGTGGAAAATTTTTTCCTCGGTTTTTTCCATGGGAAACTTAAAAAGAATATCAAAACCGACATTTTTATTTTTTAGAATGACTCGTACGATTTTTTTTCGCCCTAGTATTGCATTTTTAGCTAAAAAAGACATGTTTCAGGAAAAAAAGGCGCACGGAGAGAATTAAATGTTAAAAATTACCGTTCAGTAACGGTAACCGGATGACAACCCTGAAACTTCGCTTATTATTACTGAGTAAAACACAGATTTTCACGAAAATAAAATAAAATTTCTTCTTCAGATAGAAAATTTTATCAGATTTTCTAGTAAATTTTCATGTGTAACAAAATACGCAAAACTTAAATTTAAAAAATATATAATATCAGCGAAATTTTACTGTGCATTTTATTATTTTATGCCTTTAAAAAATGTCTATAAAAAAGTATCGTCTTTATAACAGTTATTTTAAGATTTATTATAAAATTTAATGAGTGTTATAGGAAAATGTGTTGTGCTCTCGGTAAAAATTATCGTGCGCGCTACCCTTCTTGTATAGTAAAATTTTAGCTACGTATTTGAAATTTTCTGTAACGTGAGTTAAAAACAAAACTTGTCGCATACGAATTATTATGCTTTTCTCACTTGTCACCACATTGAAATATATCACGGTAATTTTTACCCTGAAATTCACGACAAAAATTACTTTTTAATTCTCTCCGTGCGTCATCGAAGAACTATAGGGTTTCGGGGGAAATGTCATAAGGGTAAAAAGTTGCATGGGTTCACACTGGAGTGGCTAGAATTTTTTCAGAATTTTTCTTGGACATTTTTTTTTTACCATTCTTGGTTGGAAGTTTGATGAGTGGAGGGGCTCCACTTGGGAATTATGGGGTCTAGGACAATTAAGAAAGGAAATTTGTTTACATTTTCATTTTTAATTAACTACAATTTTTCTAGATTTTTTTTATTTTTGAAAATGAAAAAAAAAATGAAAAAAAAATTGTTGTTAATTAAAAATGAATATATAAACAAATTTCCTTCCTCAATATATTGTCCTAGACCCCATTAATTCCCAAGTGGAGCCTCTCCACTCATCAAAGTTCCAACCAAAAATGGTAAAAAAAAATATCAAAAAAAAATCTGAAAAAATTCTCGCCACTCCAGTGTGAACCCATGCAACTTTTTACCCTCTTGACATTTCCTCTGAAACCCTTTAGTTCTTCGATGACGCCTTTTTTTTCTGAAACATGGCTTTTTTTTAGCTAAAAATGCAATACTGGGGCGAAAAAAAAAACGTACGAGACTTTCTAAAAAACAAAAATGTAGGTTTTCATATCCTTTTTAAGTTTACCATGGAAAAAACCGAGGAAAAAATGTTCTGCAAACTTTGCAGTTAATTTTCGATGTATATATATATCTTTACGAGAATGTGCATGCATAGAGATATGTATGAGAGGATATGCGGTATTAATAAACTCACTTGGCAACATTCAGTCCTCGGAAGAACTTGGCGGTGTCCTGATCGGACGACTGCCAAGGGAGCCCTCGCGCCCTTACCACACAATTGTTGTCTACTTCCTCATCCTTTGAGCTGTCGTGAAAAGGTAACAATGAAGTTTTATTAAAATTGAAACATCAAGATTAATTACAGTAGCATTCGTAATTAATCGAATGGTCGATCGATAAAATAATAGATAAATCAATTGGCACATTGGGCAAATTATCGTCGGTAAAAAGTAACTGGCAAAAAAAGTGAAAAAAATGGTAAATAAATGACATTCCGGCGAATCTCCAAAAAGTAAATAGTAATTACTTTCTCTTTCCCCAAAAAAGTAAGTAGCTAGTTACTCGGGTTTCAGAAAAAAAGTAACTAGTTCGTTGCTCCCGTGAGTCTACAAAAAGTAACTAGGCAGTTATTCCCCGTATCCAAAAGTAACTTGGTCGTAACTCCTTCGTTAATTCCCAAAAAATAACTAGGAAATTCCTATCGCGCAGTGTCCAAAAGTAACTAGGAATTTATATTCGCCGGTCCATGGAGAGTAACTAACAGGTTACTTTGTCCCCAATTTACAAAAAAAGTCACTAGGGAATTAGGTTTCTCTGGTATCGAAATAAGTAACTCGGGCGCTATTCCCCCGCGAGCACCAAAAGTAACTAGATAGTTGTTATTCCTCAGCCTCTAAAAAGTAACCAACGAGTTTCTTTTCCCCAATCGCCAAAAGAAGTCACCAAGGATTTAATTTTCTCCGGCCCCTAAATAAGTAACTAGCAAGAAATCCTCCCCTAATATCCAAAAAAGTCACCAGACTACTACCTTCCACCCAGCGTCAAAAACGCAACTGGGGACTTGCTTTTCTCTCAGCCCCCAAAAAGTAACCAGGGAGTAAAATTTTTCTCGGGCCTCCGAGTAAGTAACTAGCACGTGACTCTTCCCCATCTCCAAAAAAAGTCACTAGCGTTCTAATTTCCACCTAGTCTCGAAATCATAACTAGGGAGTTTCGTTCTCCAAGCCTCCGAAAAGTAACTAGGGAGTAACGTTTTCCTCCAGCTTTTCAATAAGCAACTAGAAAGTTACTTTCTCGTAATCTCCAAAAAAAAGTCACTAGGACATTACTTTCTACCCAGTCGCGAAAACACAACTAGGGAATTGCTTTTCTCCCAGCCTCCGAAAAGTAACTAGAAGTTACTCTTTCCCCAGGCTCCAAAATGTTTGCATACTATTTGCCTCTAATGGAGAAGAAAACAAGAGTTTGCCTCTAATTTGGAAAAATAACTACGAAATTACCTTTCCCTCGGCCTCCAAAAAGTAACTAGAGAGTTAATTAGAGAAAATTCAGGAATAACGAATCAAGGCACGTCACTCGACCAATTAAAAAAAAAAAAAGTACGATCGATCGACATACCAATTAATTTCCAATACTTTCCACAATTTAGAAATCATTCGATAAAAATTATCGATCAATCTATCCTCATTACGAGGGTCGTTTGATAAGTCCGTGCAAAAATGTAAACTGCTTAATTTTTTGGGATAAACCATTTTTTATTTTTCATCATAGTCTCCTTTTAGGCTTGTGCACTTCATCCAACGCTGCTCTAGTTTGTTGATCCCTTCCGTATAATAGGATTTGTCTAAGTCTGCAAAATAGCCATTCGTTTGGGTTTGTTTGGGTTAGCAATCACCTCCTCGTTTGAATAATATCTTTTTCCCGCCAGCCATTTCTTCATATTGGGGAACAAATAATAGTCCGAGGGAGCCAAATCTGGAGAATAGGGGGGATGTGAAACGAGTTGGAACCCTATTTCCATTAAGGCGGTCCTCTAGTTTCTCGGCTGTTTTTTTATGGCTTTTTCAATAATTTTTTACGGGCATAGCATCGAAATAATCAATCTCATTGTTTTTCCATAATCTTTATTAACATTTAAATAAGCTTTACAAATTTTTTGAAGTCAAAATATATAATAGAATAAAAGTTATAGTGGCCGACAGGAAGACATGAAATAAAAGAGGTGCTTGACGGTGACCAAGATTGCGGCTGTTCTGCTTATCTGAAATCAAAAAAACCAAACGGCATTTTAATCTTCATATTCAAGACTAGCGATTGAACTAGAGTGAATTCTAAATTACAAAAATTGACTTTTTTATACACTTTTGAAAATTACATTCTATTTTTTTACTCATTTTTTCTTAAGTTTTTCGCTCGTACAAAAAAAACTATCGAAGCAATCATGATAATCCTAGTTCAATCGCTGGCTTATAACATATTAAAGATGCTGTATAAATTTGAACAAGATCGGTGCAGTAGTTTCTGAAATATCGTGGTCACCGTTTCGAAAAATGGTGTTTCGAGAAAAACGCGTTTGAAAGTTCGCGCATGTGATTAATACTAAAAATTTCATCTCACCGTCAATCTGCTATGCCTGGACCATACAATGGGGCCTTCCTCTTCTTCTTGGAAGTCACGCAGAGCTGCTCCGTCTTCCCTTTTCGCGATTCGGGCCTGTTTTACAACATCACTCGTGCGCCTTTCTGAACGGTCGATCCGAGAGCTATCACGCTGTTGAACATATCCTTTAGCTTGTGGGCCGAGTTTTCACTCCCATGGTTTCCAAGGTCTTCAGGATAGATTTGAATCCTTCGTTGAAGATTATGACAGCGAGTAACGTCGCGATTTCAACCACTTTTGGCCCAGAATGGAGGTGCTTCGGAGCAAAAGTCCAGATTAACGAATTGAGCGACTCGTTATTATTTTGAGTTTCCGCTCCCAGGCATCTGCTTAACAATTCTTCTTTGGATAAATTCTCATAAATTGGCTTTATAACTTTTTGAACTGCTTCAGAAAGAGGCGGTTTATTGTGTTTGAATTGCTCAGCCTCGCCGAGAAACTCAGCTCTGCGCCATTTGCACGGATTTCGGAGCAGCCCGGCGCGCGCTCCGTATACCTGCTCCGTTCCAGGGCCGTAACTTGTGAACCACTTCGAATATCGAAAAATCCTTTGGCACACATTTTCTACACATGTTGTAGATGTGATTTATGAAAAAAAAAAAAAAAAAAAATCGATTTTTTCGACCCGAGAAACTAGAGGACCGCCTTAATTTTGCGGCCACAACTGCTGAGGAGTGAGCTGGTGCGTTGTCGTGATGGAAAAGGACTTTTTCGTGGGCCAATCGTGGACGTTTTTCTTGCAGCTCGGTTTTCAAACGCTCCAATAACGATGAATAATACGCGCCTGTAATAGTTTTACCCTTTTCCAGATAGTCGATGAGCATTATTTCTTGCGAATCCCAAAAGACAGTCGCCATAAACTTCCCGGCCGAGGGAGAACGGTCTTCGGCTTTTTTGTTGCTGATTCCCCCTTGCCAACCCATTGTTTAGATTGTTCTTTGGTCTCAGGAGTGCAGTGATGTATCCATGTTTCATCCACAGTGACGAAACGACGCTTAAAGTCCTGCGGATTCCTTTGGAACAGCTGCAAACCGTTCTTCCAACACTTGACACGATTTCGTTTTTCGTCAATCCTGAGCAATCGCGGCACCCATCTTGCGGATAGCTTTTTCATGTTCAAATGTTGGTGCAAAATATTATGTACCCGTTCATTCGAGATGCCCAAAGCACTAGCAATCTCACGCACCTTCACTCTTCTGTCATCCATCACCGTATCATGGATTTTATCAATGATTTCTGGAGTAGTAACCTCAACAGGGCGTCCAGAACGTTCAGCGTCGCTTGTGCCCATATGGCCACTCCGAAAATTTTGAAATCACTCATAAACTGTTCTAATCGAAGGTGCACAGTCACCATAATGTTTGTCAAGCTTCTCTTTGGTCTCCTGAGGCGTTTTGCCTTTCACAAAGTAATGTTTAAGGCAGTAGTCTGCTTTACAGGCTTCAAAAAATCGATTTTTCGTTTTTGTCTTAAATCTATTCCAAAACTATCCAAGAATATGTGTTCAAAATTTTAGAGGCCAATTCGACATATTTTCGAAGCTAGATCAGTTTTAGTGGCCGAGCGTCGAGCAGGTGCGAATGCTCGGGCAGACTTTACAGCCCGTTTTCTCGAGTTTTCATTTTCACAAGTTTTGGAAAACGGTGCCGGCGATAGTAAAAACAATATATGTCCGATCGAAAAAAACCAAAGTGATCTAGCTTCAGTATTGAATTATCTTCTATTTGAACTAAAAAAGTTGGACAAAAGTACTATTTAAATTACTTGTTTTGCAACTTAAAGTGAATTTTTTTTCTTCAAAAAAGTGAATTTTTTTTTCAAACTTCGAAAAAATTTGGAATTTCGTCATTTCTTCGGTATTTTTTTAGTTCATATAGAAAAGGAACTTATAAAAACTAAAAAAAAATTTGGTTCCACTGTTTCAGATGCATCGCACGACCTCCATCACCGGCACCGATTTACGAGTGCACACTCCAGGCGCCCCAGAAAAATCGTTACAACTTTGGCAAATTTCAATAATTTGTAATAATAAAAATTGTTTTTTAAAGCTTGAATATAATATACTATCGTCTCAAAATTTCGTTTACCGCAATCATTTCCTTCCCTTTCAAAAAAATTGTTGAAAAAACGCTTTTTTTTCGGCTCCTAAAGCAGACTACTGCCTTAATCAACACGCGAAATTCTTTTTCGTCCATTTTTTTCAAAATCACTCGACTTCCTCGGTTCGAACGAATGCCAAACGCATAGAAATACACCGATCTAGCTGAAACTTGGTATGTTTTCTTCCAAGTTTTCCTACTAACTGAAAATAACCTCGATACGCACCAGTAGCGCCATCTCTCTCTCTCTCTGACTTTGCACGGACTTTTCAAACGACCCTCGTACGTTGGGAAGAGAAGAAAAAAAAAAATCAATTACCATATGCCAGGTTCTAAGACGAGATTTATCACTTCCGGTGTCTGAAACACGTGTCCTGCGAACAAAAATGACATTGCGTTAATGTTATGTTGAAAACAATAAATACACAATACGCGCGAAGGGAATGCAAGAAAAAGCGAAAAAAAAAAGAAATCAAAAATAAAAGAGAGGATTTTGTTTTCTTCATTAAACGCGATTTGCAAACGTTTTCTTGTAATCGTACACCCTTTATCCTGCGCATCTCGTTACAGCAAACGACTGTTCTTCCGCTATGTGAGAATCGACGATGTGTCGCGAACTACACCACGGGCCACTCGCCCATTCAATGCTATACGCAGTAAAAAAAAAAAAAAATAAAGAATCCGTTAACGAAGCAAAATACAATTCGATCGAGACTCCGCCGACTTGGCACAATTTAATTCCCGCAATCGTGGCGACTCCATTCTTTCGAGCGAACCGCGTTGACAATCGATTTGGAAATATAACAAACGCGGTTTCGTAGAATTTCAATTAATCCAATTAACAATTGATATAAACGAAATATGGATTGAAAATGATTTATTTGGTATAAGTCACAGCGCACGTTAATTTTTCGATCGTACAGATCGTCCGATACCGATAGCGCGATGAAAAATACAGATGCAATCATTTAAAAACTCGTTTTTATCAATTTTATTTTGTTTTTCGAATTTCCGATCGACGTAAATCGCAGAGATTTTTTCCAGCTCTTCCTTTTTAAGGAAATTCAGAAAATGTAAACATATTTTTTTTAAGACGCTGCGATCAAAATTGTTTTTTTTTTCTTTCTTTCAGGGGTTACGTGAGTTCGAAAATTAAAAAAAAATCAAGTTTTTTAAATTTTATTATCTAATAGTACAATATGTCTAGAATATTCTACCAAAGTTTTAAGTCAATCGGAGTAAAAGTCTAGAAGAGAGGGAGCCTTTGGGAATTCCCCCCGTTGGAAAAGACCGACCGGAAGCGACGCAGGTATACGCATTTTTCTAAAAACACTATTTTTGAAGTCGATGGACACGATTTCTCAAAAACTAATGCACCGATGTTATTGAAATTTTGCACATTTTTTCAACATAGCATTGACCAGTGATTGAACGAAGGGTTTTTTCTTTTTTCGATTACAACTAATTTTACGATAAATTGTACGTAAATTGTACGAAAAATTGAACTATTTTGCATACAACTCTGCCAAAAATTCAAATTTCAATTTTTTTGAAAATCCTTCGTTCAATCACGAGCTATACTTATCTACTAACAGAAAAAAATTGGTTTTTTACTTTCAGATAAAGCTATAATGAGTTATCCTGATCACCAGGAGGATACTTTTTTTTTTGAGGGGTCTCCGGAAACCAGGTCTTACCGGCTGAATTTACCAAATTGTTGGATAAATTTTAAAAAAATATTGTATTATATATATATATAATACAATATAAATATATATATATATATATATATATATAGAATTTATTAATTGACATTATTGCACCACAGGGAACAGCTATATGTGGAAAAAAATTGAGAAGTTAAATTGTTCAATTTAGAAAAAAAACATAGAAAGAAAAATCTTACCACGATGGGTCTGGCGGCAAAAAATGCTCAATTTATCATATTTTTTTTCCACAAAAAAAAAAAAAAAACAAAAATCAAAAGTGGCGTTCTTTGAAAAATCGCGTTTTTTTTTTTCAAAAAACTAAACAAATCATGTCGAAAATGACTGAATATTTTTCAAATATTTTTTTTCATAATGAACATTTCAAAACGAAGAATTAAAAAAAAAAAAAAAGATCTTAATCGGTCCATTTTTCAGAACGTTATGAGCATTTGAAAAAAAAAAACTGGCGATTTTTTCGAAAATTCACTACGCATTTGTGATTAGGTAAAAAAATAAAATTGAAAAAAAATCAAGCATTTTAAGATGAAAACAATAGCATATCAAAGTTTCAGCCAAATCGAAAGGGTTCAGGCCGGGAAGTGGTCGATTTGACGTGGAATGCCCGTGAAATATATATACAGGGTGTCCATTTTATCTCTGCCACCCGAAATAACGCGGTAATTATCGACGTCACAAAAAAAATGTTCCAAACAAAAGTTGTACGGTGTGAAGGGGGCCATCAAATGCGACAATTTTTTTTGTATTTCGGTGGAGGCGCTGACGCACAGTGAAGGTCACCTCCACTTTTTTAAAGGGAATGGTACATTTTTTTTTCAACCATCTTGTGGAGCACCTCAAGCCGCATAAAAAACATTTGGGGGTCAAAGTCGTTCAAGGTCATTCAAGGTCAGTATCGATGATACAAATCTAAATATCTCGAATCACTGCCAAATATTTAGTAGTGATCCAAGTTATTTAGATTTGTATTTCATTTTAATAGGTGTTCGAAATTAGCTTAGAATGAGAGATATCGGAGATCGTAGTCATCGACAACACTTCGAATACCTTCTGTTTGTTTACCAACTCGCGTTAATCTGTATCGTATGTAGCTCAATCGAGGTTGTCGTTCAGTTTGATTTCGAATTTGGATAAGAGCTCTCTCTCATTTCAAGCTAATTTCGAACACCTATTAAAATGAAATACAAATCTAAATATCTCGGATCACTAACAAATATTTATTAGTGATCCGAGATATTTACATTTGTATCATCGATACTGACCTTGAATGACCTTGAACGACTTTGACCCCCTAATGTTTTTTATGCGGCTTGAGGTGCACCACAAAATGGTTGAAAAAAAAATGTACCATTCCATTTAAAAAAGTGGAGGTGACCTTCACTGTGCGTCAGCGCCTCCACCGAAATAAAAAAAAAAAAATGGTCGCATTTGATGGCCCCCTTCACACCGTACAACTTTTGTCTGGAACATTTTTTTGTGACGTCGATAATTACCGAGTTATTTCGGGTGGCAGAGATAAAATGGACACCCTGTATATATATATATATATATATATATATATATATATATATGAACATTACACGGGTATGACGAATATTCGATATCGAATTTTCTCGCTCGAGATCCGAGAGTCGTTAAAAAGTTTTTCTCGCTTCAAGTAGTGGTCCACTGCACTTTATCAATCACTGTAATCGGATAAGCGAATTGAGTGTCCTTCGAACGGTCATTTTCATAAAATTTTACGTCAACAACAAGAATTGCAGGGGCAGCTCGGAATACCGAAAAAAAAAAAAAAAAAAATACATCTTGTTTCGAAATTTATCAATCAAATGCAATCAACAGCGATGTGAATAATAATTTCAATAAAACGAATATGATTCCAATGAAAATTGAACAAGTTGGGCACGTCAAAAGGGGGAAGCTTTTCGTAAGATGAAGAACAGATATTAAAAAAAAATAATACAGACTTCCGGTACTTGCGATTTTTCGTGTAGCTCGATTAGTATGCATTAGCGCTTTTTTTTTGCGCCAAATAATTTCGTCGGGAACTTATTGAGAAAAATAAGTTCCTGACAGAAAAGAGAGAAAAATGAATGACGTATGAAATGGATCGAAGCACGAGTTGGTAACCACTGTGATAAGAAATGCAGCATGACCGGGGTCTCCGTCATAACGTTGGAGACTTTTCAGTAGGAGAGCCCGCGTGGGACCTGCAATTCTACACTTCCATACTGACAATTTTTGTCCAGTCGACTACGCGTTTTTTCTCGATTCGAGCCTCGGCACGTGAAAAAAAAAAAAAATAATAATAATAATAATTCTCCGACTGCTTCGTCAAGTAAAAAAATATTTACGTGATCGTTCAGACTTCTATTAAAAAATCCTCTTAAAGAATATCAATAAATAATACTTAAAAAAAAATCATCCCTTTAAAAAATTAACAAATTCTGCTTTTAAAGATAATTAATAAATTGCTTTTGAAAATTAATGGATAATCCTTCAAAAGAATTAATAATAAAGAAAAAAGAATTATTTTACAAAAATAAATAAGACAAAAAAAAATTAATAATCCTTTGAACAAGATTAATAAATAATTGAAAAAATTTTGAAAAAAAGTTCGATCAGTATTCGTCAAATGCAACCAAACGTTTCTTCGGCATTGAAAAAATAAAATAAAAATTCATATAGAGTAAACAAAAACAACAAAAAAAAAAATTGTATTCAATCGTGCGGAGCACCGAGAGTGTGAGAAAGCGGGAAAATATGAGCCTCACCATCCTTGATCATCCTTTGTGCAACGTTGACCATGTCCTGAATCTCCTTAATGTAAAAGACATTGTCGGTGTCGGGCGACAGTCCGAAGTCTGTTATTTTTTTTTTACATTTATCTTCGTTAAGGATGTACAGACGTAGAAAAATGTAATTGCTTAAACCTAAATAAATATAAATGTAATCCCAAGATATTCAAGATTAACCTAGAATTTATACAAGTAAAAAAAAAACGCCAAAAATGATTGAAAAAACACAGCCTCAATCCAATGTCCCTTCTCGTTATTTCCTTGGGCATTTATTTCCTAATAAAACAATCAACTACGCAAAAATTCTATTGAGAGTTCAGATTTTTTTTTTCCACACCTCGCTACAACCTAAAAACAATTTATTTACAGAAAAAAAAGTAAAAAAAGAAATTAGCAAGATCAAAGGCTTGCGTTCGATACAAGAGCAATATCGATACACGTATTATGGTTTATTTGAATTTAGATTATCCTCTCTCGACGACTCATAGCGAGAGAGAGAGGAGAGAAGATATTCATTATTTGTTACGTCAGTGAAGAGTTTGCGTAGAGTTTGCGTAGCATGGATGAATAGCGTGATTACGAGGGGTCCTTATTCTTATCTCTTTCATAATAGACACTGTACAGGGTGTCCCAGGACGGAATGTCATCCTTGAAATGGGGGGTTGGGGGTGAAATTCTGAGTCGATTTATATAAGCATGTATGGTTCCCAGATCAACCCCTGAATTATTATTAATTTTCAAAGACGGGCCAGTCAGGCGCGCCCGATGAGCGGGCTTACGTCGGTGAGCGATACGCGCGTCCGTAGTGGTGCCTGGCGGAGCGATGCTTCTACCGTGCTCCGCCAGGCACCACTACACGTAAGCCCGCTCATCGGGCGCGCCTGATTGGTCCGTCTTTAAAAATTAATAATAATTCAGGGGTTAATCTGGCACCCGTACATGCTTATATCAATCGACTCAGAATTTCACCCCCAACCCCCCATTTCAGGGATGACATTCCGTTCTGGGACACCCTGTATATATATATATATACATATATAAATAAAAAAATTGTAGATAATAAATTTTATATATATATGTATGTATATATATATATATATATAAAATTTATTATCTATAATTTTTTTATTTTTTTTATATTTATTTTATTCCAATTTATTATTATATATATATATTTTTATTTATTTATTTATTTGCGACGCGAATTATTTTTTGCATCATTTTTAAATATTTATATTTATATTATAAAATACATATATTCATATTATGAAATATATATTTTTGGGTATATAAAATTAAAAATCGATGCAAAAAAAATTTGCGTAGAATAATAAATGATATATATATATATATGGGTATATATATAATATTAATATTAATTAATATTCATAATATGAATATATGTATTTTATAATATAAATATAAATATTTAAAATATATATATATACATATATATATATATATATATATAATCATTTATTATTGTACGCAATTTTTTTTTGCATCGATTGTATATACTTAAAAATATATATTTCATAATATGAATATATGTATTTTATGCACTCGGTACGATAATGGACGTTTTACGTACGCTTCGCGTGCGTAAAACCCCTATTTTCACACCGCGTACAATAAAATTTTGTATAATGCTCGACGAAAAAACTTTTTCTAATCTCGTGTGATTGCAACACTCGTATTCGGCTCGTGCTGCAAACTCACGCTCGTTAGAAACAGTTTTTTCGTCCTCGTGTCATAATGTACTATTATAATATAAATATAAATATTTGAAAATGATGCAAAAAATCATTCGCGTCACAAATAAATAGAAATAAATTCATAGTATGAAATATATATTTTTAAGTATATATAATTGATGCAAAAAAATTTGCGTACAATAATAAATGAGGTATATATATTTATATACATATCATTTATTATTGTACGCAAAATTTTTGTGCATCGATTTTTTGCATCGATTACATATATTTAAAAATATATACTTCATAATATGAATATATATATTTTATTGCACTCGGTGCGATAATGGACGTTTTACGTACGCTTCGCGTGCGTAAAACCCTCATTTTCACACCGCGTACAATAAAAGTTCGTATAATACTCGACGAAAAAACTTTTTCTAACCTCGTGTTATTGCAACACTCGTATTCGGCTCGTGCTGCAAACTCACACTCGTTAGAAAAAGTTTTTTCGTCCTCGTGTCATAATGTACTATTATAATATAAATATAAATTAAAAATGATGCAAAAAAAAATTCGCGTCACAAATAAATAAATGAAAATAAAAAATATATATATAATAATAAATTGGAATAAAATAAATATAAAATAAAAAATAAAATAAAAAAAAAATAAAAAAAAAAATATATATATATATATTGTATATATATATACAGTGAGTAACAAGTATTTGCAAACCGCGTTTTACTCAAATTGTCCTACGAAAAATAAAATGCTTTAGCATTTTATTTTTTTTCGAACATTTTTGTCGAATTCTTTATTTTTCTTCGAAACAAAAAAAATGCTAAAGTTTTTGATTTTTTTCGCAGGATAAATTGAAAAAACACGCGGTGTACAAATATTATTTTTACCCACTGAATGTATGCATAGCTGAACGAGCTATAAAGAAAAAAAAGTGTACGTATGACATCTCCCCCTCTCTCGCTCTCTCTGTATTATATATACGTGCGGATTAAGGCAGTAGTCTGCTTTACAGGCTTCAAAAAATCGATTTTTCGTTTTTGTCTTAAATCTATTCCAAAACTATCCAAGAATATGTGTTCAAAATTTTAGAGGCCAATTCGACATATTTTCGAAGCTAGATCAGTTTTAGTGGCCGAGCGTCGAGCAGGTGCGAATGCTCGGGCAGAACTTTACAGCCCGTTTTCTCGAGTTTTCATTTTCACAAGTTTTGGAAAACGGTGCCGGCGATAGTAAAAACAATATATGTCCGATCGAAAAAAACCAAAGTGATCTAGCTTCAGTATTGAATTATCTTCTATTTGAACTAAAAAAGTTGGACAAAAGTACTATTTAAATTACTTGTTTTGCAACTTAAAGTGAATTTTTTTTTTCAAAAAAGTGAATTTTTTTTTCAAACTTCGAAAAAATTTGGAATTTCGTCATTTCTTCGGTATTTTTTTAGTTCATATAGAAAAGGAACTTATAAAAACTAAAAAAAAATTTGGTTCCACTGTTTCAGATGCATCGCACGACCTCCATCACCGGCACCGATTTACGAGTGCACACTCCAGGCGCCCCAGAAAAATCGTTACAACTTTGGCAAATTTCAATAATTTGTAATAATAAAAATTGTTTTTTAAAGCTTGAATATAATATACTATCGTCTCAAAATTTCGTTTACCGCAATCATTTCCTTCCCTTTCAAAAAAATTGTTGAAAAAACGCTTTTTTTTCGGCTCCTAAAGCAGACTACTGCCTTAATGTACATGTACACATACATGTATGTACAACTGCACAAATAAATGTGGACATGTCTTATTCTCCCCACGGGGCAAGAGCTTCGGCATTTGAAAATGTTTGGGTCAACCACGACCAACGCGCACGCGCGCGAAATAAATGTACCATCGCACTATTTTTTCTTCTCTCGTCGATACAACTAGCTTCGCGGAATACTCCGCTAATAAAGTTGCATAACTTCCGGCGCACAATATTTTTCAAATTCATCGCGATTCTCGTAAAGCCCAATAGAAATATCTTTTTTTCCAAGATTTTGGCTACGTGGCCATTGAGTTCGAAGCATCTCCTGGCAAAACTTTTACTCACAAAGCTTGAAAAAAATTGTTGTAACTGCGAGACTCTGACGTACATAAATTTACGAAAAAAAAAAAAAAAGGTTAAGGGAAAAGAAAAACGAAAGGACAAAAATAAAAGAAAAAAATGTAGACAAAAAAAAAACAATATTATTGCCTGAGCAGCCTGATGCCTAAAGCCAAATGAACTAGTCGATCGGGCTCAAAGATAAAACCCTTCGCCAATAAACGATCCTCAGCAAAAAAAAAAAAGAAACGATTAAACGACTCACCAAAAATAACTTTCTTTTCGTTCGATTTTTCGCGAACACGTGCAATCGAAGAATTTTTGCGATAAAAAAAACAACAACGACAGAACAACAATAGAAGAAGAAGAAAAAATAGAAAAAACAAATACGAGCAAACACAAAAACTCTTATGTGCGCGTCCTCCTATTGTAGCGAAAGATCGAAGGAACACTGAGCGTCTTAAAGTACGTTGGTAAAGCGAGCGCGGGTGTGTATGGGCCGTCGATGCAATATCTTCACGGTGATGACCTTTAAACCGTGGACGATTTGATAAGCCCTCTCGGGCCCAACCGGCTACTCTCTTACGTCGGAAACAACCAATGGAATCGATATTCAAATATATATACGGGGTGTGAGGCACGTAAAATGTTTCAGAGCAATAGCACTCAAACTGTTGATCATATTCAAAAATGTTTCAGACAAAAGTTTCAGCGTTCGAGAAGGCCGTCATACTGGACCACCCTATTTTTTTTTTTTCATCGGTGGAGGCGCTGAAGCTACGTCAAGGTAAACTCCACTTTTTTAAAAATGGAACCATGTATTTTTTTTTTTCGATGACATTATTACCGATTTTAACCCTTGTGTTGCCACCCGGGTATCCGGCTACCCATCGGCGTACGTTTTGTTGAATAATTTTTTTTTTTCCAAAAAAGATTGGCCAAAATCTTCTCGAATCCCCATGATTTGACCGATTCTCTATCGAAATTTGCATTCTACATATTTTTAAAAAAAATTTTAACTTAAAAAATGTTGCATTTGAAAAAAAAAAAAAACACGTATGAGCCACCCGGGTACCCCGATAGAAAAAGCATGATTTTCGTATAGTATATCATGAAAAAAAAGTTTATTGTAAAAATATAATAAGTAAATATGGATTAATATATAAATAATAACAATATATATATTTATTTCAAATTGTTTATTTATTGAATGTACTGTATATAATAATAATAAATATCACATTTTGCAATGTGATTGTTGGACAAAAATCATGGAGTTTTCGTTTTTTGCACAGTGATATACAAATACTGTATGAAAAATGAGAAAAAAATAATTAAATTTCAATCTTTTACACAGATATATTAGAAAATCAATGATTACAATTCAAACATTTTGTGATTTTTGCTGTGAGCTGATCACAAACGGGCTTATTACAGTCAACGCAAGACTTCCTTGTCTTTCTATACGTTTTATACCTGCTTTAGGACTCCCAAAGTCACTGTACATAATTTAATTGTTACATTCAGGTAGGAATACCTTCCTAGAATATGAATAATTAAATATTGATCGAATGGATATAATTATTTTTAGTTACAATGGACTTTTACCAAGAATTTCGTAGGCGAGGTACCCGGGTACCCGGGTGGCAGATACTGTGAGTTTTTTTGGGTGACAACACAAGGGTTAAGACGAATTCAGCGACCTTACAACACAAGGTCATTCTAGTCACGCAAAGTATGAAAATAGTCGAAAAATCGAAAAATATCGGAATAATCACTTTCAGAGGATCCGCTAACCTTGGTTTGGGTCTACCTACAGAAGATGCTCGAAGCGATGAGCCTCGACTTGTAAGCACTTGTTAATTCGCTGATGAAAAGACCGTCTAACTTCAGCCAACATTTGTGGTGTAATTTCGGTACATGCTCGGCGTATTCTTTCTTTCGTGTCGTCAGGCGTGGTAGGTGCTACCGCCATTACGCGTTCTTTGACAAAATCCCATAAAAAGTTCATTTTCGCGATCCGATGTACTCACATTAGAAGGTATTGCGTGGACTAACTGATATGTCAACAGAAAATGCGTACTTGGTGCCGATAAGAAACATTGGTATCGTAAGAAATGAAAACAGCGATGAAACAAGTGTTTACAAGTCGAGGGTCATCACTTCGAGGATCTTCTGTAGGTAGACCCAAACCAAGGTTAGTGGATCCTTTGAAAGTCATTATTCCGATATTTTTCGATTTTTCGACTATTTTCATACTTTGCGTGACTAGAGTGACCTTGTGTTGTAGGTCGCTGAATTCGTCTTAAAATCGGTAATAATGTCATCGAAAAAAAAAATACATGGTTCCATTTAAAAAAGTGGAGTTTACCTTGGACGTAGCTTCAGCGCCTCGACCGATAAAAAAAAATAGGGTGGTCCAGTATGACGGTCTTCTCGAACACTGAAACTTTTGTCTGAAACATTTTTGGATATGATCAATAGTTTGAGTGCTATTGCTCTGTAACACTTTATGCGCCTCACCCTGTATATACATACAGGCATGGCGGCACGATATTATGGAAAACGAGCGTCGATCATTTTCCCTCCATTTCAATTCCCCGAAAAACGATAAACCCGAGTGACATTACCTCTCTCGTATTTTCCAACTTCGTTTCTCCGTTCGTTCGAAAATTCGAAGAAGAAAGTTGGGATTTACCCGGCGAGAGATTACTCCAATGAGGAAAAAAGTCTGTAGAAAAAAGTATTTTTTTTTTTTTTTTCGTTACTTTATTGATCTATTGATTTTTACGATTACTTAATTACGCATTATTTGATTTATGAAATAATGCATAATCAAGTAATCGTACAAATTATATCACGTGAACATATCATATTCGTATATTTGACTCTTTATAAATGCCGAAAGACAGGTGGCCGAAAAAGTGTATGGAGGAAAAAGCCATAGCGATGTTACTTAAGGCCTTGAATACTTAAGGACTTGAGGCCACTCTAGGATTTTCGAAAAATCGATTTTTTTTTGTTAAAAATGTACCTTAGTACCTATAAAATTATATTCCAAAAGATTATGGCTGTGAAAAATCTCTAAGTACTCGATTTTCGAATTCTAGCGCAACCCCTCTTGATTCATGTCGTAACTTTCTAGTAACTTTAAACGCGTTTATCTCAAAACTACATTTTTCAAGTCGACCGGACTCATAACTCAAATTTCAATCGATTCACTTGAAATTTTAACTGTATATTAGATGAAGTAAAAAGTTCTGTGCGTTTTTTCGCTTTATTTCTACAATGAAATTAACACAGGATTATCCGATTTAGATCAAATATGCGCCGTTTTGTTCGATAACTTTTGTCCATTTTGAAGGCAATTTCATAATTCCGCGATTGAAGAAGTCCTCGTCCCTATTGGTAAAAAACTTGACCAGCTTATTTTCGCAAGCCTCTCTTGAGGCCAGTTTTGTACCATCAAGAAAATTTTGCAAATGCTTGAAAAGGTGATAATCGCTTGGTGCCAAGTCTGAACTATACGGCGGGTGCGATAGAACCTCCCATCCAAGCTCTCGGAGCTTCGGGCGCGTCGTTAAAGATGTGTGCAGCCTGGCGTTGTCTCGATGGAACACAACACCCTTCCTATTGGCCAATTCTGGCCGCTTCTGGTCGATCGCCTGCTTCAATCTGGTCCGTTGTTGACAGTAGAGGTCCGAATTGAGTGTTTGGCCCGATGGGAGCAGCTCATAGTGGATGATTCCCTTCCAATCCCACCAAACACACAGCAAAACCTTCTTGGCCGTTAATCCAAGCTTGTCGGTCGTTTGGGCCGGTTCACCGCGATTGGACCACGATCTTTTTCGGCTGTTTTCCTCGTATGTGACCCATTTTTCATCGCCAGTCACCATCCGCTTAAAAAATGAGTCGATTTCGTTACGTTTCAGCAAAGAATCGCAGGCATCAATTCGGTCCAAAAGATTCTTTTGCCTCAATTCGTGTGGCACCCATACGATGGAGCTTCTTCTTGATACCAGCCTTATGCAAATGCTTCCAAACGGTTTTCTGGCTAATCTTCAGTTCCTGGGCAATGGAATAAGTGCTCACATGCCGGTCCGACTCGACGATTTCCATGATTTTATCGACATTTTCGACGATTCGCCTACCAGAGCGTGCCTCATCTTCGACGTCCATATTACCAGAACGGAATCGTTGGAACCACCGGTTTGCTGTTGCATTCGATACTGTATTGGGCCCATAAATGGCACAAATTTCTTTGGCCGCCTGCTCCGCCTTTTCGCCTTGGTCGTAGTGCTACTGAAGAATGTATCGAATTTGCTCTTTTTTTACCTCCATATTGGAACGTTGTAACACACAACTGGCTTCACCAAACACAAAACTGTCAAAGAACTTTTTCTGAAGCGTAATGTCACCTTTAAATCGCTGTATAGTATGACCCGATGCGATGTATACATCGTGAGATATGACTCACTAAATACATCTAGCGGAAAACGCTCAGAACTTTTTACTTCACCCAATATTTAGAATTACATTTTCCGAGGCACTGCGTAGAATTTTTTTTTCATTATATTGCATAGTTCCTTTTTTATAAACAATTTTCTGACGATTTTCTCATGGCATTTTACACTTTTTGTTTTAGAAACGCGCCATTTTGACAAAAAGAAATATACGAAAAAACGCCTACGTACTTCTACAGCTATTCTTATATACAATCGAAAAAAAAAACTTTACTGTCTCATCGTAACTAAAAAATTATAGGAGCTGTTGGTCCGGCCGTTGACCTTCCAGAAATAAAGGCGTCATCGGAAAAAATGCTGCACAGTCGCCATTTTCACATGTATCGCTGTGAAAAAAATAATTTTCTATAGTCAATTACGTGTATAATAAAACCCCATATTTTATAATTCCGATTTATTTTATGGTTTCGCTGGAAAAAAAAAAAATCACAAAATATGCCCTTTTTTTGGCCTCTCGAGTGGCCTAAGGCCTTAATTGTCCCAAAAGTGTACGTGTTCATTGAATTTTGCAATAATCAGCTGATTCATTTACCCATATCTTTATTTACCCAATTTGACAATTGAATTATTTGTCATACACTCGAAGTTTTCAAACTATTTGTTGCATCGACGTTTCGAAGAAAATTCCTACCAGACATTCCTGCAATTCTTCTATCTATACGTATTCGTCCCGATACGCGAAAGTTCGTGTAGCGATTTACCGACGATACGATCGGTACGGAAACATAATCGGTTGGAACATAATATCACTGGCTCGCGCTCGTGCAAAAGGCGAAGAGAGTTGAAACGTTTGATTTTTTTTTCTTTCTTTTCTTTGCCTCCCCCCTCCTCCCCCCCGCCACCCACTCTCGAGCTTCCAGAGACACGGTATCGATTCCGTATCACCTGCAGCAGGTGGTTCTTGTTTTATTAATCACATCGAACTTGAGAGCTCGACGAGTGACCGTATCGGGGCATGCAATTGCTAAGAGGACACGTTCTTTCACGAGTTACGAGCACGAAAACGGAAAAGAATTATCGTTTGCGATTGTCTATCGTCGAAAAGTGCGCGAAAGATAATGCAGAGCGAGAAAAAAAAAGTTATCGAAATAACGAGAAAAATAGAAGAGAGAAGTGGAAGAGAAAAAACAAAATCGTTCTTAGGCCATTTTGATTTAGAGGAGCATGCGAAAACTTAAAAAAAAAATAAAAAAAAATTATAAAATTCAACGAATTCAACGAAAACCGATTCAACTTTTTTACTATCTTAAGGTTTTCCTTGAATCCTTGTCGTTTTTGCGTTACACTTTATTTTTCGAATTGTCTTTTTTGAAAAAAAAAAAAAAAAACAGAAATCAAAATATCTTTAGAAAAAAATCGTACGAAGCTTTAAAAAAAAAAAAAACAAAATTGAAGCTTGAGCTTCCTTCTTCATTCCGGTCAAAGAAATGTATAAAAAAAAAATGTTGTCTTTGTCCGTAAACTTTTTGCCGGTAGTGTATTTATCACACAGATTTATTTCGTCGGGACGGAAACACGTGTTTGCCGTTCGAGAGTAAGCCCTGCTCTGATCCGGCAACACGACCATCCCCTCTATAGGACATTCCACATCGAGTAAATGAATAAAAAGAAATTAAAAAAAAAAAAAAAAAAAGAACCTTTCGGCCAATATTCTTTTCGAGGGTCTCTCAATCTCTGGAGGAATTATTTTGTACGCAATCCAGTCGAATCTCGATATACCGAAGATTTGTCCATTCCCTTCCGACAGACACCCAAAATCTTCATAAAACGAAGAAGAACTATAGATACAACGAATCTATTTTCAGGGCCCTTAACCTTTATACTCCTTTACTTTCGTTCCCTTCACCTCCTCTCTGCTTCTACGCAGCCTGTCTAGACTTGCAAACTTTTAAAACTTAACAAAATATTGGGTGAAGTAAAAAGTTCTGAGCGTTTTCCGCTAGATGTCTTTAGCGAGCCATATCTCACGATGTATACATCGCATCGGGTCATACTATACGGCGATTTAAAGGTGACGTTACGCTTCAAAAAAAAGTTCTTCGACAGTTTTGTGTTTGGTGAAGCCAGTTGTGTGTTACAGCGTTCCAAAATGGAGGTAAAAAAAAAAGAGAAAATTCGATACATTCTTCAGTAGCACTACGAGCAAGGTGAAAAGGCGGAGCAGGCGGGCAAAAAAATTTGTGCTGTTTATGGAGCCAATACAGTATCGAATGCAACAGCAAAGCGCGGTGGTTCCAACGATTCCGTTCTGGTAATATGGACGTCGAAGATGAGGCACGCTCTGATAGGGCAATCGTCGAAAATGTCGATAAAAACATGGAAATCGTCGAGTCGGACCGGCATGTGAGCACTTGTTCCATTGCCCAGGAACTGAAGATTAGCCAGAAAACCGTTTGGAACCATTTGCATTAGGCTGGTCTCAAGAAGAAGCGCGATGTATGGGTATGGGTGCCACACGAATTGACGCAAAAGAACCTTTTGGTCCGAATTGATGCCTGCGATTCTTTGCTGAAACGTAACGAAATCGAGCCATTTTTGAAGCTGATGGTGACTGGCGATGAAAAATGGGTTACATACGAGAACAACAACCGAAAAAAGATCGTGGTCCAATCGCGGTGAGCCGGCCCAAACGATCGCCAAGCCCGGATTAACGGCCAAGAAGGTTTCGCTGTGTGCTTGGTGGGATTGGAAGGGAATCATCCACTATGAGCTGCTCCCATCGGGCCAAACACTCAATTCGGACCTCTACTGTCAACAACTGACCAGATTGAAGCAGGCGATCGACCAGAAGCGGCCAGAATTTGGCCAATAGGAAGGGTGTTGTGTTCCATCAAGACAACGCCAGGTCGCACCACATCTTTAACGACGCGCCAGAAGCTCCGAGAGCTTGGATGGGAGGTTCTATCGCACCCGCCGTATAGTCCAGACTTGGCACCAAGCGATTATCACCTTTTCAAGCATTTGCAAAATTTTCTTCATGGTACAAAACTGGCCTCAAGCGAGGCTTGTGAAAATGAGCTGGTCAAGTTTTTTTTACCAATAGGGACGAGGACTTCTTCAATCGCGGAATTACGAAATTGCCTTCAAAATGGACAAAAGTTATCGAACAAAACGGCGCATATTCGATCTAAATCGGATAATCCTAACTATGTTAATTTCATGGTCGAAATAAAGCGAAAAAAAAAAACGCGCAGAACTGTTTACTTCATCTACTATTTGTTTAATTTCAAAAACATCCACTTCAAAAAGTAATATGTTATATACATTATGCTCTAATTGCTAATTGGGTCATTAAATGATTTTTTTTTTCCATTGGAAAGATCATGTGCGGTTTTTGATGTATTTTTCTTTTTTTTTTTTTCAACAATTCACAACGATATACCACTTTGAAATTGTTGTTCTGTTCGGCTCGGCAAAAACGCGCCGAGAGCATCCGACGTTACCCGAGCGCTCTAAAAAATAAAATTTTCGTTTTTGATATTCTTTTTAAGTTTCTCATGGAAAAAACCGCGGAAAAAATTTTCCACAAACTTTGCAGTTAATTTTCGACTGCCAAAAAATAGCCGAAAAATGGCCACGTTCAAAAGTGCGCACCGGGGCGAAAAAAAATCGTAGAGAATTTTCTAAAAAAG
>CAWVQM010000001.1:123452-184099 GCA_963932345.1 Ophion ventricosus
TTTTCATCACCCGTCACAATTTTCCACAAGAAGTCCTTTTTTTGTTGCCGGACGGGCAGCGAAAGGCACGTGTTCATACGTTGATCTAGGTTGTGTTCGGTCAACACATGTGGGACCCACTTTCCAAGTTTTTGAATTTTTCCCATTTGGTGCAAACGCTTGGAAATAGCTGTTTGGGTGACTCCTAACTGAGCTGCAAGCTCTTGTTGCGTTTGCGTTGAGTCTTCATCCAGTAGCGCTTGCAATTCCGCATCTTCAAACTTTCGAGGCTGTCCAGGACGCGGCTGGTCACTAAGATCGAAATCACCACTTCTAAAATGTTTGTACCAATAATTACACGTTTCATAAGACACAACGTCGGCACCAAAAACACTACAAATTGATTCCCGTGCTTTAGAAGTATTTTTTCCTTGTTGGAATTCGTATAAAATGCAGTGGCGAATGTGCTGTTTATCAGTTGCCATCGTAAACTCTGCTATTCTGAGAGGTTAAGTAACTCACGTAGACTTGTCTTTCGGTGTTCTGAAACCTTCCGTCCGATCCTTTCAAAACCCCAAAAGACCGCGAAAATATTTCTATTTTAAATATAATTTTAAGCTCGAAGAAAAAATCTGTAAAAATTAAGTCATACACCTATATATATATATATATATATATATATATATATATATACAGGGTGTCCAATAGGAAGTTGCTAAAACTAAATAAGTGTCTCTTCCCTCCATGAATTCAATAGGGGTCCCTTTTTCTAAGGCGCATACCCGAGGCCCCGCAGTTTTATTCCAGCCGTGGTTGAAGCAAGTACGCGCGCGACAAAATGAGTGAGCTCACCACGGAAGAAAAAGTATATCTTATTGAGTGCTTCTTCTCGAGGGGAAAAATGTATAGTAATGCGTATGGAGGGTTTCGTACTAAGTTTGGAACTCATAGAGTTGCCAGCGAAAACACTCTGAAAAGGTAAGAATTTAATATTTATTCATATTCATCTATCACACAACTTGTGTTTCAATTCAATTAAACTGCATTGGAGTAATTTTACGTTAATTTTTGTAGGATAATCGATAACTTCGTGGAGTATGGTACACTCCAGGACCGTAGACACGAGTTGCCAGGTCCATCTGTTACGGTGACTACACCAGAGAAGATCAACGGAGTCGATTTCAGTAAAAGGAATTTATTTGCAATTCTTGGAATCTACGGTAACAGGAGAGAGTTACAAACAGCTTTTGGAAACGAAATTCTTCCCTTATGCAAAAAAGAGGGGACTGGTTAAAAAATTTTACTTCATGCAAGATGGAGCGACGCCGCACCGGACTCATGAGGTGTTTGAAGCTATTCATCGCGTATATGGGACTCGAGTAATCGGTCTGGGGTACCCTAAATTTGCTCAAGGCGGACTAGAATGGCCTCCGTACTCACCGCACCTGAACCCTTGTGATTTTTTCTTGTGGGGTTACATTAAAGATCATTGTTACGCTAAAAACCCCAGCACAGTAGAAGAACTGATCGCGGCCATCCAGGAAGTGGTTCGCGGCATTACGAACGATATGTTGGACACAGTTTGTCACAGTTTTCAAAAGAGAATTGATTTTTGTGCACAATCTAACGGTTCGCACTTCGAAAATATATATCATTAATCACTGTACTTTTTCGTTATTTTTATAAGATGTAATAAATTGACATAAAAAATATTTGACTGGGTTTTATTTATGTCCGTTTAAAACTGCAGAGTTTCCTCTATTTGAAGCAATTTGGCTTTTCTGATTCTGTGCACGTGTTTTGAAATGACAGCCGATTAGTTTCAGCAACTTCCTATTGGACACCCTGTATATATATATATATATATATATATATATATATATATATATATATATATATATATATGTAAACGTTATTATTATGCTCCATTTTTTCTGCATCAAAGCCAGCCGGGCTGTCAGACATATTGCCCGAGCAAATTCATAAACCTTCGTTAATCAAAGTCTCGCGGGACATCGCTTGACGAATATGAATGTATCTCGCTCATACGACAGTGTGCGCATATATATATATATATATATATATATATATATATATATATATATATATATATATGCGCACATTGTCGTTTATTTGTATGCGTGTGGGTGCGTATGTAAATATGTAGAAGGGAGATGCGGTTGTTATTAGCGGAGCGGCAACGCGCGGGTGTAATCCAATTCAGCAGGTGGCACGAGTCATTATTATCATTATTATCATTATTCTTCTTCTTCAACAGGACAAATATTCTGGTATACGAAATTCGTTGATTTCATTCGATTCATCGATTGCTTGGAAATGAGCTTCACGCGACGAGCATTTGAGTTCGTTCGTACCCTCACTTGCACTTTTTCTCCAAGACAGTGCGAATTGTGCGAATGTTCGCCAATGTGCGAAAATCTCGACGAGGCGTGAAAGAATTACTTCATTAACGCGTAGTACATGCGATTGGATTCCGCGAGCAATTTTTCTTTTTCTTTACATCTTTGGCGCACCAATCGCTCGCATTGAAAAACCAACACGAAAAAGAAGAAGAAACAAAGGCGGTGATAGCATTTGAATGGAGAAATGAAAAATTTTGGTACTTTACGAACCAAGATAGCTGGCGGAATTTTTTTGTTTTGTTTTCATTTTACTCGTTGAAACATGGTGGAATTTTGTGTTTTCGCTTCTCGCTTTCGTATGAAATTTGGCACTGAAATTTCATTGAATTTTTGTGCGTTAAAAGTGAGATTCGTATCGATTTGGGATTTAAATTGATTCGAACGAGTAAATTTGATTTTTAGATGGCAATAGATGCACTATTTTCGTCTACCGACCGGACTGGAATAATCATTGGCACTCCGTTGAATAAATTTAGTTTTTGTTTTCTTTCTTTCGTGTTTTTATTTTTTAAGTTTTATTCGTAAAATTTTAATTAAATTTAATTTGATTTTAATTTTTCATTTTTTAATTCAATTTAATTTTAATTTAGCAATTTTTAATTCAATTTAATTTTAATTTAGCAATTTTCAATTCAATTTAATTTTAATTTAGCAATTTTTAATTCAATTTAATTTTAATTTAGCAATTTTTAATTCAATTTAATTTTAATTTTTCAATTTTTAATTCAATTTAATAATTTTAAAAATATTTAATTTTAATTTAATTTTAATTTTTTCAATTTACATTGGATTAAATTTTTTTTAATTTTAATTCCAAAAAAATTAAATTGAATTCAATAATACTTAATATAATCGAATTTTTTGTTTTGTTTAGAAACTATTGCTGCTGATTTGTTTTCACCTTGACCGTGCTTCTTGGGGCAACTGTAAATGGACCTTTTTCTCTTCTACTGGAGTAACAGGAGATCGTATATACATGTGTGTAGTCTTCGTGCAGTGATTCGCAAACTACACTGCGAGTGTCTTCTTCACTCTCTCTCTCTCTCTCTCTCTCTCTCTCTCTCTTTCTCTCTCCCTCTCCCTTGAGACAGAAAGAGAGAGGGAAAGAGATAGATGGATAGGCAGGAGCAGAGAGAGAGAGAGAGAGAGAGAGAGAGAGAGAGAGAGAGAGCGTGATCGAGAGAATCGAGGAACGGAGGAAGCAAGAAAATGCGAAATTAATTTCTCCATGGCAGCTCAAAAAGGGCTCGGACTATGTGAAGAAGAACCGTTTTATGGGAACCATATAATCCCCCCCCCCCCTCTCTCTTGCACTCACCGGTAACTTACTCACTCATTTCTTTTTTTCTCTTTCTTTCCTTTCCTCATCCTCTTGCTAGTACTTCGTTCTCCTTCTCTCCTTTCTTTCTCCTCTCACTCCTTCCCACCCTCTCTTGCTCTTGCTCTCTCTCTCTCCCTCTCCCTCTCTCTCTCTCTTGCTCTTGCTCTCTCTCTCTCTCTCTCTCTCTCAGCTGGGACGACTTCTCGCTTATTCGGCTGTGTTATATTGGTGATTAATATTAATATTTATATTTCTTATTGAACATTGAACTTAATCTGCACGTAGCAGCGATATTATTTCGACAATGGCTGGTCGTTGCAGTATTTGTGGTCTGACTAGTAGACGCGGCGAGAATGTTTTGTGTACTGGAGATTGTCAAAGTCTTTTTCACATAACATGTGTCACAAAAAAATTTGGCTATGATTTCACCCGAGCCAACAGCAAAGATGTTTTTCGGTGTGAGGCTTGTGCTATGCAATCCTCATCTATCATGCAACGTACGCCTCCATCTTTAAGTGGGATTAATCAGAATTCGTCCGATCTGATATCTCCTACTCGAGATGCGACCACAGCACTACCATCTATACGGGGTACTTCGATAGCGGCTTCGTTGGAGGATATCGTGCGACTTGTCCAGCAATCCAGTATTTCTTCAGACAACAACTTTAAGCAAATGCGTGATTCGTTTGCAAGTGTTGAGCGCAATATTACTGACCTACGGTGCGATGTTGCCGAGTTACGTACTGATGTAGCTGACCTTGTTGCAACCCAGGATGCATTGTCAAATCGCATTTCTTCACTTGAAGCAAACACCGAGAATACCCGTGACGAGATCTCCGTGGTCATGAAAGAAAATCGATTGCTTAAAGATGAAATTACAGATTTATCCAGACGCGTATTGACGCTCAACTCTTCTCATTTTGCCTCGGAGCTTACAATGACTGGCTTGCCGATTTCAATTGAAGATTCTCCCCAGTTGATGGTTCAAAAAGTTTTTGAATCATTGGGCATTCACCATCTACTAGGGGATGTACTTGATATCCGTTCTATTCCTAGAAGAGAATCTCAGGCTGCTGAAAGGCATTCGCAGCGGAATAATTCGGCTCCTGTTACAAAATCCTTGATTGTGAAGCTAAAGTCATCATCAGTACGTGACTTCATCATAGCCAAAAAACGCGACAAAAAAGATTTGCTGGTCAAGGATGTATTCAATACAAATCTACCTGGAAAAATTTTCATCAACGAATTCTTGCCGCCTGCTGTCTATGATCTACTTCGTCGCACCAAGATCAAGGCTGCGGAAACTGGCTACAAATACGTTTGGATCCGATCGGGTATCATCTGTGTTCGCAAAGCTGACAAGTTACCGATTATCTACATTCATGAGGAAAAGGATCTTTCCGAGCTCGTTTGACTAACAACAGGAGAACATCGGGCCAGCCAAATTGATCTTCGTAGCTCAAATAATCTGTCACATTCTTGTTTGAAAATCGCTCAGTTCAATGCAAACTCATTGCTGGGCCATATTGATACTATCACCGCACACTTAGAAGCTCACTTTTATCATATTATATCAGTCTCTGAAACCTGGCTACACTCGGGCATTCCTGATTCCCTTGTACATCTAAACGGCTATCTGTTGATTCGTAATGATAGACAGGGGAAGCGCGGAGGCGGTGTCGCCTGCTACGTGCACGAATCTCTTGAAGTAAAATTATTAGCTTCTTCTCCAAGTTTTTTCTCAAATTCACCGGAATTCATTATGCTTCACTTATGCTGCGCTAATACCCAAACGCTGCTTTATGTGTCCATGTATAGGAGACCTAAAGGGCTTATGTTCAACGATTTTGTTACCACGTTCATGCGATTTTCTTTTGCGTACAAAAATATTATCATTGGTGGAGACTTGAATTGTAATCTCCTAACTTCGAATTTCGAAGCGTCATTTCTGCGTGAACTTGTTTATGCTCAGTCATTGCATATAGTCGAAATGGAGCCCACTTTTCACACAGCTACTACGGATTCTTGGCTCGATGTTTTTATTGTCGACAGTCCATTTAAGGTATTATCATCCATTAAGTCTGATGCTCCATTTATTGCGGGACATGACTTGATTGAGTTAGAATACAAGTTTGATATGAATTCGACTACTGACCGCATCATTCGTCGGCGTAATTTTAAGAATTATAATACTTCATCTTTTCTCCAAACTGTGACAAGGAATTTTGATGCGAATCATATGCTTATGCGCCATGGCTGTCAAGCAAACGTTCATATAGATAGTCTAACTAATTCCTTATGTTATGAAATGACATCTGCTCTTGATACTCACGCACCCGTATTGTCATTCCAGGTTCGTAGACCGCATGCGCCGTGGCTTACTGACGATCTTAAAAGTCGCATAAGAAAACGTAATGCTCTTTACAAACAAGCTAAGAGAGCTAATAGCCTATTGGGAATTGCTATCTACAGAAATTATAGGGATCGACTCAAAATAGACATCAACCAAGCTAAAAATAGACATATCCTACAGAAACTTACAGGCATCACTGATATTACTAGATTGTGGAGAGAACTTGGGAACTTGGGCCTGGTAAAATCAATGCAGTCGTCTGTGTTTAATTTTTTTACTTGCGATGAATTGAATAATTTCTATGCGAGCATTTCGAGTTCCTCCGTTGCCTGCGACGATCTACATTTTTTAAACTCAATCATTAATTTGCCAGATGTAAGTCCGGGTTTCGTTTTCACACCTGTAACTGTTCAGGCTGTATCTTCTCTCATTCGAAACTCGACATCTGTTTCGCATGCTGCTGGGCCTGATGGCTTATCGTTGTTTGCAATTCATGAAGCTCTTCCTATCATTGCACCGGTTCTAACTGCCGTATTCAACCACTCTCTAAATTTATCGTACTTCCCGAGCATATGGAAACGTACTTACATCCGCCCACTACTCAAGGTCAATATTCCTCAGTCTCCGTCTGACACTCGTCCCATTGCCAATTTGTGTGAACTATCGAAGATTCTTGAGAGAATCGTGCATGAACAAATTATTAAATTTACTAATGACAACAATATTCTTGATCATCGCCAGTCTGGTTACAGGCGCGGTTTCAGTACTCAGACTGCCCTACTTAAAATACGTCATGATGTTGCTCGTAATGTCGACGAGGGACGCCTGACCATTTTAGTCCTATTCGATTTTAGCAAGGCCTTCGATATTGTCTCTCATCATAAGTTGTTATTAAAACTACATAAAATCGGATTTTCCAGTGGTGTACTTAAGTGGCTTTTTTCATACTTGTCTGGTAGGACTCAAGCAGTCGTAGACAATCATGGTAATACGTCTAGCTGGCTTGGTACCACTACCGGGGTACCTCAAGGATCGGTCCTTGGTCCGCTGTTGTTTTCCCTCTTTATTAACGATATCGGTGCTGGCCTTGCTCACTCTGAACATATGATCTTCGCCGACGATACCCAAATTTATTTGAGCTGTAAACCATCAGAGCTAGATGTTGGCATTACCCGCATCAAACATGATGTGCATGTTATCGTGGATTACGCTGATAACAATGGATTAAAGCTCAATCTTGCGAAATCCAAAGTTTTAATACAGGGTAGTACTAGTTACATAGCTCAAATCGACGTCGACCAGCTCGTTCCGATTATTGTAAATGGAGTGACTCTTCCATATGTAAATGAAGTACGTAACCTCGGAATTACCATGACCTCTAACCTCTCTTGGCGCAAACACGTTTTAGTCATCTCACGTAAGGTAAATTTCTCTCTCTTCAGACTAAAATATCACCGGAATGCACTCTCGCGTGAGCTTAAAATCATGCTCGTTGTTGCCCTCATATTTCCTCACTTGGATTACTGTTGTTTGGTATACAATGATTTGACCAGCGAATTGAACACGAAATTGCAACAACTGATCAACAGTGCCATTAGATTTATCTTTAATTTGCGGAGGGACGAGCATATCACTCCCTATCGCAGACAGCTCGGCTGGCTCACCGTCAAATCTCGGCGTCACTACTTTTTAGGTATCACCGTTTACAATATTCTGCATGAATATTCTCCTACATATTTAAGAGAACTTTTTGATCTATCCAGGCCATCGACACGTCCTCAACGTCTTCATACAGTACATACATTCAATATTCCTCAGCATAGGACTGCGACGTTCAGGAACTCATTTCTTTTATCCGCAGTTTATTTTTGGCATACTCTCCCTGCGGAGGTTACTAGCTCCACGTCATCTACTGTATTCAAATTTCGTCTTTTCAAATACCTATTTAGTATTGATTTGTAACTTTAAGAAGAATGTTGGGTAGTCACTGGTCTTGGATAATTATATGTGTTCTATCCTGTTATTGTCAGCGCGTCAACTTAATTAGTTTTGTTAATAACGCAAAATATTGTTACTGAATACTATTCATAATTATAATTACACCTTAAAATTGTTAGAATGATAAGCAAGTAAGATTAAGTTTAATTTGAATTGTACCACCGTTTGCCTCAAGGCTTTGCCAAGGCATAGTTAATAAATAATCAATCAATCAATCAATCAATCTCTCTCTCTCTCTCTCTTGCTCTCTCTCTCTCTCTCTCTCTCTCTCTCTCTCTCTCTCTCTCTCTCTCCCTCTCTCTCTCGCTCGCGCGCGCGTGCGCACTTTCTGCAACGTGGCTACATCAAGGTACCGTAATCCGAGACGTGGCTCGTCAGTGGTTGTCGATCAAACATTCTCAGACCCGAAGGAAAAAATAAGTGTCTGCTTTTCAAAACGCATCCTCGAACCTGAATCCACAGCAATCGAGCTGACGATTCTCATAATTTTTCTCAATTTTCCTCCAAAAAGCCACGAAAACTAACGAGAAGGGAAAAGAATGCTCGCAATAATGTTCCAACGAATTAAATTGGCAACGAACGGACCTCTTTGTTTTGTTGAAAAAAAAAAAAAAAGCGTTATATTCGAGCCCAAAAATAGGGCCGAATTTTTTTCTTTTTAAGTTAGAAGAAAAAAAAAAAAAAAGGATACATTCGATCATCTCGCGAACGCTCAGACTCGAGAGTTCCTCCTGGGAGGAGTAGCAACTCGTGAATTCCTTCCTGAGATCGTGAAACTTCGTGTAGTGATCGGGCAGATCGAGGTACTTTTTGAAGCTCTCCGGGTGCAGACACTGTCTCAGCGGTGCTTGTCCGTCGACGACGAAACGGGGTGTACTTCCGGCGGAAACGCACGTTAACGTTGACCACCACGTCTCGAACTGCAACACATTCGGAAGAAAATGAATACATTTTTTTTTTTTGTTCCCGTAATCCACCAACGACGAATAAATCAACTTTTTCCGTGTATTATTTTTACCACGTTTTTATTAACACGCTTTCTTGTATGTCTGTTCGGGAGAAATTTTGCAATCGATTTCTGAACTAACTTCCGGATGCGGGAGAAACTTGAAACTTGCCAGACAAGATAAATATAAAATATATATATATATATACAGGGTGGATCAATGACTATTAGCACCTTGGATATCTTCGAAACTATAAGGTTCACAGAAATATTTGCTGAAATGAAATTGCACAGTACGAAAGGGGCCATCCGATCGCGATAATAGTTTTTTTTTTGCAGGTGGAGGTACTTCGGACATTTGAAGGTCAACTCCATTTTTTTTAAATGGATCGGTATGTTTTTTTTCTCTGTATCATGACAGAGGAGCTTAAAACGAGTTCAACGACCTATAACATAAGGTCATTGAAGGTCATAGAAAGTACAGAAAGGCGATAATACTTACAGTTTCGGTAGTAAATAAAATTATTACGTTTTATAGTAAGTGTTCGAAATGACGATCATCAATATCAATGCGTACGTTATTATGTACGTTTACACATTTCTTAGACAGGTACAGAAAGTACAGAAAGGCGATAATACTTACGGTTTGCTTCACTGAAAATAAACACTGTTTCAAGGACACTTTAAGGCCGGATCCTGAATTAGAAGGTCCAAAAAATCGATTTTTTTTTAATTGTTTAAATCTATTCCTGATGTATCTAAGAATGTCTAGACAAAGTTTTATAGCCCAATTCGAAATATTTCGAAAGATACAGCACTGAACGTAGTGGAGTGTCGAGCAGGTATACGGGCGCTCGGGCAGTTAGGGCGCCCGTTTTCTCGAGTTTTCGTTTTTACGATTTTTCTAATTTGGCGTATCTGATTACAAAAAAACCAGAAGTCCAATCGAAACAAACCAAAGCTTGTTCGCTTCATTATCGTTTTCTTTTCTATTTGAACTAAAAACATTGTCGAAAAAAAAATTCTTAACAATTTTTTTAGCAAGTTGAAATAATTTTTTTTTTTCACAAAAAGCACATTTTCTACTTCAAACCCGAAAAAGCATTCAAATTTCAAATTTTTTTTCGTTTTTTTTTAGTTCATATAGAAGAAAAATATGTCACAATTAAAATGGTTTTTGGTTTTTTTGTTTCAGATGAAAATTACGAGCTCCATTTGTCACGCCGCATGGAAACAGCAGTGGCACGAATGTGCATAAAAATCGGTTGCCTGTTGATATTTTTCTTTAAAAAAAATTGTTTTCTCATGTTCAGACATGTAATAAAATAATCTGAAAATTTCGCTAAACTTGCTTTTTTTTTTACCCGGAAAAAAATTCCTCAAAATATCGATTTTTCGAACCGGCTAATTCAGGATCCCGCCTTAATAAGTTTGCAGTCAAAGATAAACATGATAAGATTAGTATCGATAAATCGGTCAATCGGGTACAATGTATTTACTACCGGTTTATTTACTACCGAAACTGTAAGTATTATCGCCTTTCTGTACTTTCTATGACCTTCAATGACCTTGCGTTATAGGTCGTTGAACTCGTTTTAAGCTCCTCCTTCGTGATACAGAAGAAAAAAAACATACCGATCCATTTTAAAAAAATGGAGTTGACCTTCAAATGTCCGAAGTACCTTCACCTGCAAAAAAAAAAAACTATTGTCGCTATCGGATGGCCCCTTTCGTAGGGGAGAGTGGTCCTGAGTCGGCACTGCGGGTTGAGCCGGCACCATGGTGTTCCTCAGAGATGGAGTGGGTGTCGGCTCAATTATTTTGTCGTATGACATGTTGCTAAACACTGACGTAAATTATGCTTACAATTGTCAGTTTAGATTGTTCTGCGCAGCGTGAGCGCGTTTATATTTTTCGTTTGTGACATAATTTTATTTTCGTCATTCATTCTGAAGCAGCTAAAGATGTGTAAATATTTCAAAAATTTGAAATGCGTGAGTGCATTGGTTTCTTTATTCAATGTTCTAATTGATTGGTTTTGTCGATTTTCCATTCGGATTTGTTCGCGTGCGTAATGACGTGAAACGGATAGAAAGTCGTAGTGGTCTTGCGTCGTCACCAAACAGGTGGTCCTGAGTCGGCACCAATTTTTTTGATCTTGTTGCTTTTTTGTATTGTTTCTGTTATTTTTTTTTTTTTTCTTCGCATTTTCGGTGTTTTTGCTCCATAGTCATGGGACGCAATTTCAAACGCAAGACACAAAAGATAAAATACGACGACAAGAACGCCAGTCTTCGCAGCCCTCCACAAGTGGAATTGCACTTGCGTTCGCGTTCGCTGCAGAGTTCGGTACACCCCACGTACTGCGAATCTGACGACGATATCGAGTGATCATCCCTTTTTCAATTACTTTTTTTTCATTCAATCCAAAATTCATATTTTTTGGCTGTACTTCCGAAAAGCTGTTACTTCCGATTTGGCTGAAATTTGGTAAAGACCTTCTTTTCGACGATATAAGATAGTGTGTAAAAGGATTTTTGGCGCATCGCAATAGTTTCCTCAGTATCGAATTTTGAAAATGTCGAAATTGCACGCACTCCTAGCCTTATTCTACCTACATGTTTGGCTACTGGAGCCAGTGGTCGGCCGAGGAGGGGAGTCCGGGGGGTGAAACCCCCCGGCGGGGTCAAGGGGCAGATCCCCTTGCGGGAGAGGGGTCGTACCCCGGGGGGGGGGGGGGCTCCGTCCCCCCCATAAGATTAAAAAAATTGTTTTTCAATGTATTTCTCATATTATCAAAATTTTTCTAGTCAGGTCAGCCACCTCGTCTCATACAGTTCCCTCAAGATAGAAACACACACGTCGACGATGCTTTAAGGCAGTAGTCTGCTTTACAGGCTTCAAAAAATCGATTTTTCGTTTTTGTCTTAAATCTATTCCAAAACTATCCAAGAATATGTGTTCAAAATTTTAGAGGCCAATTCGACATATTTTCGAAGCTAGATCAGTTTTAGTGGCCGAGCGTCGAGCAGGTGCGAATGCTCGGGCAGACTTTACAGCCCGTTTTCTCGAGTTTTCATTTTCACAAGTTTTGGAAAACGGTGCCGGCGATAGTAAAAACAATATATGTCCGATCGAAAAAAACCAAAGTGATCTAGCTTCAGTATTGAATTATCTTCTATTTGAACTAAAAAAGTTGGACAAAAGTACTATTTAAATTACTTGTTTTGCAACTTAAAGTGAATTTTTTTTTTCAAAAAAGTGAATTTTTTTTTCAAACTTCGAAAAAATTTGGAATTTCGTCATTTCTTCGGTATTTTTTTAGTTCATATAGAAAAGGAACTTATAAAAACTAAAAAAAAATTTGGTTCCACTGTTTCAGATGCATCGCACGACCTCCATCACCGGCACCGATTTACGAGTGCACACTCCAGGCGCCCCAGAAAAATCGTTACAACTTTGGCAAATTTCAATAATTTGTAATAATAAAAATTGTTTTTTAAAGCTTGAATATAATATACTATCGTCTCAAAATTTCGTTTACCGCAATCATTTCCTTCCCTTTCAAAAAAATTGTTGAAAAAAACGCTTTTTTTCGGCTCCTAAAGCAGACTACTGCCTTAAGCTTTCTCTATGAGGAAGTTTGGGCTGGAAGGTTGGGGAGGAAGATGGAACTTTGAGCATCGTGTGGAATTCTGAATTTGCAGAATCTCTCTTTTCCATCATTGTTTTGCCAATAGCAGTTCACAGACCATTTGCATTACCCAGAATGGACCACGTGGAGGTTGGCTGCTTAGCATTCCTAGCTCTGATAAGGGCGGTTTTAGTGTAATTGTGTATGTGTGTGTGTGTGTGTGTGTGTGTGTGGACCCCACGGCTCGTCTATTCCGCGGTATTTTTTTACTCCAAACCACATGTGTGTATGTGCGTGTGTTTGCGTGCGTGCGTGTGTGCGTTCGTGTTTGGGTGTGTGTGTGCGTGTGGACCCCACGGCTCGTCAATTCCGCGATATTTTTTACTCCAAACCACGTGTGTGTGTGCGTGGGTGTGTGTGCGTGCGTGTGTGGGTGTGTGTGCGTGTTCTTTACACGCCAGGATAGCGTGTGAGTAGGGATAGGAGTGGGTGCTAGTAGATACAGATATACACGCACGTGTTAATTTTGCAATTTTCAAAATTCGATATTGAGAAAACTATTGCGATGCGCCAAAAATCATTTTACACACTATCTTATATCGTCAAAAAGAAGGTCTGTACTAAATTTCAGCCAAATCGGAGGTAACAGCTATTCGGAAGTTTATCCTATTTTTTTTATTTTCAACATTGTACTCGAATGTTTCCATATAAAATTGGACAAAAAATGCATGTTTTATTCTTCTAAATCGTTCAAATTCATCCATTTCCTGTCGTAATTTTGAGAATCTGCGCTTTTTCCTGCATTCGAGTGAAACAAATGGGGTGCCGGCTCAAGACCAGGGGGAGGGGGGGGGGGGGGGGGGGTGGTGCCGACTCAGGAACATTATTTTGAGAAATGGTCAAGATGTACTTTTTCACTCCGCACTGCATTGCGACTCCAAAAGCCACACTACACACCTTCCTAAATGACATTGGATTGTAGGCAAGCGATCGCTGTGAGCAACTAAACACTTAGCAGCGCTATGAAATCCGATTTACCTTCTGTTTTCGGACGAAAAGCTTAGTGGGCCGACTCAGGACCACTCTCCCCTACCGTGCAATTTCATTTCAGCAAATATTTCTGTGAACCTCACAGTTTCGAAGTTATCCAAGGCGCTAATAGTTATTGATCCACCCGGTATATTAGATGAAGTAAAAAGTTCTGAGCGTTTTATCGCTTTATTTCGACGATGAAATTAACATAGGATTATTCGATTTAGATCAAATAGTTGGGTCCGGCCGTTGACCTTCCAGAAATAAAGGCGTCATCGGAAAAATGCTGCACAGTCGCCGTTTTGACATGTATCGCTGTGAAAAAATAATTTCGTATAGTCAATTACGTGAATAATAAAACCCCTATTTTGTAATTCCGATTAATTTTTTTATTTCGCTGAAAAAAAATCATAAAACATGCCCTTTTTTTGGCCTCTGGAGTAGCCAAAAATGGGTTTGAAAATTTTTATTTAAATTTTTCTTTTTTTTTTTCACTAAATAAAAGCGTGTCGAGAAAATGTTGAGAAACGATGATATCGAAGTGTGCATCGTTTGAATTCAACGAAAAGTAGTTCTCTTCGATTGCTAAAAAAAAAAAATTTACTGTGAAAATCACTGAAACGTTTTTACGTGTTCTTATTAGAGATTTACGATCCAAAATTGCAAAAAAAACGAAGGCATTAGATAGACATAATAATAAAGAAATGGAAAATAAACAAAGAAAAAAATCGTTGCTTTTCCAACGATGCAAAAAAACCGCAACGTCATAAGAAACTATGCAAAAGTATGTCTGTGAACGTTTGTTTTCGACCGTCCATCCACCAGTGTCGATTGTAAAATATATTTACTAGAAAAAATCGACGTCTGTATTCGTGTTGATGATGGGGGCGACGTCCCCGCGAGTCAGCAAAACGAAAGGATAACGGCCCCTATTACAACATTACTGAGTTCTCCTCTCTCTCATTTTTTTTTTCTGCCAACCTCGACGGTACGTGGATGTCGATGCGCACCTTGCTACCCGCATTGAATCATCATCGAATATAAATTACTACGCCCTCCCCCCGCCCTTTCACTTTTTCTTAAGGGGGGAAATACATGTAGACGAGAAAAAAAGTAGCCAATTTTGATTATTTTTTTTGTTTAAGAAACTAAACGTTTTGCATTTAGGGAACTTTACACGTATATATGAGTGGCCGAAAAAAAAATTAACAACTGTAGCTGCCAAACCTTCATTATTTTTTTAAATATTGCTCCACAATGAAAACGCGTTGTTCTTTCGTGTAGCGCTTCATTTTTAATAATACTGAACTGTCAGCTGTCACGCTGTCCTTTTTTTTCTTGTTGGCAATACTTTACCGCACAAATGGCGCAAAATTCAAATCTTGCGTGAATTTTGGGACACCCTTTATATATATATATATATATATTAGATGAAGTAAAAAGTTCTGAGCGTTTTTTCGCTTTATTTCGACGATGAAATTAACATAGGATTATCCGATTTAGATCAGATATGCGCCGTTTTGTTCGACAACTTTTGTCCATTTTGAAGGCAATTTCATAATTCCGCGATTGAAGAAGTCCTCGTCCCTATTGGTGAAAAAACTTGACCAGCTCATTTTCACAAGCCTCTCTTGAGGCCAGTTTTGTACCATCAAGAAAATTTTGCAAATGCTTGAAAAGGTGATAATCGCTTGGTGCCAGGTCTGGACTATACGGCGGGTGCGATAGAACCTCCCATCCAAGCTCTCGGAGCTTCTGGCGCGTCGTTAAAGATGTGTGCGGCCTGGCGTTGTCTTGATGGAACACAACACCCTTCCTATTGGCCAATTCTGGCCGCTTCTGGTCGATCGCCTGCTTCAATCTGGTCAGTTGTTGACAGTAGAGGTCCGAATTGAGTGTTTGGCCCGATGGGAGCAGCTCATAGTGGATGATTCCCTTCCAATCCCACCAAACACACAGCAAAACCTTCTTGGCCGTTAATCCGAGCTTGGCGATCGTTTGGGTCGGCTTACCGCGATTGGACCACGATCTTTTTCGGCTGTTTTTCTCGTATGTGACCCATTTTTCATCGCCAGTCACCATCCGCTTCGAAAATGGCTCGATTTCGTTACGTTTCAGCAAAGAATCGCAGGCATCAATTCGGTCCAAAAGGTTCTTTTGCGTCAATTCGTGTGGCAACCATACATCGAGCTTCTTCTTGAGACCAGCCTTATGCAAATGGTTCCAAACGGTTTTCTGGCTAATCTTCAGTTCCTGGGCAATTGAATAAGTGCTCACATGCCGGTCCGACTCGACGCTTTCCATGATTTTATCGATATTTTCGACGATTGGCCTACCAGAGCGTGCCTCATCTTTGACGTCCATATTACTTGAACGGAATCCTTGGAACCTTTGCTGTTGCATTCGATACTGTATTGGGTCTATAAACAGCACAAATTTTTTTGGCCGCCTGCTCCGCCTTTTCACCTTGGTCGTAGTGCTACTGAAGAATGTATCGAATTTTCTCTTTTTTTACCTCTATTTTGGAACGCTGTAACACACAACTGGCTTCACCAAACACAAAACTGTCAAAGAACTTTTTTTGAAGCGTAATGTCACCTTTAAATCGCCGTATAGTATGACCCAATGCGATGGATACATCGTGAGATATATGGCTCACTAAAGACATCTAGCGAAAAACGCTCAGAACTTTTTACTTCACCCAATATATATATATATATATATATATATATATATATATATATATATACACACACACACACACACACACAGTGAAACTTCAGTTATATGTTTTTCAAGTTTTTCAAGGGCTACAGCAAGTATGACGTATAAATGAGAATAACGTAGAAGTGAAATACAGTATGTATCGGAAACTCTTAAGCATTTGGAAATGGCGATCGTTGCATGATTCGCGCGATGTTTTTTTAAATAGCAATAGTTCTATTATGCTAATATTTGGTATTCCAATTGAAAATTTGATTGGTAATAACGGGGAAGTAATGAGCCAACTGGATCTTATTTTATTTTCGTTCAGTATTTTTATTTGATGCATGTTTTTAACATCAAAGCTTTGACGTTTTACACGAGAAAATAATAGACATTTTCGTATAAATAAGAGATAGGTAATCACAGTTAAGTAAAGAGTGTCACAAAGTGACCTGACATTTTAATGTATTAAAAAAACGTATTATTTATTTGAAAAGTACGAATATTTTTATTTTAATATAAGGTACAAACATAAAGTTTATGTGTGGAACACAATATTCGATGAATGGCCTCCTCGTCCCTGTTTGCAAACGTTCACTCCTTTGACGAAATTTTCAATAACATTTTGGCATAATTGCGGACTAATTTCATTAAGAGGTTACGTGGGCTTGAAAATGTCAAAAAATCCATTTTTAAAATATTTTTATTGTCTAATAGTACAATATGTCTGGAATATTCTCCCAAAATTTTAAGTCCATCGGAGTAAAAGTCTAGGAGAGAGAGAGAGAGAGCCTTTGGGAATTTCCCCCCGTTGGGAAAGACCGACCAGGAGTGACGCAAATATACGCATTTTTCTTAAAACACTATTTTTGAAATCACAGATTTCACTGTTTTCTTTTTGTGTCACAGATTTATGTGCACCTGAAAAAAAACAGACCCCGTAACGGACGCTTGGGAAGAAAAATAATAACGTATAAACGCAAAGAACGTATAAGTGGAAAACGTAGAAATGAAACTGTATCATATTCTTTATAGGCGGAATTTTCGGGGGCCAGAGAAATTTGACGTATAAATGATAAAAACGTATAAGTGCAAAACGTATAAGCGAGGTTTCATTGATATATATATATACATATATATATGTGTGTGTGTGTGTGTGTGTTAGAAAATCTCGAGTGTCTCAATTTGACTGTCGCAATCTCAATTACGTTATTGCGAAAAAAAAAAGGCGCACGGTCACGGAGGACACGAATTTCATATTTTGTTTCCTGCCGCGGCTCCTCGTCACTTCCCTCCGCCGCTCTCGCCGGCCTGTAGCTTGTCTCTCCGCCCAACTCCCTTCGTCGCAGCGACGTTGAAATTTCGTCGTGTATCCTGTTATTTTCGCCATAGCGCGAACCTCTTGCCAACTCTTTCGCCAGTGTTCCTCGCTCGAGCGTGTATATATATATATATATATATATATATATATATATATATATATATATAATAGATGCAAGAACGCTGCGCTTAACGTCCTCCTGACGTAACGGTGTTCGACGAGAATGGCGATTATACGGGAAGCCTGACATTAGCGTGAGTTGCCGCACTATTCGGAGATCATAGTTGAGACGAGCATGATACGTAAGTACGCCATCGAGACTGTCGTTTCTACATGTTGGCCTATATTTATATATATTGGGTGAGGTAAAAACTTCTGAGCGTTTTCCGCTAGATGTCTTTAGTGAGCTATATCTCACGATGTATACATCGCATCGGGTCATGCTATACGGCGATTTAAAGGTGACATTACGCTTCAAAAAAAGTTCTTTGACAGTTTTGTGTTTGGTGAAGCCAGTTGTGTGTTACAGCGTTCCAAAATGGAGGTAAAAAAAGAGAAAATTCGATACATTCTTCAGTACCGCTACGACCAAGGTGAAAAGGCGGAGCAGGCGGCAAAAAAAAATTGTGCTGTTCATGGACCCAATACAGTATCGGATGCAACAGCAAAGCGGTGGTTCCAACGATTCCGTTCTGGTAACATGGACGTCGAAGATGAGGCACGCTCTGGTAGGCCAATCGTCGAAAATGTCGATAAAATCATGGAGATCGTCGAGTCGGACCGGCATGTGAGCACTTATTCAATTGCCCAGGAACCGAAGATTAGCCAGAAAACCGTTTGGAACCATTTGCATAAGGCTGGTCGCAAGGAGAAGCTCGATGTATGGGTGCCACACGAATTGACGCAAAAGAACCTTTTGGACCGAATTCATGCCTGCGATTCTATGCTGAAACGTAACGAAATCGACCCATTTTTGAAGCGGATGGTGACTAGCGATGAAAAATGGGTCACATACGAGAACAACAGCCGAAAAAGATCGTGATCCAATCGCGGTGAGCCGGCCCAAACGATCGCCAAGCCCGGATTAACGGCCAAGAAGGTTTTGCTGTGTATTTGGTGGGATTGGAAGGGAATCATCCACTATGAGCTGCTCCCATCGGGCCAAACACTCAATTCGGACCTCTACTGTCAACAACTGACCAGATTGAAGCAGGCGATCGACCAGAAGCGGCCAGAATTGGCCAATAGGAAGGGTGTTGCGTTCCATCAAGACAACGCCAGGCCGCACACATATTTAACGACGCGCCAGAAGCTCCGAGAGCTTGGATGAGAGGTTCTATCGTACCCGCCGTATAGTCCAGACCTGGCACCAAGCGATTATTACCTTTACAAGCATTTGCAAAATTTTCTTGATGGTACAAAACTGGCCTCAAGAGAGGCTTGTGAAAATGAGCTGGTCAAGTTTTTTTACCAATAGGGACGAGGACTTCTTCAATCGTGGAATTATGAAATTGCCTTCAAAATGGACAAAAGTTATCGAACAAAACGGCACATATTTCATCTAAACCGGATAATCCTATGTTAATTTCATCGTCGAAATAAAGCGAAAAAAACGCTCAGAACTTTTTACTTCATCTAATGTATAGATTATAATTTTTTTTTTTTGGTTTTTGTTCCAGGTCTTATACTTTACGAGAAAACCGTTCTCCCGTGAAGCTATTTGTAAAAAAAAAAAACACGTTTTTCAAGATGGACTCTGTCGCCGCCATTTTGTATGCAAATTATAATAAAAAAAAATTTTTATCCTTTAATATGTGTTAAACAAACCCTCTCAAAATAAATCCTATTCCTTTTTTCATACTCCGAAAATAAATTGTCAAAGTTAGGCCTTATTTTCTGCCGCTGGACTGATGTTATCCCTTAATCCATATGGAGAAAAAAAATCATCGATGAAGAAGCGATGAAGAAACGATTGAAAAAATCAAATACCGATAATGAAGACTCAGATTCTTAAGATTGCCAAAAGTCTACAAAAAGTTCAAAGATCACTCCACTTCGACATCCCATAAAAAAATGTCGGATTCTCTCATGAATTGAAAAGTTTTTTGTTTGTTAAGATAACAGTAGAAAAAGAAGTTCTCTTTATGCTTCCATTTTGTTTCATGACTTTGCATAATAAATGTCTGATATGTTTCAACTGAAATAACTTTTTTCAATGTTATTTTAATTATTGGGCGAATTTTCAGCGTTTTACTCTCAAAATATAGGAATTTTTTTTTTTTTCCACCAGGATATGATTTATTTTTCCTTTTTTCTTACAGGGAGCCATCATTGATATATTTAATTTTCAAAATTTGGAAAGAAAAGTTCTTTCCTTAAAAAAAAATATTAATTATTCTCGGCCCACTCTCAAACTTTGATGAAAATACTTGTTTTTAGTTCTAGATTTTATGAAAAAAAAAAAAAATTCAACATCTTAAACCTGTTCGAAATTCATTTTTACTCAAAAGTTCTGGAAAAAAAGTTATGTTATGGGAGAAAACAAGTGATGAAAATCTGAAAAAAATAAACTCTTTTTTTGGACCAAAACTAGGCCCGAAAAAAAATCGTCAACTGCATCCGAGGGGGTCAGGCCGATGACCACGCCAGTTGACCTGGAATGCCCCATATATATATATATATATATATATATATATATATATATATATATATATATATATATATATATATATGTATGTATGTATTTTTGTATATAAGTATGAATACAAATATATGTATACACGTACATATTTATGATATTTCAGCAATAAAAAAGTCATCGGTGTTGCGCAACTCACGCATAGCTGCTCGAGAAGAAAAAAAAGCGTTTAATACAAGAGATAAGAATCGTATATACTTATATATATATATATATATATATATATATATATATATATACATACATCTGTGTGTGCAATAAATATCTAAAGCAATTCTATTCCTATCCCAGCAATCTCGAAGCAGCATCTCTCAGCGAGGACAAAAGCCAAAGCCAAAGTTTGACTGACTACTGTTCAGTGAACAGTAGTCAGTCAAATAAACAAAAAGAAAAAAAATCCGGGGAAAAAAAAGAAAAGAAAACCAGCAAAAAGAAGGAAGAAAAATCAGTAAAAATAATTTTTACTGATTTGTAGAAAGAATGATTTCGAACTCAGTGACCGTGCGCGTACTGGACAGCCTGAAAAATTTTCGGACGACGATTTGAAAACTTTACTGGTCCAAAATTCTTCACAGACACAAGAAGAACTTGCAGCCCAACTAGAAGTTGATCGATCAACCGTTGCCAAGACGTTACACGCGATGAGAAAAATTCAGAAGCTCGAGAAATGGGTCCCACATGAACTTACCGAATATAACCTCGGACAACGGATGAACACGTGTCTTTGGTTGCTTAGCAAACAACGAAGGAAGAACTTTCTCTGGAAAATCGTGACGGGGGATGAAAAATGGATCCTTTATGAGAATCCCAAGCGGAAAAAATCATGGCTGGACCCTGGAGAACCAACAACATCAACTCCCAAAGCGCAAATGAACGTCAAAAAAAAAAGCTTTTGTGTATCTGGTGGGACATAAAGGGTGTTCTTTATTATGAACTTCTAGAACCGGGTCAGACGATCACTGCAGAACGATATTGTGACCAATTAAATCGTTCAAGCGAAGCAATTGAGCAAAAAAGGCCATTCACAGGACACGGAAGGCGAAAAGTCATTCTCCTGCATGATAACGCTCGACCTCACGTTGCTCGTACGATCCAAACAACTATTTTAAACCTGGGCTGGGAAGTTCTTCCTCATCCGGCATATTCACCGGACTTGGCCCCATCCGACTATAACCTATTTCGATCAATGGCGCACAGCTTAAGAGGGAGCCACTTCCGAGAAGTCGAAGATATTAGGAAATTCGTCGATGACTTTATCGCCTCGAAACCAGCCAGCTTCTATCGTGATGGTATCTGTATGCTACCAGATCGGTGGCAGAAGGTTGTAGAAAGCAACGGGGAATATTACCCGGATTAAACACGGTTTTGTCTATTCTTTAATAAACCGCAAGTACGGAAAAAAACTGTAAAAATTAATTCACACACCTCATACATTCTTAGTGCCTCCGGAAGTTAGCCAACGATTGGCTAACTTCCGGAATTCATCCTTATCGGGGGCAGGGAGGGGTGAAAAAATCGTAACTTCCGAGCAAGGAGGCGTGAGGAAGTAAGATGGCAGAGTTGCATAGGGGAGGAATGAAGTATTTTGCAAAATTGTTTCTTTAGTTTTTTTTTCTTTTACTTTTTTCATTGGGTGTGCTTGCTTACCTGACGGATCGCCTGCTCCAACGGGACTCCCTGTTCTCGGATGAACTGCTCGGTAAGGGCGGGCGCATGCGCGATCGCGGCCTCCGAGAGAACGCCGCTGCTTCCAGCCGGTATAGCGTTACTGTCGGCGCCGTCGGCGCCACGATCCATCGCCGCCGGTTTCACCACGTACTGCTGCCATCCCATAATCTGGAAATTCAACGGGAATTTTAGTATCTAGACTTTTGCTACTCGCAGCACTGTTGACTCTTCATCGTTGCGTATCGAAAACGGCGGTATACCGCTGGGACGGCAAAAATAAATGACCATTGCTTCTTTTATCACTTTTTTGTTCCTTCGTAAAGACCATAACGTGCACTTTGCAATGATTCAATTTGTATTATTTATTTCACATATAATTGAATATGGTTTTTTAAACTTATTATTATAATTATAGTTTTTTAATGGGGACGTCCATTAATTACGTGAGCTCCAAATGGGGGGGGGGGGGGGGTCTGGCGAAATCTCACCAAGTCTCGTATAGGGGGAGGGATGGGGGGAGGTCAAAAAAATCTCACGTCATCAACAAGTGTCAGACGGGCACGAGTGATAAATTGGAAAAGTGTGTGCAATAGTGTTGTGTCGTTGTGTTCAATATGTCGAAATTTATACCGAACAAAGAGCATTCGCGGACGGCATTAATTTTTTGTTTTCATTTGAAAAAAACTGCGGCTGAATCATACCGATTACTTCGAGAAGCTTATGGTGAACATGCTCCATCGCAAGATACGTGTGAACGATGCTTTGGGCGTTTCAAAAGTGGTGACTTTTCGATGTTGCAGACAAGGAACATGGAAAAGCGCCAAAAAACATACGAAGATGTGGAATTGCAAGCATTGTTGGACGAAGATGATTCGCAAACACAAAAACAACTCGCCGAGCAATTGGGCGTTAGTCAACAAGCTGTTTCCAATCGGCTACGAGAGATGGGAAAGATTCGGAAGACGGATAGATGGGTACCACATGAGTTGAACGACAGGCAAATGGAAAAGCGCAAAAACACATGTGACATTTTGCTAGCTCGGTACAAAAGGAAGTCGTTTTTCCATCGTATAGTTACAGGGGATGAAAAGTGGATTTATTTTGAGAATCCCAAGCGCAAAAAATCATGGATAGACCCAGGCGCACCATCCACATCGACCGCAAGACCGAATCGCTTTGGCAGAAAGACGATGCTCTGTGTTTGGTGGGACCAGAGGGGCGTGGTCTATTATGAGCTGTTAAAACCTGGGGAAACGATTAATACTAAACGTTACCAACGACAATTGACCGATTTGAACCGTTCGCCGCTTGAAAAAAAGGCCAGAATACCGAAAGAGGCAACACAAAGTCATTTTTCTTCATGACAATGCTCCATCACATACGGCAAAACCGGTTCGCGACACGTTCGAAGCACTCAGCTGGGAAGTTCTACCCCATGCGGCTTACTCACCAGACTTGGCTCTCCTTCCGATTACCACTTGTTTGCATCGATGGGTCGCGGCACTTGCCGAGCAGCGCTTTGGTTCGTACGAAGATGTGAAAAAATGGCTCGATGAATGATTCGCAGCAAAAGGGGAAGATTTTTTACTGGCGTGGTATTCACAAATTGCCCGAAAAAATGGGAAAAATGTATAACAAGCGATGGAGCATACTTTGAATAAAGCACTTTTTATCATTCTTCCGAATTTAGTGTTTTTTTTTTTAGAAAAAAAAAACCGCATTTCATACTTGTACACCTGGTAGAGATGTGCAAACTTAAGAAATGAAAAAAAAAATTAACAAAATAAAAAAGAACTTTCGTTGCATTCCAACGATGCAAACTTCAACGCCATTTAAATTAAATATTCTTTTTTGGCAGTGTAAAGCACTTCAGGTTGCACTGGAAAACCTTCACCTGCCCCGGTGTGGGTTGTGCTCGATTATTATTATTATTATAGTAAAAAATGACCAATTTTCTTTACGAATGTGTAGACATATGTATGTATCGAAAAATAGAAGCACAAAAAAAAAAAACCTTTTCTCGAACTTTCGTCGATGAAAAATGTATAAGCATCGATCGGTCGATTATGCAGAGATTTCGTTTATCGTTCGAACACTGTCAATGAGAACTGCTGATGTTCGGGGCATCGAGGGGGCGCCTGCATTTATGGATTCTAAAGGGTACCCTCCTTACTTACTACCGTCGCGTTCCACCAGTTGCATATTCATAGGCGCGCGACGAACAACCCACGTCCGTCTTGTTCGGCGAGCGCGATGGGTGGAAAAAAAAACAAAACAAAAAAAAAGAAAAATTCATTGTCACACATTCGATCGGCAGGTAGAGAAGAAAAAAAAAAGAAAAAAAATACACAATCTCGCTTCCTTCCGTACGATTTGAAGCGAAGAAGCGAAGAATAACAATGTGAACCGCGTTGAGCAAAGTTCACAGGTCGCGAGGTAAATCTATTCTTACCCCTTCGATGATTCTGGGTCGATGATGAATAATAAAAAAATTAAAATAGAAAAAAAAAAAGAACGAAAGAAAGGGAAGAAAAAAAGAAACCACGTTGTGCAGATTGAAATCTTGCACGTTTCTTTGTCTTTTTGTTCTGTTTCGTTCACGATTTGATAAACAAACACACATACATTAGGTGTATTACGTAATTTTTACCGATTTTTTCTTCGAGCTTAAAATTATATTTAAAATAGAAATATTTTCGCGGTCTTTTGTGATTTTGGAAGGATCGGACGCAAGGTTTCAGAACACCGAACGACAAGTCCACGTGAGTTACATAACCTCTCGGAATAGCAGAGTTTACAATGGCAATTGATAAACAGCACATTCGGCACTGCATTTTATACGAATTCCAACGAGGAAAAAATGCTTCTAAAGCACGGCAATCAATTTGTAGTGTTCTTGGTGCCGACGTTGTGTCTTATGAAACGTGTAATTATTGGTAGAAACATTTTAGAAGTGTTGATTTCGATCTCAGTGACCAGCCGCGCCCTGTACAGGATATGAAGGGTGTGCTTTATTACGAACTCGTGGAAACTGGTCAGACGGTGACTGCGGAACGCTACAGCCGACAATTGAACAAACTGAGCGAAGAACTTGATCAGAAAAGGCTATTTACTGGGCAAGGAAGCAGGCAAGTCATACTTGCTGCATGACAACGCTCGACCTCACGTTGCTCGCGCGACTCAGAAGACCCTCTTGAACTTGGGATGGGAAGTTCTCCCGCAAGCGGCATATTCACCAGACTTGGCCCCATCCGACTAACATTTGTTCCGGTCAATGCAGCACGCCTTAGTGGATAAACAGCTCAAAACGCTGGACGATGTGTGTAAATTCGTCGATGACTTTATCGCCTCGAAGCCTGCAAGTTTCTTTCGCGACGGGCATTCGTATGTTACCTGATAGATGGCGCAAGGTCATAGAAAACGATGGACAATATTTCCAAGATTAAGTTCGTTGTTCTCTATTGTTTTTTATATTAAATAAATTTGCTGAAAAATCTGTAAAAATTAAGTCATTCACCTAATATATATATATATATATATATATATATATATATGAGGCATTCCACGCTATTTCGCCTAGCCGGTGACCCCGACCATTTTTTTTCCTGATTTTTTGTTTTTTTGTAAAATTGTACCCCACGAAAGGAATATCCACACCAATTTTTAGATTTTTATCTCTTCTCTATTGGGAGTTATAATTTTCCAAAGACTGTCGATTTCGAAAGTTTTGGAAACGTTTAAACGCTGATAACTCCTGAACTAATTGAGATATCGACAAATGTTAGTATATATATTTTTTGTCATTTTAAATTATACTTTTATGAAAAAATATGAAAAAATATATCAACTGTACTGGACCACGTATTTTTCGCTTCGAAAGTGGAAAGTATTTTTTTTTTAAATATGATTGGCGTGTTTTGTTTTGTTTTTCAAAAAATTCTCTAAAACCGAGTGACCCGCTCTATGATTTTTAAGACTAGTCTCATCGTGGGCCCATTTTTTCTTCTATTTTTTTTTGCAAATTAATGATATTTTTTTGAGAAGATTTTTATCATTTTTATCTCCAATAATGCTACATATCTCGATTTTAATCTTGAACAATGCTAATAATGAAACGGTTTATTTTTCATTTGTGTTGAAATTAATGAAAAAGAAGATTTTTTTGTGCAAAATGAATTCTTTTTTCACTAATAATATTGACCAATACTAGTACGACGATTCTCAATCAGTTTTAATATTCATAACTATTCCAGTTTCTATCTTTTTCATAAATTAAATGAACTAAACAGAGAATTATATGGGAATACGTGAATTTAAAAAAGAATGAAATTTTGTATATATATAACAGGAAAAATTTCCTGTTATATAAAAAATTTCATTAATTCGCAAAAAAATAGAGGTAAAAATGAGCCCACGATGAGACCAGTCTTAAAAATCATAGAATGGGACCCTCGATTTTAGAGAATTTTTCGAAATAAAAATAAAAAATGACAATCATCTTGAAAAAAAATAATTTCCACTTTCGCTAACGTATGAAGAGTACGAAGTTACGCGTAAGTGGAATCAGGCTAAAATGTTTATCGTTCCAGCGCAGAACGGCGAGTTTGCAACTGACGATGACGGTCGCGCATGTGCGCCAAGAAAAAAAAGGCCCGCGCGTGGTACTTGATCGTCCTTCGAGGTACACGCTGATGCAACTGCTGATGTACCAGGAAAAACAAATAGGCACAATTATCGGTAGCTGCGTCAGGGATGAACCTTTGACCCCTTCAATGATTCTTCGTCATCGTGATATCGTCTCTCCTCTCTCTCTCTCTCTCTCTCTCTCTCTCTCTCTCTAAATCCTTTTTCCGTCCCTCTTTATTTTAATTTTTTAGTTTTTTTTTCATTACTTCCATTGTATGCGCTCTCTCTCTCTCTCTCTCTCTCTCTCTCTCTCTCTCTCTCTCTCTCTCTCTCTCTCTCTAGTTTTCGGTAATAATAATAATATAATAATTAAATGAATTAAATTAGGTAAGAGGAATTAAAAAACAGCGGAGGTAAAAATAAGTCTCCGCTGTTTTTTAATAAAAAATTGGGCATTTATCGTGAAAGAACGGTACTTTATGTTTTATTCAAAGTATTGTCCATCGCTAGCCACTACTTTTTGCCTTCTTTCTGGCAGCATATGGATACCGCGTCGGAAGAACGCTTCATCTTTTGAGGCTATCCACAGATCGACCCAATTTTTGGTATCTTCATATGATGTGAAGTGCTGCTCAGACAGGCCGTGCGTCATCGATCGAAATAAATGATAGTCAGAGGGAGCAATGTCTGGTGAATACGGCGGGTGGGGTAAAACTTCCCAATTGAGTGTTTCCAAGTAGGTTTTGACCGGCGCCGCAACATGTGGACGAGCATTATCATGCAGGAGAATAATTTTGTCGTGTCTGGAATAGTAGTGGGCGCGTTTTTCCTTGAGTGCTCGGCTCAATCTCATCAATTGTGTTCGGTAGAGAGCCCCCAGTAATGGTTTCGTTCGATTTGAGCAACTTATAATACACGACATCAAGCTGATCCCACCAAATACACAACATGAGTTTTTTTTTCCATGAATATTCGGCTTGGCTGTCGATGTTGAAGCATGGCCAGGTGGTCCCTATGATTTCCTCTTCTTTAGGGTTATCGTAGTGGATCCATTTTTCATCACCAGTCACTATACGATGCAAAAAAACCTTTTCGCTTATGCCTGGCAAGCAGCATTTCACATGTGCAAAATCGGCGTTCAACGTTTCTCGGCTTCAGTTCATATGGAACCCAATTTCCTTGCTTCTGAATCATTCCCAACGATTTTAAACGATGTGAAATTGCTTGTTGAGTCACTCCTAATGTAAGTGCAAGTTCTTCTTGCGTTTGGCACGAATATCCCTCCAATAATGCTTCCAATTCCGCGTCTTCGTACACTTTCGGCCTTCCGCTACCTTCTTTCGTTGTCTTCGACGGGCCATCTTTTGCCATCGGCGGAGACTTATTTGTACTCCCAATATATACAGGGTGTCCATTTTATCTCTGCCACCCGAAATAACTCGGTAATTATCGACGTCACAAAAAAATGTTCCAGACAAAAGTTGTACGGTGTGAAGGGGGCCATCAAAGGCGACCATTTTTTTTTATTCCGGTGGAGGCGCTGACGCACAGTGAAGGTCACCTCCACTTTTTTAAAGGGAATGGTACATTTTTTTTTCAACCATCTTGTGGAGCACCTCAAGCCGCATAAAAAACATTTGGGGGCCAAAGTCGTTCAAGGTCATCCAAGGTCAGTATCGATGATACAAATCTAAATATCTCGAATCACTGCCAAATATTTAGTAGTGATCCAAGATATTTAGATTTGTATTTCATTTTAATAGGTGTTCGAAATTAGCTTAAAATGAGAGATATCGAAGATCGTAGTCATCGACAACACTACGAATACCTTCTGTTTGTTTACCAACTCGCGTTAATCTGTATCGTATGTAGCTCAATCGAGGTTGTCGTTCAGTTTGATTTCGAATTTGGATAAGAGCTCTCTCTCATTTCAAGCTAATTTCGAACATCTATTAAAATGAAATACAAATCTAAATATCTCGGATCACTACCAAATATTTAGTAGTGATCCGAGATGATTTAGATTTGTATCATCGATACTGACCTTGAAAGACCTTGAACGACTTTGACCCCCTAATGTTTTTTATGCGGCTTGAGGTGCACCACAAAATGGTTGAAAAAAAATGTACCATTCCATTTAAAAAGTGGAGGTGACCTTCACTGTGCGTCAGCGCCTCCACCGAAATAAAAAAAATGGTCGCATTTGATGGCCCCCTTCACACCGTACAACTTTTGTCTGGAATATTTTTTTGTGACGTCGATAATTACCGAGTTATTTCGGGTGGCAGAGATAAAATGGACACCCTGTATATATTTATAAAACGATTTCTAGTTTCCAGTTTCGCGGTCCGGATAATATAACCAAAAACTTATTACTTCTTATCTCAGGTTTTTTTTTTCGTAGACATAATTTCTCATTGAATATACAAAAAGTTATTACTTTATTTCCTCTATATTGCTTTATTTTTTATTACCTTTATTTTTCATTTTATTTTATTTTATTTATTTAGTTATCATTTTATTTCCTCTACGTCCCACTTTTTCCGATTATTCGTTGATAAGTTACATTTATCTCTAGGACAAAAATAAGATACCGACGTTTCCAACAAGGAAAAACTTCTTCGCAGCGCTAAAAAATAATAAACTTCGAAGTAATTTCACCGAGAATACGTTTAAAAAAATCTCGTAGAAAGCGTGCCAAGGCTTTTGCCAATAATCGAGACAAAAGGCGATAATTGTTTATACCCAAAAAGTATCGTAATTTTATTCTTAAAAATGAACCGTTTTATCTTTATTTTCTCTATTTTTTTTTGTTTGCTCACTCTTTCCAAATAAAATAAAAAGATACGCAAATATGTACCAAGTATATTACTTTGTATTGCACAAATATGAAAAGTTGCGTTGAAGAAGATTCACTTCTGTCGAAAGTACTCGAAACAATTTCTTTTTTTTTTTTTTTTTTTTTTCTATACTTTTGAGGACGAAAGTTTATTCGGTGAACGGTGCGGTCTCTTTATTTTTGTCCGTCACTGTACATATAACATATGTATGAGGGTATGAGAGCTCGTAACACGTCTTGCGTATCTTGAAGAGTCACGGTAGCGCAATAAATACATAATGAAAGAGTTCTCCATTCGTCGTCGTCGTCGTCGTCGTCGTCGTCGAGGACGACGTCGACGTCGATCGGTTGAGCACACCGCCGGGGTTAACAGATCAAGGTAGATCGCTATGTAACGCTCCGCGTAATAATAAAAGACGAGCGAGCGAGCAAGCAAACGAGAGAAAGAAAAAGAGAGAGAGAGAGAGAGAGAGAGAGAGAGAGAGAGAGAGAGAGAGGCCACAAATTTTAGTTTTTTTCCCTCCATAAAAATGAGGTTTTTTCTTCATTTTTTTTTCAATGCGCGACTAAAGTACAAAAGTAGGAAAAACGTAGGAATGCACAAAGGAATATAATCCTTGTACTATTGGGATCCGTCATATGGGCGGAGTCTAAAAAACATGGCAGCGATAAGAGGACCGTGGAACGTAAACGGTCGTGTAGTTTAGTGAAAATATCTATGATATTATGATAAGTATTCCCGAGTAGAAATATTGTCAGGCTGGCCTGATATTTGATCCGGGCCTGATCAAGTTGTCGTACGGAGGCCTTATTTAAGGCATGCCTCAATTTGCCTGATCCGGCTGGTGTCTGGCGATAGTCAGGCAACTGGATGTACGTTCTCCTCCAGTTGCCTGATCCGGCTAGATTCAGGCGTTGGTCAAGCAACCGGACTTACGGCTTACTTTAATTTGCCTGATTCGGCTAGCTGGAGGCGATAATCAAGCAGTCGGACAGCGTTGGCTACCGAACAATGGTAAGTTGACTGCGTAGTTTAGTCCGGTGAATGTGATGCCATCGATGCAGGTCCAATCAAATCTCTAAGAGAAAGTGTTATTTATTCTCTATATGCTTCTACGTGAAAAATGTATTTGACAAGTAAACATTCATATTCAGTTTAAAAAATAAACTATTAGCGTTAATTATAATTTTGTGCCTTTTTCTCTTTTAAATATGCGTGGTATTTTTTTTTATTTCAGAAATAATTAGGACATCCTAAACAGGGCTCCATTACATCATACTGACTAGACCATGATTTTTCATTTTGATCAAGCCTTATAAAATCAAGCTCTGATCAGGCCTTGATTTTGTACCCTGATCAGGCCTTGATTTTTTACCCTGATTAGGCCGAAATCAGGGAAAGTATCACAAAAATGATCGGGGCTTGATCAAGAATCCTGATCAAGGCCGGAAAAAGAAATCAGGATGCCTGATCAGGCGTTTATTGTGGCCGGAGCAAGATTTCTACTCGGGTTAGTGCAATTTGTGATTGGGCTGGTACCAATCCTATAAAACGAAATTCTTGTGAAAGGAAAACGTATTTTTGAAGGCTGGACACATTTTATGAAGGTGGCAAAGTTGGGGGTGTTTCTCATAACGGTGCTGTCAGCTTCAAAACGTTCGCAAACGTTTCAACTACGAAACAATCCCCATCAGATTGATGATTTAAAGTAATTTGCTCTTGCGAAGCTGGCTTGAGAGAAAAATTCAAGCACATCATTGCGACGTTACTGTACGGCAATCGATACATCTACACTGCCAAAAAAAATATTCAATTTCTATCTATTTAAATCAAATAGGTTTTTTCCTTGTCTCAGAGCCTCCTACGACCCTATTTGTTTCAAATATAAGATGAAGTAAAAAGTTCTGAGCGTTTTTTCCCCTTTATTTCTACGATGGAATTAACATAGTTAGGATCATCCGATTTAGATCAAATATGCGCCGTTTTGTTCGATAACTTTTGTCCATTTTGAAGGCAATTTCATAATTCCGCGATTGAAGAAGTCCTCGTCCCTATTGGTAAAAAACTTGACCAGCTTATTTTCACAAGCCTCTCTTGAGGCCAGTTTAGTGGCATCAAGAAAATTTTGCAAATGCTTGAAAAGGTGATAATCGCTTGGTGCCAGGTCTGGACTATACGGCGGGTGCGATAGAACCTCCCATCCAAGCTCTCGGAGCTTCTGGCGCGTCGTTAAAGATGTGTGCGTCCTGGCGTTGTCTCGATGGAACACAACACCCTACCTATTGGTCAATTCTGGCCGCTTCTGGTTGATCGCCTGCTTCAATCTGGTCAGTTGTTGACAGTAGACGTCCGAATTGAGTGTTTGGCCCGATGGGAGCAGTTCATAGTGGATGATTCCCTTTCAATCCCACCAAACACACAGCAAAACCTTCTTGGCCGTTAATCCGGGCTTGGCGATCGCTTGGGCCGGCTCATCGCGATTGGACCACGATCTTTTTCGGCTGTTGTTCTCGTATGTGACCCATTTTTCATCGCCAGTCACCATCCGCTTCAAAAATGGCTCGATTTCGTTACGTTTCAGCAAAGAATCGCAGGCATCAATTCGGTCCAAAAGGTTCTTTTGCGTCAATTCGTGTGGCACCCGTACATCGAGCTTCTTCTTGAGACCAGCCTTATGCAAATGCTTCCAAACGGTTTTCTGGTTAATCTTCAGTTCCTGGGCAATGGAATAAGTGCTCACATGCCGGTCCGAGTCGACGATTTCCATGATTTTATCGACATTTTCGACGATTGGCCTACCAGAGCGTGCCTCATCTTCGACGTCCATATTACCAGAACGGAATCGTTGGAACCACCGCTTTGCTGTTGCATTCGATACTGCATTGGATCCATAAACAGCACCATTTTTTTTGGCCGCCTGCTCCGCCTTCTCCCCTCGGTCGTAGTGCTACTGAAGAATGTGTCGAATTTTCTCTTTTTTTACCTCTATTTTGGACGGCTGTAACACACAACTGGCTTCACCAAACACAAAACTGTCAAAGAACTTTTTTTGAAACGTAATGTCACCTTTAAATCGCCGTATAGTATGACCCGATGCGATGTATACATCGTGAGATATGGCTCACTAAAGACATCTAGCGGACAACGCTCAGAACTTTTTAGTTCACCAAATATTTTTATTTGTTCGAGCTATTTTTTTTTTATATTAAATATATTCAAATTAAATAAAGACTAGATTCAAATTAAATAAAAATAAAACACGATATATCACTTTTTTGAATTTTTGTCCGGAAACTTTTCGCCGGCAGTGTTTATAAATATATATATAAACACATAAAAACAGACTAAAAAAATCGTATTTCGAAAATATCATACACACACACACATATATATGTGTCCGAGTGCGGGTTCGTATGATTTTTTCGAAATACGATGTTTTTTTAGTCCATTTTTATACAAATCTTGAAGGTCCGATTAAGATGAGGCAAAATAAAAAACCTATTGAAATCGATCTACTTTTCACCTGACGCGTGTACACTTGGTACGAATATTGCATAAAGTATGCCACGTGGGAACTATCGCACTGTATGCTCGGCGATTGCATTTGGAATATTCATGATTCCATCTGTCTCTCGGTATCTTCATAGAGTCCGTAGAAAATATTACGCGTTCGAGGTGAAATCGCGTTCGTCGACGGTTCATATGCGTACATATATACATATGTACATACATAAATACATAAATACAAAACATACATACATACATACATAGTTGTGATACAACTGGAATATTAATTATGTCTCGGCTTCATCGTTGCTCGTATATGCATAGCTGTAGAAATTCCCACATACGCAACGATACTTGACGGGCTTAGGTGTTTAGTAGCGTGTATACAGGGTGGACCATTTAACGTGACCACCTCAAATATCTCCGTTGCCTTTAGAGTGACGAAAAAAATGTCAAGCGGTAATTTGATTGATTTCGAAGGGCTGATCCAGTGGTGAAAAAATCATTTTTGTCAAGGTCATAGTTTTCGTGTTCTCAAGGTCATCAATGGTTTTTCAAATGGGAACATGTTTTTTTTTTGTTAACACGTTGTAGCTGATATTCAGGCGAATACACGACCTATGATATCATGACCTTGAAATTATTTTTCACCAAAATACAGGTGTATATTCACCAAATACACAAAGTATGCTCCATCGCTTTTTATACATTTTTCCCATCTTTCGAGCAATTTGTGAATACCATGGCAGTAAAAATCTTCCCCTTTTGCTGCGAACCATTCATCGAGCCATTTTTTCACATCTTCGTACGAACCAAAGCGCTGCTCGGCAAGTGCGTGACCCATCGATGCAAACAAGCGGTAATCGGAAGGAGCCAAGTCTGGTGAGTAAGCCGCATGGGGTAGAACTTCCCAGCTGAGTGCTTCGAACGTGTCGCGAACCGGTTTTGCCGTATGTGATGGAGCATTGTCATGAAGAAAAATGACTTTGTGTTGCCTCTTTCGGTATTCTGGCCTTTTTTCAAACAGCGAACGGTTCAAATCGGTCAATTGTTGTTGGTAACGTTTAGTATTAACCGTTTCCCCAGGTTTTAACAGCTCATAATAGACCACGCCCCTCTGGTCCCACCAAACACAGAGCATCGTCTTTCTGCCAAAGCGATTCGGTCTTGCGGTCGATGTGGATGGTGCGCCTGGCTCTACCCATGATTTTTTGCGCTTGGGATTCTCAAAATAAATCCACTTTTCATCCCCTGTAACTATACGATGGAAAAACGACTTCCTTTTGTACCGAGCGAGCAAAATGTCACATGTGTTTTTGCGCTTTTCCATTTGCCTGTCGTTCAACTCATGTGGTAGCCATCTACCGGTCTTCTGAATCTTTCCCATCTCTCGTAGCCGATTGGAAACAGCTTGTTGACTAACGCCCAATTGCTCGGCGAGTTGTTTTTGTGTTTGCGAATCATCTTCGTCCAACGATGCTTGCAATTTCACATCTTCGTATTTTTTTGGCGGTTTTCCATGTTCCTTGTCTGTAACATCTAAGTCACCACTTTTGAAACGCCGAAACCATCGTTCACACGTATCTCGCGATGGAGCATGTTCACCATAAGCTTCTCGAAGTAATCGGTATGATTCAGCAGCAGTTTTCTTCAAATGAAAACAAAAAATTAATGCTGTCAGCGAATGCTCTTTGTTCGGTATAAATTTCGACATATTGAACACAACGACACAACACTATGCACACACTTTTCCAATTTATCACTCGTGCGCGTCTGACACTTGTTGATGACACAACAAAATGGCGCAGTGTCAAATCTTTATAGCGCAAACTGCATTGGTGCACCATCTGTTGTCTGAAATCCGCATTTCATACTTGTACACCTGGTAAATGGTCCATCCTGTGTAGGCACGATCGGCCGGGAACCGCGCTCGCCTTACGTCGAACACCAAACGCACGAGCATTTTTTTCTTTTTTTTTATTCAATTTTCCGGAAAGACGAAAAATAGGAAAAAAGAAAAGAAAAAATATGACAGTTCGAAAGAAACGTTTATTGTGCACGGTTGCGCCGTGATTTTCTCTTTGACGCGAACGAAAGAAGGAAAAGAAAATAAAAAAAACTGTGACGATTTGCTTAAATTCCGCATACAGTGTGGGTCTACGTAAATGTGTGGGCGTGGATAGTTGATACAGAATCGTGTGTGCATGTGCACTTTCAAGTGCAAACTGTCGGAGCGCGCACTTCTTGATAAGCGCCGAAGGTTGTCTGGTTGCAATTGTAATTTTTAGGAAAAAAAGAAAGAAAGAAAGAGAATAAGTAAGAGAATGGGCCTGAAGTTTGCATCGTTGCTACGCAGCGGTTTTATTTTCTTTTCTCAATGTTTAAATTTTCGATAATTTCTTGCACACTTCACCTCTAATTGCCTAAAAAAATATCATAAAACGAATTTTAGATGATTTCAACCACCGGGACCAACCCTTATCTGGGGGTGAATCGTGAAAAAAATTCTATCACCCGAGCGTTTGATATAATCCCTTTTTTTTTATTGGAGTTGTATGCAAAATGGCCCAAAAAGGGTCCAAACAAACCCTGACAGTTTTGTATAACGTGTATGCAATTTACTTGTTCTTCTTCTTATTATTATTATTGGTAATAAATCTCTGTATTTAGCCGTTTATGATAATAATAATGAAAATATTATTATTATTAATGATGATGATGATAATAATTATTATTATTGTTATCAATAATAATTTATTTTCATAATTTATTATTATCATTATTATTATACATAATTTTATATGGACAAACGCATTATTATGCAACGATATTTTCTTTTTTCTTTAATTTTTCATTCCATTTTACTATCCAAAGCATTCTTTTTGCAAATTAAGATCGTGGACTTTTTAATAACACGTAGAAACGTATGAGCGATTTTTTCAGCCTAAATAGAACAAAAATTTGAGTTAAAAAAAAAAATTTCGTTGTATTCCAACGATGCAAACTTCTACGTTGTGCAATAAAAATTATCCACATATCTGTCCATATAGTAGTAGTAGTATTTATTCCTTGTAGACCCTTTTAAGGGTTTTTACATTAGTGCCCATCCCTTCACCTTAACATACATGTTTACATCGGTTTTCTTAATTATCTTACGTCTATCTTAATATTACAGTCTCTCGAATTGCCCTATGTAGTCGCATAGTTGTTTTTTGGCGGTTGCTTTTTCAGTTGCGCCTCTATTTTTACGATCTATTTCTATATCCCTGCTCTTTTCCAACTATTGTTCCAATTCCTTTACTATCTATTTATTGAGTTTCCCCTTCACACCTCTGGATCACTCGCAAATGTGTCTCAAATTTTCATTTGCCTCTTTGCAAATTCTGCATTTGGATTCTGCATACCCTTTTTTTTTTTGCTGTTCTCTTTCGATATTCCCACATCTTATCCTTGCCCATGTTTCTTTTATTTCTTCGTTGATCGCCTCGTCTTCCCAATATCTTTCCACGTGTATTCCCGGTTTCCCTATGCTTGTATTCCTTGCAGTATGTGGACACGTCAACTTTACTCCAATCGTACTGAATTTCTTTATCTGTCTATACGGTGGGTAAAAAAAGTATTTGCACACCGCGTGTTTTTCAAATTAACCAACGAAAAAAAAGATCGTGGTCCAATTTGTACTCCCAATATATATATATATATATATATATATTGGGAGTACAAATTAATTCGGTCCGTTTTCAAGAGATGGCTCTGGCTGTTATGAATGTTTCATAGTGACAGCTGATTTCGGTGCTTTCAGAGAGGTTAGACATCTGTCAATGACATTCAGTTTATATCGCCTTGAGTTCCATCAAAAACCTTGTTTTTTACTGTGTTGAATATGTCAAATTTTGTGTTAACTAAGCAGCATTTGCGGCAAGTTTTACTTTTCTGCTTTAATTGGAAGAAAAGTGCAGCTGATGCGCATCGAATGCTTGTTGAAGTTTACGGTGATGATGCTCCAACTGATAAATCATGTAGGGAATGGTTTCGACGCTTTAAGGCAGTAGTCTGCTTTACAGGCTTCAAAAAATCGATTTTTCGTTTTTGTCTTAAATCTATTCCAAAACTATCCAAGAATATGTGTTCAAAATTTTAGAGGCCAATTCGACATATTTTCGAAGCTAGATCAGTTTTAGTGGCCGAGCGTCGAGCAGGTGCGAATGCTCGGGCAGACTTTACAGCCCGTTTTCTCGAGTTTTCATTTTCACAAGTTTTGGAAAACGGTGCCGGCGATAGTAAAAACAATATATGTCCGATCGAAAAAAACCAAAGTGATCTAGCTTCAGTATTGAATTATCTTCTATTTGAACTAAAAAAGTTGGACAAAAGTACTATTTAAATTACTTGTTTTGCAACTTAAAGTGAATTTTTTTTTTCAAAAAAGTGAATTTTTTTTTCAAACTTCGAAAAAATTTGGAATTTCGTCATTTCTTCGGTATTTTTTTAGTTCATATAGAAAAGGAACTTATAAAAACTAAAAAAAAATTTGGTTCCACTGTCTCAGATGCATCGCACGACCTCCATCACCGGCACCGATTTACGAGTGCACACTCCAGGCGCCCCAGAAAAATCGTTACAACTTTGGCAAATTTCAATAATTTGTAATAATAAAAATTGTTTTTTAAAGCTTGAATATAATATACTATCGTCTCAAAATTTCGTTTACCGCAATCATTTCCTTCCCTTTCAAAAAAATTGTTGAAAAAACGCTTTTTTTCGGCTCCTAAAGCAGACTACTGCCTTAAGAACGGTGATTTCAGCGTTCAAGACAAGCCTCGCCCTGGACAGCCAAATGAGCCAATGAGCTGCTACAACCTGGCGATTCCATTACGGGCGATCGGTATAGACTACAATTGATTCGTTTGAGCCGTGCATTACGAGAAAAAACGGCCGGAATACGAGCAAAGACATGACAAAATTATTCTTCTGCATGACAACGCTCGGCCTCGTGTCGCAAAAGTCGTAAAAAAATATTTGGAAAGGATCAAATGGGATATTTTACCGCACCCGCCGTATTCTCCGGACATTGCTCCTTCTGATTACTGTTTGTTCCGACGGATGCAGCAGGATTTAGCAGCTCACCGGTTCACTTCTTTCGCAGAAATCGAAAATTGGCTCAAAACTTGGATCGCCTCAAAAGACGAGACTTTTTTGTTCGAGATGGAATTCGAAAATTGCCTGAGAGGTGGGAAAAAGTAGTAGCCAGCGATGGACAATACTTTGATTAATCTATTCATACCTTTTATTTCTCTTTCTCTCTCTCTCTCTCTCTCCTTCCCTCATAAATATAACAAATTCGTTCCGCCCAAAGCGGAAAGAACAATACAAAGCAAATGGAAAAAACGCAAGCATAGAAGGTAGAACGAAAAAAGGCCAAGTTGAAAAGAAGCCACCTCGAAGGAAGATCCGCGGTCATAGGTCGCGTCGTTTCCTCGCGCGGATCGTCTCCGAGGTCGACGTGGGGGCGGGGGGGGGGGGGGGGGGTGGAGGGATCGTGCCGCGCGTCGCATCATCACCGGTATACATTATAGCCGTGTGTGCCCTTGGCACCACGCCATCTTGGAGGATGTGTTTTGTTGCCGTGCGTGCGAGAGACGACACGTCTCGGGAGCTCACAGCGACAACGACGACGAAAACGACGAACGTGCCCTCGTAAGAAAGGAGAATAAGAGAGACAAAATAAGACATAAAAATAAATAAATAAAAAATGTAAAGAGAAAAAAAAAAGAGTTGTCACATCGCTCGGCGATCACGGAAGAATCGGCAAAGTATGTAATAACGCCTAGAGGGTGTTCCATTTTCAAGTGTTTTCGTTCTTATCTCGTGAAGAAGGAATTTAACAATTGTTCGATACCAGCTGTGCGCCCATCGCGACTTTGTCGCGTTCGACCTCACGATTACGTTAGGTTAGATCACGTATCGCAAAGCGAAATCTCCGAGTTGAGAATTATCGGAGATTCTACGATATTCTTGCCACAACGAGAATGTACAATGAGCCTAATAAGTTACGAGAGCGAATACAAGTGCCAGCAGGGTGGACGCTTCTTCTTCATTGGAATGTTGAATAAGTTCTAGCTTGTTTTTCGTGAAAATTAATGCTATATTTTGATTGAAAGAAAGTAAAAAAAATCTACAGATATTACACAAAGTCCAACTATTTTATGGCATTGAAAATGTAATCAGACTTTTCGGGTGATAAAAAAAAGTACATGCAAATAATAGGATCGATCCATCCATCCATCCATGCATCCAAACCAAACCTCGGCAAACCCAAACAAACCTCAACAGACCCAAACAAAACCCAACAAACCCCAACAAACCCAAACAAACCTCAACAAACCCAAACAAACCTCAACAAACCCAAACAAACATCAACAAACCCAAACAAACCTCATCAAACCCAAACAAACCTCATCAAACCCAAACAAACCTCAACAAACTCAAACCAAACCTCAGCAAACCCAAACAAACCTCAACAGACCCAAACAAACCCAAACAAACCCAAACAAACCTCAACAAACCCAAACAAATCTCAACAAACCCAAACAAACATCAACAAACCCGAACAAACCTCATCAAACCCAAACAAACCTCAGCAAACTCAAACAAGCCTCAACAAACCCAAACAAACCCGAATAAACCTCAACAAACCCAAACAAATCTCAACAAACCTCAACAAAGCCAACGAAACCCAAACAAACCTCAACAAACCCCAACAACCCAACTACACCCAGCTGATCCCACCGGATGCAGAGTCGAAGCTTGGAACCATGGATGGCTTTGCCGACGATGTTGATGCATAGCCGGGCTTAACCCACGATTTTCTACGCTCAGGGTTATCGCATTGTATACATTTTTCATCACCAGGCACGATACGACGAAAAAGCCTTTCCTTTTCTGCCACTGAAGCGGCTTTTCACACGTGAAAATGCTTTTAAGGATGTATATAGGGGGTCTGATTTAGTGAGATGTCACAAGAAACTAACGCTGCACTCACTCTACTGCCACTGTGTTGTAGCAGGGTGGCGGAAGCTGCGACATGCTAAATGCCTGTGATTAGTTGAAAAATGCTGCATTACATGTAGGTAGTCTTTTGTGGTTACAAGATGTAAGTTTCAATTCTGGTGTGTACATTACAATGTTGATGGGTTTGGGTTTGCTGGGTTCTGTCGGGGTTTGTTTGAGATTATTGGGGTTTGTTGAGGTTTGCTGCTGTTTGTTGGGGTTTGTCGAGGTATGTTTGGGTTTGTTTGGGTTCGTTGTGCTTTGTTTGGGTTTTTGGGATTTGTTTGGGTGTGTTTGGGTTCGTTGGGGTTTGCTGAGGTTTGTTGGGGTTTGATGAGGTGGATTGAGGTTTGTTAGGATTTGTTGAGGTCTTGAGAATTTGAGAATGTGAGTGAGCGAGTGCGAGAGTGAGAAATAGTTGATGGGGTTTGTTGAGGTTTGCTGCGGTTTGTTGGGGTTTGTCGAGGTATGTTTGGGTTTGTTTGGGTTCGTTGTGCTTTGTTTGGGTTTTTGGGATTTGTTTGGGTGTGTTTGGGTTCGTTGGGGTTTGCTGAGGTTTGTTGAGGTTTGGTTGGGGTTTGTTGCGGTTGATTGAGGTTTGTTAGGGTTTGTTGAGGTCTTGAGAATTTGAGAATGTGAGTGAGCGAGTGCGAGAGTGAGAAATAGTTGCACTTCGTGTAATATCGGTAGAATTTTTTTTATCTCGACATAGCGACCATCAAAATCAATTCGAAAAATTGTAAAAAATTACGGATTTGTTTTCTTCAGACGATAGAAGGAAATAGCGGGTCGACGCAGCTATTTTTTTTTTCAAAAGTTAAAATCTAAGAAGCATCCTAATCCACATCCACCATTCACGAGTTATTTTATCATCGAAAAGTATATATATTTTATCACTCGCAATTGGACGACCAAATACACGCGAATTCGACGAATAATTCCACGATGCAGATTCTGCGCAAAAAGTGCACACGCGATGCCCGCGAGACAGGTTTTTTTTTTTTCATCTCCTTTCTATTCCTCTTCCATTTTGTTTCGTTCTTTTTTCTCTCTTCCTTCATTATCAATCGTAGCTAATTGAACCGGTCCGCGTCGTCGGATTCGAGAAGCATCTTCACATTTTTATGACATTTACGTGGTGTAATTATACGACACGGACATCCGAGAAATATTTTTCCTCATGGAATATGTAAATATATAGTATACGCGTATTGTTCGAGGAAGTGAAAAAAAAAAAAATTGTGCGTCCTTTGAGATTGTCCGTCTTGTGTTTGTCTCATTTATGGGCGGTGGACACGCTAAAGCCATGAACGTGAATGTTGCGAGGATGACGCGCATAGGGACAATCAAATAAAATTAGTCTTTTGTTTCATTGATTTTTATTTTTATTTTACAAAATGTTCAAAATCTTTAAATATTTTGTGGAAATTTCTCAAATATGGCTGTTTGTACTTTTATCAGGTGTATGACTTAATTTTTACACATTTATCAGCAAATTTATTTAATATAAAAAAAATAGAGAACAACGAATTTAATTTTGGAAATATTGTCCATCGTTTTCTATGACCTTGCGCCATGTCTCAGGTAACATATACGAACGCTGTCGCGAAAGAAACTTGCAGGCTTCGAGGCGATAAAGTCATAGACGAATTTACGCACATCAAACAAATGGTAGTCGGATGGGGCCAAGTCTGGTGAATATGCCGCGTGCGAGAGAACTTCCCATCCCAAATTCAAGAGGGTCTTCTGAGTCGCGCGAGCAACGTGAGGTCGAGCGTTGTCATGCAGCGGTATGACTTGCCTGCTTCCTTGCCCAGTAAATAGCCTTTTCTGATCAAGTTCTTCGCTCAGTTTGTTCAATCGTCGGCTGTAGCGTTCCGCAGTCACCGTCTGACCAGTTTCCAGGACTTCGTAATAAAGCACACCCTTCATGTCCCACCAGATACACAGGAGAACCTTCTTTAAGTGGATGTTACGTTTCGGCGTCGATGTACTGGGTTGTCCGGGATCTACCCATGACTTTTTACGTTTGGGATTCTCGTAAAAAAATATACTTTTCATCACCCGTCACAATTTTCCACAAGAAGTCCTTTTTTTGTTGCCGGACAAGCAGTGAAAGGCACGTGTTCATACGGTGACCTAGGTCGTGTTCGATCAACACATGCGGGACCCACTTTCCAAGTTTTTGAATTTTTCCCATTTGGTGCAAACGCTTGGAAATAGCTGTTTGGGTGACTCCTAACTGAGCTGCAAGCTCTTGTTGCGTTTGCGTTGAGTCTTCATCCAGTAGAGCTTGCAATTCCGCATCTTCAAACTTTCGAGGCTGTCCAGGGCGCGGCTGGTCACTGAGATCGAAATCACCACTTCTAAAACGTTTGTACCAATAATTACACGTTTCATGAGACACAAGGTCGTCACCAAGAACACTAAAAATTGATTCCCGTGCTTTAGAAGCATTTTTTTCCTTGTTGGTATTCGTATAAAATGCAGTGCCGAATGTGCTGTTTATCAGTTGCCATCGTAAACTCTGCTATTCTGAGAGGTTATGTAACTCACGTAGACTTGTCGTTCGGTGTTCCGAAACCTTGCGTCCGATCCTTTCAAAACCACAAAAGACCGCGAAAATATTTCTATTTTAAATATAATTTTAAGGTCGAAGAAAAAATCTGTAAAAATTAAGTCATACACCTAATATATCTCGAACTAGCTTCCACCTGTGGCTTCGCCCGCATAGAAACTTCATTAGAAGTAGAACCCCGCATTAGGGGTTTAAAAAACTTGTGAAATATGCGTTTTATTATTTGTTTTGATGAATATTTATATCGCGTTTGAAGTTGATGCACGCAAGGAAAGTTTTCCATGCAAACTTTGACACCCCATTTAATCCCCTTAGGAGTTGAATTTCGAAAAATTCTTTCTTAGTACACTTCTACACCTTCTAAGGTACGTATGTTCCAAGTTTCAAGTTGATACACGCAAGGGATATAATTTTCCATACAAACTTTTACACCCCATTTCACCCCCTCAAGGTGGGCAACCACTTTAGATGCTTCAAAAAATGATTCTTTTTATTTTATAAATCGTTGGCAAAATATCTTAAGAATAAAACCTGAAAATTTCAAAACGATATTCGGATTTCTTCTAACGGTATGTATATGAATGATAAAGACTCTCCGCTCGACTCCCAAGCGCGCTCAAGGTATCCACGAGCGCTCAGTTAGGTAGTTTGTTTGGGTTTGTTTGGGTTTTCAGAACCCAAACAAACCCAAACTCGACCGTTTGCCGATTAGCTCGAAAACATCTCCATTCCGGGTACAAAATAATCGAGGTAGCGGCATTTCTTGCTGCTATTTTATTCAATTAAGGAAATTCAGCCCTACTCATGATTGTGAATGAACTACAAATCGTATTTGGCAGGCAGAGCTACGAATATGCCGAGCAAATGGATGAGATGCGCGTGGCTAGGCAAAATAGAAAAAGTTTATCAGAGACAAAAGAAGCTCGAAAAGCTCGTAAAGAGGAAATGCAAGCTTCAAATGAGTTGCATGAGGAAGAGGAAGGACTGCTGTATAGTGCTGGAATCGCTGATTAATCGGTAAGACACTTTATCATTTGATTAAACACATTTGACTTTGAGTTTTCTCGTTTTTCTCGCCCTCTCTCTTTCCCTCAATCGGCTTTGACTCGCACAATCACAGCGTGATAATAATCCCGAATAATCCCCACGAGGTGTGTTCCGTGCCCCATGAAAGTTACCGAAAGAAAAAAAAAGAAATCCCTCCCTCCCCCCCATGCACGAGGTACACGGGGCATGGTAATTAATCATGATCTCATTCATACATTGAGGAATATTTTTCCGTCGTGGGCTGTCGCCGCGTGTGCCTCTGCATACCACTCTCTCCCATAAACGCCAAACGAATATATAAGAGAAAAGAAAAAAAAAAATATCACGCATCACATCAGATTGGATATCTTTTCACCGGCGGAAACTTATCGCTCCTAAGTCCGTAGATAAAGTGCTCCTTACTGTTTTTTTTTCGCTCTCTCTCTCTCGTCACTCCGTTCAATTTAGGAGACCGAAAATTATCGGCAAATTTTCATCACACATTCGTTTTAACGATTTAAACTTTTAAGGACGGGGCTGGTCGATATATCGACCAGCAGTTAGGCTTGGGACTCCAATTGAGAAATTCATCGATTTTATTGATATCTTTTATGTAAAAAAAAAGTCGATTTTAATGGAAATTTCTCCGTCCTTAAAAGGTTAACGCGTTTTTTTCCCTTCTTTTTAACACGCCAATAGCGATATATATATATATATATATATATATATATATATATATATATACACAATTTTACAATAAATAAATAAATGAAGGACGCAATATTTCCTCGATTCAACTGAGATTTAATCAACGATCTTCGTACCCACGTAATTCTGATATTTCGAATTATTCCGTATTGCCTCGGAATGAGATTGAGAGCATAATCGGTCGTTTAATCGCGAGCCAATGCCATTGCTCTTATCGCACCTCGTTATTTCGTTCATGCAATTAATGCGGAGGTAACGTCAACATCGTGTACTATATTTTTAATTTAATAACAATGTAATATATGTTATACATATGGGGCATTCCACGCCAAATCGACCACTTTCCGGCCCGAGCCCTTTCGATTTGGCTGAAACCGTAATATGTTATTGTTTTCATCTGAAAACGCTTGTGTGATTTTTTTCAATTTTTTTTTACTTAATCACAAATACGTAGTGAAAGAATCGCCCGTTTTTTTTTTCAGACATTGTGTTCCAGTCCAGTGTTCCATCAAGACAACACCAGGCCGCACACATCTTCAACGACGCGCCAGAAGCTCCGAGAGCTTGGCTGGGAGGTTCTATTGCACCCGCCGTATAGTCCAGACCAGCGATTATCACCTTTTCAAGGATTTGCAAAATTTTCTTGATGGTACAAAACTGGCCTCAAGAGAGGCTCGTGAAGATGAGCTGGTCAAGTTTTTTACCAATAAGGACGAGGACTTCTTCAATCGCGGAATTATGAAACTGCCTTCAAAATCGACAAAAGTTATCGAACAAAACGGCGCATATTTGATCTAAATCGGATAATCCTATGTTAATTTTATCGTCGAAATAAAGCGAAAAAACCCTCAGAACTCTTTACTTCATCTAATATATTGAGTGAAAAGAAAATTAAAAAGGAAACGAAATATTTTTCCATTGCTACTCTCTGTCTCTCTCTCTCTCTCTCTCTCTCTTTGAGAGAAAGATTAGCAAGGGAAAAACATTTTGTTTACTTCTTAATTTTCTTTTCAATTCAATCTTCATTTTTCATGTCGTCTCTCGTCAATGGCAGCACCTCCTCCTCCCGCATATCGGGTATAAGCACGCGTTAATATGATCTCTGACTTTACGACAGTGACGAGCGCCAACTTTGGCGGAGGGTTCGCGACGCTCCGCCCCCACGATGTCCGATTATTCGTGAAACAATGGCGCTGCTTGTACGGACATTCATACACGGAGACCGTAACGTATGCATTCTTAGGCGTATTTTTACGTCACTTGTTTGCTTGTCCAACCCCCCCCCCCCGCCCTCCCCCATTGCGCCTTGACAAGATTGTTCAACCGATGTACACAACAACAATAAAAATTACAACAACAAAGACCTGTATCTCATCGTGATTGTGAATTTTTCAAAATAACATTTTAAAATTTACCTTCAATGCTTCCGTTTTGATTTTTACATTTGTTTTTTTTTTAAGATCCAGTAAAAAGGTAAAGTAAAATGTATTGAATTAGTTTTCAATTGTTCATTAATAATTAGATATTTTCTTTGTTATTAAAAATATCAAATAAAATGAAATTTAATTTTCATGAAAGTATGCTTTAAAATGAATAAATAATAATATATTGACATTTGTCGATATCTCGATTAGTTCAGGAGTTATCAGCGTTTCAACGTTTTCAAAACTTCCGAAATCGAGATTTTTTGAAAATTTATAAATCCTAAAAGCAAAAAGATAAAAATCTAAAAATTGGTGTGGATATTCCTTTCTTGGGGTACAATTTTACAACAACAAAAAAATTAGGAAAATAAAAAATGGTCGGGTTCACGGGCTGGGTGAAATGGCGTGGATTGCCTCATATATTAGAGTGACCCAAAAAAAAAAAATCTTTCCGATTCGGGCTCTCATCCATTGAAATGTTGCTCGATACTGCACAAAAGAAGCTTATGAAAGGAGCAGCCTGTAGGTTAATTCCAACAGGTGACTCATGAGGTTTTCTTATTCACCATTTGATTTACACGTAGAAAATTCAAGTCTGCTCTTCAGATACGGCGAATTCTCAAAAAAATACGAAGAATGGGGGTTAAAATTCAGTCGACGAGGTTCTTTTATAGCCAATGAAGTTGCACATATGTATTTACCAATGTATTGTGGATAATAATTACAGATACAGTTGTGGAAAGTATGTTTCAAGATTTTTACACGTTAAAATGGCTTCATTATTCTATAACTGATATGTCAACTTTATATCCATACACTTTTTATCTGGATTCAAGCATGAATCTACAAAATTCTTCTTGTGACAATTTGAATATTGCTTCGGGTGATTCTTCAACACCTTCAGAAGATACTGCTTCTGTTCTTCATTTTTTGTTAACAATCCATTATATTCTTCGATGAGGGCGACACCTCGTTCAGCGACATCATTAACAACTTTCAACTCCTTAAAAACTGTCAAACATTCATCGAAGCCTCGGTCTACGTTCCCATTCGTCGGGGCTTTCACGAAGAAAATCGTATGGCAATTCGCAGAGTTCAAACAAGCGTAGTGATTCGTTGGTGATAAAATAACTGATATCAACATCAACTATGCGCTTGAATTCGTCGTCACTCAATAATACACGTTTAACATTTTCGTTCGGACTTTCGCGTTGTATTGTCTGAACCACTTTTTGTTTCACATTGAGCGGAATAGCCGGGTCGAAGAAGGATAAAGCTGCGAGCTCTTCACATAAATACCATAGATGTCCTCTCAGTTTGTTAGCAGCTACCTTAGAAACGTCGGGATTGATAGCTTGAAACTTAATCAAATTTTGCATCAACGACAAATCGCAGTTAGGGGCTTTGATTGCACATGGTGCAATCAAAGAAAGGATTCGTGATTACGAAGGCTTTAAGGCCGTCGTCTAGTGTGAAGGCTGTTTTTTTAATGCTTTTTTGGGGAATTTTTTTTTTTGACAAACCATTAAAATAAAATAATTTATAAATTGTATATCATTTTTATTAACATTTAAACAAACTTTGTGAATTTTTTGAAGTCAATATATTGAATATAATCGGAGATACACCGCCCAACTGGAACACACATAAAAAAAGAGGTGCTCCACTGCTGCCATGATTCCGGCCGTTCTGCTCATCTGAAATCAAAAAACCAAACGCCATTTCAATTGTGAGACTTGAGGCTCTACATGGAACTAAAATAAAGTCAGAATTCCAAAAAAAAATAATTTTTTCTTACGCTTTAGAAAAAAAATTCAATTTTTCGCACTTTTTTTTGGGGTCTACTTAGCTGGTAAAAAGAAAACTAACGAAGCAATCTTAATTATTTTCGTTCAACTTGTAGTTATATATGTACTAAAGATGCTGTATAAATTTGAGCAGAATCAATTAACTAGTTTTTGAGATATCATGGCAGCAGTTTGAAAAAATCGTGTTTTGAGAAAAACGCGTTTGAAAGTTATTGTATATAATTCATAATAAAAAAATGGTCTCACCATCAATCTGCTATGCCTGGACCATAGAGTACACCTTCCTCCTCTTCAAATAAGTCATGCAAGGCCGTTTTCTCTTCTCTGTTTGAAATCCGGGCTTGTTTGGCGAAATCGCGCAAGCATCTCTCTGAGCGGTCGATGCGTGAATCGTTACGCTGATGGACGAACGCTTGGGCATTAAGGCCAATATTTACTCCGATGACTTCCATCAGCTTTAGAATAGATTCGAACCCTTCGTTGAAGATTAACACAGCAAGAAATGTGGCGATTTCAACGACTTTTGCACCAGAATGAAGATGCTTCGGAGCGAAAGTCCAGATTAGTGAGTTTAGCGACTCATTATTGTTTTGAGTCTCCGCTTCCAAGCACCCGGTCAATAAATCGTCTCTCGACAAATCTTCATAAATTGGCTTGATAACTTCCTGAACTTTTTCAGAAAGAAGGCTGCTTATCGTGTTCAAATCGATCACTGATTCCTAGAAATTCCCAGAAATACCTGCTCCGGTTTAACTGTAACTTTTCAACGGCTTCGAATTTCGAAAGATCATTTTACCCACGTCTTCTACACATGTTTTAGATGTGATTTATGAAGAAAAAAAATCGATTTTTTTGACCTGACACACTAGACGACGGCTTTAATTTGGGGTTATAAATCCGTTTACTATATATAATAATCCCACTGATTGGTCCAGACGACTCATTGATTGTATCTAACGAAAATGGTTTGCATTGATAAAGAAAACGTTAATTTATCACGTGTAAATCAAATGAAGGATCAAAAAACCTCATGAGTCACCTGTTAGAATTAATCTACAGGCTACTCCTTTTCCGAGCTTCTTTGTTTCAGTATGGAGCAATGTTTCAAGCGGTGAGAGCCCGGATCGGAGAGTTTTTTTTGGGCCACTCTAATATATATATATATATATATATATACAGGGTCTGTCCTTAAAGTAGTCGGATTGAATCGATTACAAAATATTTATTGACAGAAATGATACATGCGCTCAATATTCTTCAAAGTAGGACCCTTCTGCATCCAGACACCGCTGCCAGCGAGATTTCCAACTCCCGTACGCGCCCTTGAAGGCGGCGGCCGGAATGCTGTTGAGCTCCCTCGTCACGGCCTGTTGTAACGCTTCCACCGAGCCGTGATGATGTCCTTTCAGAGCGGTTTTGAGGCGGGGGAAGAGGAAAAAGTCTGGTGGGGCAACGTCGGGACTGTAGGGTGGCTCGGGCAGGGTTGCGATCTTGTCTTCCGCATTTGCAATTTTTCGCTCACAATTTCGTGCACTTGAGTTTTGGTGATGCCAAGTTGATCGGCAATCATGCGAATACTCAATCTGCGGTCACTGTCCAGAAAATTCTTCACCCTTGCCACATTTTTATCAGTTTTGGAGCTCGAAGGTCGTCCTGAACGTGCGTCGTTTTCAACTTCCTCTCTCCCCTCCCGAAACAGCTTGTGCCAGTTAAAAACACTTGATCCACTCATGGCGTTATCACCGTAAGCCGTCTTGATCATATCATGAGTCTCTTTTCCGGTTTTGCCGAGCTCAACACAACATTTGATAGCGTAGCGCTGTGCCAAAAGACAAGCCATCACGCAGCGTGACGAGGGCACTTGCAGAGGTTACGAAAACAAGCGACCTACACTTCGCTACGGCTAAAAGCCGATTGCCGTTGGCTTCCAGCCTTTCCTTAAGGGACAACACCACTGTGACGGCTTCAAAAAATCGATTTTTTGAAAACCATCTAGAAAAATCTAAAATACATTTAAGATTAAGATGCCGTTGGACCCAGGTCGAAAAAATAATTATTTTCGGAGATATTGAATATTTTGTGGAGCGGTGCAGCGCTCCGTGACGCTCGGGGTCCCGCGCAGCCGCCTCTTCCTGAGGAAGTATTGGAGGCAATTACGCCAGTCTTCGAAAATTTGAGCAGAGACGATTTGCTGCAGCGTTGTTTGGGCGGCTTCACGCAAAACAACAACGAAAGCTACAACAAATCAGTTTGGGCAATAGCCCCCAAGTGTCAGTCCGGGAGCAAAAAAATCGTCGATATTGCAGCTGATATCGCGGTATTATTATTCAATGATGGCCTGAGAAGCCTCATGAAAGTTTTGGAGACGTTGGGGATAACTATCGGCCCAAATTGTTTCAATTTTTGCGTTGAAACCGACGCAGCGCGGATCGAGCTGGCGGAGCGCTCGCTCACAGACGCTGCAAAAGAGGCAAGAAGAGCCTCTACAAGTTCGAGAAAAGATGCTAGGGACAATCATTTGCTTCTTGAAGGCCAGCTATATGGTGCCGGCATCGCTGATTAAAGGTAAAAAATTTTTTTTCCAATTTATCGCATAAATTAACAAACCTAAAACTTTGAACGCGTTTTTCTCAAAACCACTTTTTTAAGTGCGGCACGCAGCAGAACTCGAGCAATTTTTATCCGATCGACTTCAAATTTGGACTGCATCAATAAAACTAGATTATCTAAAGAAGTACATAGGATTTTTTCGATATCTCAATAATAAAAAAAGTTATAGCCTATTTTCGACGAGAAATTTTGCTCGAAAATCGTCCTTTAATTTCAAAAGCGTGCCTATTTTTTAAAAATCAATATTTTTTCAAATCCCTATGTACTTCTCTTCAAAATATCATATTATTAACGAAAACACTCGGTATTTTTTTTCAGATTGAATTTGAAGAGAGTTCTGCTGCGTGCCGCGAACCACTGCAGAGGCAACAGTACCTGACGCGGGAGCTTCCCCAGCGTCACCATGGGGCGTGAAAAATTTGAAAATTTTTTTTTATGTATCTTCAATAAACAACGAACAGAACAAAAAAATTTTTTTCGAATATCTCTTTTTTTTCCCACAAAAAAAAATTCTTGAAAAATGGCAAAAAAACAGGGGGTCACAGTGGTGTTCTGCCTTAAACCCCTGTCCACTAACAACAGGCAAAAAACCTCCGGCAGTCCGTCCATCTGCCCGAAAAAAAATCAGTCCGACTACTTTAAGGACAGACCATGTATATATATTATCGTACTTTTCGTTATTTATACATGTGTGTGTAAAACACGACGAAACTTTACGCCACTTTTGTCACGAAATCCTCGAACAAACGCACGCCAACTCGACAAATTCAATGACAATGAGACGATCTCGAGAGCGATTAGTATTCTTTTCCGCCCCGTTTTTTTTTTCTTCTTTTTTTATTTTTTTTTCCATACACGCCACACGCGAAAAGCATTATCCCGCGTTAACGTGACTGTAAACAAAAGCGACGGGAGAATATCCTTCCGAACGCTCCAGGCCTGATTTATTTTATTTTTTTCTCCTTCCCATTCGAGAATCGTATTCTCTTTGATCGATATCGCGATAGCGTGAGAACGCGAATGGAAAAAGAGAGAAGTATGGAGACCAGAACATGGGGAAAAAACGAGGTGCGTGAAAATGTAACGTGGAAACGTATAGGTGCGTGTCGCCATATATATAAATATACATAGCAGGAAGTGACGTATGTACGGTGCTCTCTATCGCGCGCCTCGACTTCCGGGTACGTACGAGCGGAAAAATTCGCGTCGTCGAACTTTGTCCGCTTCGCCGTGACCTTTTGTTCGCGCGTACTGTGAATATATATGTACAGTCGAAACTGGTTATAACGACATTGAAGGGACCCTGCAGTACCGACTTTATGGCCGATCCGTCGTTATAAGCGGTTTCGATATACACACGGTGAACCATTTAACGTGACCACCCCAAATATCTCCGTTGCCTTTAGAGTGACGAAAACAATGTCAGAAGGTAATTTGATTGATTTCGAAGGGCTGATAAAGTGGTGAAAAATTCATTTTTGACAAGGTCATAGTGTTCGTGTTCTCAAGGTCATCAATGGTTTTTCAAATGGGAACATGTTTTTTTTTTGTTATTAGGACTTGGAATTAATTCGTAGCGTTTTTTAATGAAAAAAAAAAATGTATTTTGAATGAAAATAAAAAAATACATGAATGAAAGTATTGCCCATCGCTTTCTACTACTTTTGAGCATCTTTCGGACAGGGTACGAATACCGTGTCGGAAGAACGCCTCGTCTTTAGATGCAATCCACGAATCGACCCATTTTTGACAATCTTCGTAAGAAGTGAACTTCTACTCAGACAGGCTATGAGCCATCGAACGAAACAAATGGTAATCAGAAGGAGCGATATCTGGAGAGTACGGCGGGTGGAGTAGGACTTCCCATTTAAGTGTTTCCAGATATGTTTGTACCGGTTTTGCGACGTACGGACGAGCATTGTCGTGTAGCGAAATGACTTTGTCGTGTCTTTCGGAGTATTCCGGCCGTTTTTCTTTCAATGCACGGCTCAAGCGCATCAATTGCAGTCGGTAGCGATCCCCAGTTATGGTTTCATTCGGTTTCAGCAGTTCCTAATAAATCACACCCCTCTGATCCCACCAAATACAGAGCAGGAGCTTAGACCCATGGATATTTGGCTTTGCCAGTGATGTTGATGGTTGGCCGGGCTTAACCCATGACTTTCTGCGCTTCGGATTGTCGTAATGGATCCATTTTTCATCACCAGTGACAATTCGATGCAAAAAACCTTTTCTCATCTCCCGTTGAAGCAGCAGTTCACATGTCAAAAGACGCCTCTCAATGTCCCTTGGTTTCAATTCATATGGGACCCAATGTCCTTCCTTCTGGATTATGCCCAAAGTTTTAAGACGTTTTCCTACCGTTGATAAGTCAACTCCCAATGATGTAGACAATTCTTGAAGTGTTTGAGATGAGTCTTCATTGAGCAATGCCTCCAACTCATTATCTTCAAATTTTTTCGGCTGCCCAGGTCGCTCCTTGTCATCCAAGTCGAAATCACCAGCTTTAAAACGTGCAAACCACTTCCGACACGTTTGCTCAGCTAGAGCATGCTCACCATACACTTCCACTAAAATACGATGAGCTTCAGCAGCACTTTTGTTCATATTAAAGTAATGAAGTAAAACTCCCCGCAAAAACACTTTATTCGGCACAAATGGTGACATATTCAATAAATTATAAAGTATTGTTATTTACGATTCAAAAAAAGGTTATGTACAGCAAATGACATTCAATGATAGCTGCTTCACGATGAATAAATTACTGTCGGTAACAACGAAATACTGTACTACCCATCTCTTGTAAAACGCTACGAATTAATTCCATCGCCTAATATTAAGACGTTGTAGCTGATATTCCGACGAATTCAACGACCTATGATATCATGATCTTGAAATGATTTTTTCACCAAAATACACGTGTAAAAACGGGAAATCGTGATGGTATTGACAATAAGAATATCCAAATAATGTAATTGAATTTTTTGTGCAGAAAACTTATTGTAACAAATGTTCGAAGTGATGGCCATTAACCTCGACATATTTTTCAAGACGTCGTATGAATGATTTTCTTGAGCTTCGAATAGTTTCTGGTGTGACAGCGGCGCAGCTTATCCAACGGATACAATAATGTCAATAGTCGGTCAAGCGAATCATCACGTGTTTTTGCGTAAAGCCACCAACAACACACCGCTCTAGGAGCACATCTTTGCTAAGCTCCTCATAAATAGGCTTGATAGCTGACATATACCTCGTTATACCTGCACGGAGAGAATTGAATGTTAAACATTACCGTGCAGTAACGGTAACCAGATGACAACCCTGAAACTTCGCTTGTTATTACTGATCAAACACACAGATTTTCACGAAAATAAAATAAAATTTCTTCTTCAGATGGAAAATTTTACCAGATTTTCTAGTAAATTTTGACGTGTAACAAAATACGCAAAACTTAAATTAAAAAAAATATATAATATCAGCGAAATTTTACTGTGCATTTTATTATTTTATGCCTTTCAAAAATGTCTATAAAAAAGTATCGTCTTTATAACAATTATTTTAAGATTTATTATAAAATTTAATGAGTATTATAGGAAAATGTATTGTGCTCTCGGTAAAAATTATCGTGCGCGTTACCCTTCTTGTATAGTAAAATTTTAGCTACGTATTTGAAATTTTCTGTAACGTGAGTTAAAAAAAAAAAAACTTGTCGCATACGAATTATACTTTTGTCACTTGTCACCACATTGAAATATATCACGGTAATTTTTACCGTGAAATTCACGACAAAAATTACTTTTTGTAATTCTCTCCGTGTGCGTCGCTCACGGCCGGTCTTTCCCAACGAGGGCAATTCCCAAGGGCTCTCTCTTCTAGACTTTTACACCGATTGGCTTAAAACTTTGAGATAATATTCTAGACATATTGTACTCTAAGATAATAACCCGAGTCGAAAACTAAGGCCGAAAACTTTATGCGATTCGGCCGAAATTGTAAAAGTTTGGCCCACGGTTGGCGACTTGGACCGAAAAAACGGCGAATCTTTTAAAATCGTAATAATTCAGGCGACTTATAAACCGGAACGTACCGAAAATGCGCCGGAAAAAAAAAACGCCGGAATTTAGTTCCGGCGTGTTGATCGGCCTAACGGGTTGCAGGCTGAAAAAGTACGCCGAAACTTGGGATTTCAGCTTACATCAGTCAGCGTTCTGCTCAGACCGAAAATATGCCGATACTCATTTTTTCGGTCTACTGATCGACGTCGCAGGTTACATGCTCCTCATTATCAATCGAACTCACAAGAACAGTTCAACAATTGGCAGAATTCAGCTAATCAAAGCTCAAATTTTACATCACTTTGACTCCTAATTTTACATCACTTTAACTCCCAACTAATTTACTCAAGGCTCTGTATAAATTCATTATTTTGAATAAAAAAAAAAAAACACGGTGAAAAGGATCTTCTTTATTATCGTAGAGATTTAAGAGGAAGCAAGATCGAATTGCACTAATTATCACTCATTGTATTACCAAATATTGATACCCGATGGGGAGACCGAAATTCCAGATTTCTGCGTGTTTTCGGCCCGAGCAAGCGGGCTGATGAAGAGGCCAAAATCGTAAGTTTCAGCGTGTTTTCGGCCCGAGAAAGCAAGCCTGACGGAGAAACCGAAATCCAGAGTTCAGGCGTGTTTTCGGCCTGCAAAGCCTGGCCGGAATGGTTCGCTATTCCGGCCGGTTTTCCACGTGAATTCGGTCTAGACCGAAAATACGCCGTAAAATAAGACTTTTATTTTTCGACTCGGGAAAATAGAAACAAGCGGTTTCTCTGTACTTCGTTCGTTAATAATACCTCGAATGAAAATTATGCGAATTTTGAGCTCAAACGTTTTTTTTTTTTTTAATATTTTCCGGACATTAACGAAATTTGTAGGTTAAACCGTGGCGTCATCCCAATGCAAAACAAACCGAAAGTTAGCCAAAAACAAACCTCCCGAAACACACAAAGAAAAAAGAAAACCGAAATTGGCTTTTGGAGGTTTTTTTTTTTTTTTTTTCGGATGCAGAAGCTTCTCGAAGATTCGATGCATATCGAGGGTCGATGAGGCCTGTGATATTTTCCTTTGCGGAGAATTTATATCAGGCTAGAGAAAAAATGAATACCAGGTGCGCCGAACGTGCTCCGCTCGCACACATTTAATCGCGGCCGAAACTCGTTTACGCAGCCAGACATATATTCACCGCCGTAGACAGACAGAGAGAGAGAGAGAGAGAGAGAGAGAGAGAGAGAGAGAGAGAGAGAGAGAGAGAGACCTCGCGAAAGCGCGTAACTCTGCTGATAGTCCGCGGCCCGAATTCGCAGCGACGCGATGCCCCGAGTCGAAAAATAAAAGTCTTATTTTCCGGCGTGTTTTCGGTCTAGACCGAATTCACGTCGAAAACCGGCCGGAATAGCGAACCATTCCGGCCAGGCTTTGCAGGCCGAAAACACGCCTGAACTCTGGATTACGGTTTCTCCGTCAGCCTTGCTTTCTCGGGCCGAAAACACGCTGAAACTTACGATTTCGGCCTCTTCATCAGCCCGCTTGCTCGGGCCGAAAACACGCAGAAATCTGGAATTTCGGTCTCCCCATCGAGTATCAATATTTGGTAATATAATGAGTGATAATTAGTGCAATTCGATCTTGCTTCCTCTTAAATCTCTACGATAATAAAGAAGATCCTTTTCACCGTGTTTTTTTTTTTTTTTATTCAAAATAATGAATTTATACAGAGCCTTGAGTAAATTAGTTGGGAGTTAAAGTGATGTAAAATTAGGAGTTAAAGTGATGTAAAATTTCAGCTTTGATTAGCTGAATTCTGCCAATTGTTGAACTGTTCTTGTGAGTTCGATTGATAATGAGGAGCCTGTAAGCTGTGACGTCGATCAGTAGACCGAAAAAATGAGTATCGGCATATTTTCGGTCTGAGCAGAACGCTGACTGATGTAAGCTGAAATCCCAAGTTTCGGCGTACTTTTTCAGCCTGCAACCCGTTAGGCCGATCAACACGCCGGAACTAAATTCCGGCGTTTTTTTTTTTTTTCCGGCGCATTTTCGGTACGTTCCGGTTTATAAGTCGCCTGAATTATTACGATTTTAAAAGATTCGCCGTTTTTTCGGTCCAAGTCGCCAACCGTGGGCCAAACTTTTACAATTTCGGCCGAATCGAATAAAGTTTTCGGCCTTAGTTTTCGACTCGGGGCTTCAAAGAAATTATCGGCACTGCTGTCAAGCGTGAGACGGAGGTGGCGGGGGGAGGCAATTATAAATTAGACGAAGTAAAAAATTCTGAGCGTTTTTTCGCTTCATTTCGACGATGAAATTAAACATAGGATTATCCGATTTAGATCAAATATGCGCCGTTTTCGTCGAAAACTTTTGTCCATTTTCAAGGCAATTTCATAATTCCGCGATTGAAGAAGTCCTCGTCCCTATTGGTAAAAAAAAACTTGAAGCCATGAGTGTAGGCACCCAGATAGACACATTTAGCTCATATTGGGGCATCATATGGGCATTATCTATGATGCATAGAAATTAACACAGCTATGTGTCGCTTATGAGTGCTCACCTTCAGGTCATATTTGCATCACATGACGATTCATGATAATACATCCAATTGAAGCAAAGTTGCTCTCACGCGAGTATGCATACAATGAATTCATCAGTACTATCAAAATAGGATCACGAATATCCAACAATAAGGGAGTGCATATGGGGTTCATATTGGTGTCACAGGATGACGTAAATGTTGTATTCATATGGAGCTCATATGAGCGTCACGACGTGAAGAAATTTTAGTGCTCATATAGAGCTCATATAGGCGTCACGGCGTGACGCAACTACGTTGTGCTCATTTGGAGCTCATATGGGTGTCACGGCGTGAAAAAATTGTAGTGCTCATATGAAGCTCATATTGGCGTCATGACATGATACAATTGTTGTGGTTATATGGACGCTAGAGGGCGTAACCCGTACTACGACACTGTACAGGCGGTCGGATCTGTGCCCGAAATGAAAAAATTAATAAGTCTACAAATTATGAATAAAAAAAAATTCTGGTAGTATTTTTCGTTTCCATATGCTTTACTTATATTGCTGCATATAGGATAATTGGATTAAAACGTGTTCTCTGCCTCACTAAAGTTTTTGTCTAGCCTCGGTTTCGAACCTACGTCTTCTAATTCTAGAGCTAAGCGCGCTACCTACCTAACCATCCTATCACTTGTGTAAATTTTCTATTTTTCGCTCCTTACTTTTATCATTTAAAAAAATGTCAATAAGTGGGAAAACGTTGAAGTTTGCATTGTTGCAATGCAACGAAAATTAATTCTTTTTGACTACTGAATTTTTTTTGCCCATTTAGGCAGTAAAAATAACACACGTTTTTACGTATTCTTTCTATAGTTTTACGACTTCAAGGCCTTTGATGATGATAAAAATAAACGAATAACTTCATTTATTATTACATGTATCATATAAAATAAATACCTTGTTGTCCTTGCTAAATATTTTAGTGATGTAAGAAAGCCATCCAGATGCATTAAAAGGAATGATGAAAAAATGTTCAATTTTTGAAGAAGGTACAATACATCCATTTGAATTTAAAAAAAAACACCAAATTCTTAGAAATTAATTGTTATTGAAATTTTATTTCACTATATCGTACTTACTACCGCCCTTGTATAGCGCACATAGGAAGTATTACTGAAAAACATGCATATCGCCGTCATATTGCGCTCATCGAATGTATCACTGAGAAACATGCATATCGCCGTCATATTGGCGCTCATCGAACGTATCACTGAGAAACATGCATATCGCCGTCATACAATGTATCACTGACAAACACGTATAACGCCGTAATATTGCGCTCATGGGATGTGTCACGGAGAAATATGCATATTGCCGTCATATTGTGCTGATCGAATGTATCACTGAGAACATCCATATCGCCGTCATAGAATGTATCACTGAGAAACATGTATTTTATCGGAATATTGCGCGCTCATGGGGTGTATCACTGAGAAATATGCATATCGCCGTCATATTGCTTGCATGGCATGTCTACTACCAGTGCTAACCCAATGAATACACCAACAAAAATCATTGGATCACTACCATATGACGTCTATCTGCAAAATATTCATTGCAGAATTTAAATTTGTCCTCTTATGAGTTCATCTTGTAGTCAATGGATGATGCATTTCGAAACGACAAATTTAAGTCACGATGTATCTCAAATCCAAGATACTGAATGAGCTCGTGAAATGTATTCACCAACGTAAACGAAATTGCGTTCATGTAGAGTACAATTCATGAGAACAATTGATGTTACCATAGTGAGTACACACCAAAATGTCTACACATGACTTCAATATGACGTAAAATTTGCGGATATTAATTGCGGACACTTGAGCACAGCGATATGAGTACGACGTGCTCTAAACGCACGATGCATTTGTAAACGACATATTAAGATCAAAATGTTTTGTAAATGCATGATACTAAATGAGTTCATGGCTTTGCATCACAACATGTAGCCAATATGCTGTAAAATTTGCTTCATCAATTGTATGCATGCTGTGATAATCATGACTGTCTATCTGGGCAGTTAAAATATCTCGTTATGTTAAAAAGGGTTTTTTTTTATTTGTTGTAAATTTTATAGGAACGGTGTAGACGTTCGATGTGAAATTTGAAAGGTGCATTCATTTTATGCGAAAGAATTGACTGTATAAATTTCAATCAAATGGTAACACTTCGCAACTTGTCCCGAAACTCCTTAAAGCGTACAATATTATAGCCACGAAGCCAGCAATTTAGAGCTGGCGATTTTTGTCAACGCTTTGGCGTTGACAAAAAACTTTTTTTCCATTCTCTCTTCCTCGTTTTCATTTTTATCCCATTTCCTTACTCTTTTTAATGTACTTTATCCTCCGCTGAGGTATTTCGACGTTTTCCCCTTTCGCACCTCTCAACCGCTCCCCCCACCCCCCGCTCTCGCCGCTCTGTTCGGCTGACCCTCCCCCGCTCGCGTTCACTTCCACCTGTTCCGCTCGCCCCTCTCGCTCGGTCTATTTTTTCTCCCTTTCTCGCCCCCCCCCCCCGCCCCCACCCTTCTAGACGATTTTAGACGTACGGGAAAATCATTCCTCTTGTTCCGACTCCGCAAAATTCAACCCCCCACGCCGCTGTGTGTGTACGCGCGTGAGATCTTTTTCTTGAATTGTATCGAGTCTGTTTGGGTTTGTTTGAGTTTGTTTGGGTTTGTTTGAGTTTGTTTGGGTCTCTCCCCCCCCCCCTTTTGTGTGTACGCGCGTGAGATCTTTTTCTTGAATTGTATCGAGTCTGTTTGGGTTTGTTTGAGTTTGTGTGGGTTTGTTTGGGTCTCTCTTTCTCTCTCTCTCCCCCCCTGTGTGTGTACGCGCGTGAGATCTTTTTCTTGAATTGTATCGAGTCTGTTTGGGTTTGTTTGAGTTTGTGTGGGTTTGTTTGGGTCTCTCTTTCTCTCTCTCTCTCCCCCTGTGTGTGTACGCGCGTGAGATCTTTTTCTTGAATTGTATCGAGTCTGTTTGGGTTTGTTTGAGTTTGTTTGGGTTTGTTTAGGTCCCCCCCCCCCCCTGTGTGTGTACGCGCGTGAGATCTTTTTCTTGTATTGTATCGAGTCTGTTTGGGTTTGTTTGGGTCTCCCCCCCCCCCTTTTGTGTGTACGCGCGTGAGATCTTTTTCTTGAATTGTATCGAGTCTGTTTGGGTTTGTTTGAGTTTGTTTGGGTTTGTTTGGGTCTCTCTCTCTCTCTCCCCCCTCTGTGTGTGTACGCGCGTGAGATCTTTTTCTTGTATTGTATCGAGTCTGTTTGGGTTTATTTGAGTTTGTGTGGGTTTGTTTGGGTCTCTCTTTCTCTCTCTCTCCCCCCCTGTGTGTGTACGCGCGTGAGATCTTTTTCTTGAATTGTATCGAGTCTGTTTGGGTTTGTTTGAGTTTGTTTGGGTTTGTTTAGGGTCCCCCCCCCCCTGTGTGTGTACGCGCGTGAGATCTTTTTCTTGTATTGTATCGAGTCTGTTTGGGTTTGTTTGGGTCTCCCCCCCCCCTTTTGTGTGTACGCGCGTGAGATCTTTTTCTTGAATTGTATCGAGTCTGTTTGGGTTTGTTTGAGTTTGTTTGGGTTTGTTTGGGTCTCTCTCTCTCTCTCCCCCCTCTGTGTGTGTACGCGCGTGAGATCTTTTTCTTGTATTGTATCGAGTCTGTTTGGGTTTATTTGAGTTTGTGTGGGTTTGTTTGGGTCTCTCTTTCTCTCTCTCTCCCCCCCTGTGTGTGTACGCGCGTGAGATCTTTTTCTTGAATTGTATC
>CAWVQM010000001.1:184299-204299 GCA_963932345.1 Ophion ventricosus
TTATGTGCCTCACCCTGTATACGCGATTTCGCCGATTTTCGAAGGTACTTTTCTGGACGTGGTTAAAAAAAAATGACGCATATATTGGCAACATTTTTTTTACAGATCATTTATGCACATGGTTAAGTATATGTAAAAAAAAACAGAAATATTAACAAATGGCGGAGATATAACGTAATAAAGCAATGTATTTTTTTGCGCGCGCGTTGATGGTGAAAGTTCTCGGCATCGATGTGGGTGTCTGAAAAAAAAAATGAACATATTTATAATTGCATAATGAATGTATCTTCAGTGTGAACCAACAATATTATTTAAAAAAAAATATTATAATAAAAATTCGAAACTTAACATTTTTTTACTCAATTTTCTGTCGGTATTTTATTTTTTATATTTTTTTGTGTCATTGAAATTTTTGTTTCTGTGGTTCACACGATAGGTGACGATACCAAGAATATGTTGTAAAAATTTCAAAGCGATCTGAACCTTCGTTCAAGAGTTAGAACTTTCACAAGGTTGAAAAAAGTGAATCGTGGAAAAACGGCTTTGAAGTTGGCGGTCAGGCGCGCCGCGCGGTATCTATTATAAATGCAATCTTACCTTATGGTGGACTTACCTTTGGAATTTTTCAATTCTGTAAAGCTTAAAATATTCCTAACCGTTCAGGCTAATGGAATCTAAAATTGAAAAAAAATGAAAAATGTTGAAATTTTTCGCTTATACAAGGCCTTAATTGTTGAAAACAAAAGAATACTTTGCTTTAAAAACCGCACATGGTCTTTACAATGAAAAAAAAAAATCATTTAATAACCCAATTAAGTCATTTCGTCCTTGAGTTCGTGTCTAAAGTTAACCTCAAATCTTAGAAGTGTATACAAAGCAGATACGCGATACCGTGATTATACGCTGACACACAAATCGGAGGCCGCGCGATATTTTTCCCTCGAAGCTGCAATGTGTGTGCGTCCAGTCCGTGCCCCTTGACATCGCGAATTCCCAAGGTGTTTTCTTTTGCGACTTGAACCTCGACCCGAACCGAGTGCCCGACTCGATGGGCACTAAGAATAAGTCGCGCAATTTTTTTTTTTTTTTTTTCCTTTTTTTTACGTTTCCCACACCCGCTTCGCTGCGCACCGCAACGCAGTTCGAAGCGAATGCGGTAAATGTTCCACTCGTAGATAATTCGCGTGAATCTTTTATTTTTTGCCAACATTTTTTTCTTGCGAAAATAAAAAGTAAGACGTCTGATGAATTTTGTCGAAAGAGACTTAGTCTTTCGGGCCTTGGGTTTGATAAAGATTTAGTTGATTTATACAGGGTGTCCAAGAGGAAGTTGCTGAAACTAATCGGCTGTCATTTCAAAACACGTGCACAGAATCAGAAAAGCCAAATTGCTTTAAGTAGAGGAAACTCTGCAGTTTTAAACGCACATAAATAAAACCCAGTCAAATATTTTTTATGTCAATTTATTACATCTTATAAAAATAACGAAAAAGTACAGTGATTAATGATAGATATTTTCGAAGTGCGAACCGTTAGATTGTGCACAAATAATCAATTCTCTTTTGAAAACTTTGAAAAACTGTGTCCAACATATCGTTCGTAATGCCGCGAACCACTTCCTGGATGGCCGCGATCAGTTCTTCTACTGTGCTGGGGTTTTTAGCGTAACAATGATCTTTAATGTAACCCCACAAGAAAAAATCACAAGGGTTCAGGTCCGGTGAGTACGGAGGCCATTCTAGTCCGCCTTGAGGAAATTTAGGGTACCCCAGACCGATTACTCGAGTCTCATATACGCGATGAATAGCTTCAAACACCTCATGAGTCCGGTGCGGCGTCGCTCCATCTTGCATGAAGTAAACATTTTTAACCAGTCCCCTCTTTTTTGCATAAGGGAAGAATTTCGTTTCCAAAAGCTGTTTGTAACTCTCTCCTGTTACCGTAGATTCCAAGAATTGCAAATAAATTCCTTTTACTGAAATCGCTGCCCATGCCGTTACTTTCTGTGGATGAAGGGACTTCGCTAGCGATATGTTGGGATTTTCCGTTCCCCAAAACCGGTAATTTTGCTTGTTTACGTACCCATTCATCCAAATATGTGCTTTATCGGAATAAATAATCATTTTCTCATTAAGTTCTTCGGCTTCAAACATTCCCGTAATAGTGTTACAAAATTCGATGCGTTTCGTCATGGCATGTTCAGTTAACAATTGATGAGTGCTTATTTTATACGGATGAAACTTTAAAAAATATTTCAAAATGTTGTGTAATGATGATTTGGTTATTTTTAATGCTTGACCAGCTTTCCGAATCGAATAATTTGGATTTTGTTTGAAATAATTCTCAACTTCGTTGATCTTCTCTGGTGTAGTCACCGTAACAGATGAACCTGGCAACTCGTGTCTACGGTCCTGGAGTGTACCATACTCCACGAAGTTATCGATTATCCTACAAAAATTAACGTAAAATTACTTCAATGCAGTTTAATTGAATTGAAACACAAGTTGTGTGATAGATGAATATGAATAAATATTAAATTCTTACCTTTTCAGAGTGTTTTCGCTGGCAACTCTATGAGTTCCAAACTTAGTACGAAACCCTCTATACGCATTACTATAAATTTTTCCCCTCGAGAAGAAGCACTCAATAAGATATACTTTTTCTTCCGTGATGAGCTCACTCATTTTGACGCGCGCGTACTTGCTTCAACCACGGCTGGAATAAAACTGCGGGGCCTCAGGTATGCGCTTTAGAAAAAGGGACCCCTATTGAATTCATGGAGGGAAGAGACACTTATTTAGTTTTAGCAACTTCCTATTGGACACCATGTACAATTGAGGAATCTGTATCAGTCTATTTTCGGAAATTGTCGATTTTATAAAAAAAAAAATCAATTTCGTATACTACATAGCTGTAAAAATACGGTAGAGAACGTTATTTAGGTTGGAGTGACCGCCAAGGAGCTAAAAAGAGTGATCCAATAAAAGCGTCTCTGCGTGCTCAGCCCGCAAGCGGCGTGTCAAGGGTCCCAAAGCTCGCAGAACAGAGATCCGAAACCAAAAATCCCAAAAAAGTGAAGCTTTTGAAGACGCTGGAGGAATAACGTATGGAGCAGGCATCGCTGAATGAGGGTAAGAGGCTTTTTTTTATGTACATTTTTACAAGAGAAACTTTAACCTCTTCCCGGCCACTGTTCCATATTTGGAACAAGAATTAAAAAAAAATCTACCGCGAAAATATGTGCAGTAGAAACCTGCTGTACCGGCATTTCCTATTGTTTGGGGTTCGCATGATAAGGTAAAAATGTGGCGCCATCTGTGAATGCGATTTACTACTGCGTTCTGTTGATACCAGCCCCCGGACACTGCCCGCTTTTCCCATACGACGAAACGATTCGCGTTTTGTGGCCGTTTCTTAATTCTGCTAGCGCCCTGTACGTGGCGCTGGCACTGACGTGACTGCCTGAGATTTCCCCTTCTCCGGCGCTATACGTCATACAGCCATTGTTGTTGTTTCATTTGAGCGTTTCGATGACATTGTGGAAGATGTTCTTAATTATCGAAGCCTGTAATTCCCTTGTCCTGATCACGCTCATGATATTTCGTACCAAATAATCCAATATTTCGTTACGAAAAGAATGCAGCAATTTTGTACGCGAATAAACGCTGAGCAAAAAAAGAATAACCAACTCAGCAACAAAAAAAATCAAAATTTTGTACCACATAAATGTACATTTGTACACAGCAGCGATAAGAAAACATTTGTTTAACACATTCAGTAAAATACTGGAACACAACACGCGATGTCGTTTTAGCGTTGAAAATGCTTTTAAGGGGCCAGTCCACTTTGAAAATTTGACAAAATCGATTTTTTTTTACTGTTTTCGAAAGTACATACATTCAGAAAAATTGTGTCAATATTGTGACAATATTGCCGATTGACTTTAGGTAAGAGGTCTTCATAGTATAAACTTCAAACGCGTTTTTCTCGAAACAACGTTTTCAAAATCTCGCTCCATCGTATCTCTAAAACTAATAAACCGATTCTCTTGAAATTTGAATCACACATTGTAAACATGATTCGCAACAAGATGACCCTCGATGGTTTTAAAATTTTGATTTTTACTCTTTTTTGTTGTTGCGAAAAACTGCGAAAAAAACGCGTTTTTTTTTTACTTTTTTCGTTTTTCATCTGTCATTTTTTTATTTTTTGATAAAACTTTATATCCGAGGGTCATTTTGTAGCTGGTGTCATACTGAATCTAATGGACTTTGATTTTTTTGTTTCAGACAAGCCGTTGCCGAGTTGTGATGGAGCTACCTAGCCCACCTATTTATGACGCGTTACGTTAAACTATAGTTTTAGTACTTAAAAATGAATAAAAATGAATTAAATTTTTTTAAAAATGTATTTCAAGACTTTATTTATCAAGCCCAACAACTTTTATATTCATATCTTTTATAAAATCCTCAAAAAAAAAAAAAAATCGCGAAAATAGCCTTTTTTTCGTGGCTCCAAAGTGGACTGGCCCCTCAAGATAGTCCCGATCAAAGCCTGAACTCAATATTCGCATGGATTCCAACGATTTCGCGATACCAAAGCAAGTTTGCCAGGCAAATCGACGCAGCATCAGGCTGAACCATTGCGTCTCGGCTACTACGAGGCCAATCGAATGTCAAGGCACAAATAGGCAACGTGTTCTTCCCACTCAGGAATATCAAGAAAATAACAGATGCGAGTCTCGCGAAGAGTGCGAAGTACAAGACAAACGAGAAGAGAAGCGAAGCATAGTCCATTTCCGAAAGATGCTCGAGGCGACGAGACGAGGATGTGAAGGGGGATGTCGCAGTTTGATTCTCGAGGATCGGTATTAAGCGACGAAGGTGTTCGAGCGAGTGTTGCGTAGCTGGGTGAGAGGCAAAACGACTAGCGGCGTGGCATGGAGGGGGAAGGGGCAGAAGCAAGCGAACGGAAATTATCAAGTCTACGAATGAAAAAAAGAGAAGACCAGACTTGAACTTCGGACACTGGGACGTTTCGATGGGACAACGTCACGAGATACCAATCCTGCGTGCTCTATGCTCGCCGCGAGGAAAGCGGTGTGACAAGTTCCAAGTTATTTTCTCCGCGCCGGTGGAAACGTCTGTATGCAATGGAAAAGAAAGAAAAAATTGTTGCGCAGCAGATATTGTAGATCTCTGTGCTCATCGAACTCGTGAAACGAGGAAATGCTAAGTGGAACATCTTCTAGCTGTGGTCTTTCCTCGCTGGACCTTACTGTACTTTGTTAAACTACGCAGAGGCCGGCCACGGAATGCTTTTAGATGGGATAGCATTTTGTCCGAACATCAATGAATTCCGGCAAAGGGAACTTTTTTTTTCATAGTGTTAAACATGTAAAATTTCATGCAAAAAAAAAAGAGTACCTGCGGGCAATTTTATTGCATTACTTGAAAAAAAGAAAACTGCAGCTGAAGTACAGAAAATTCTTGTAGAGACTTACGGCAACCATGCTCTGTCGGGCACAACATGCAGAGATTGGTTTGGACGCTTAAAAAATAATGATTTTGATGTTGAAGATAAAGAACGCTCTGGCGCACCGAAAAAGTTTGAAGACGAAGAATTGGAGGCATTACTTCATGAAGACTCATGTCAGACGCTAGCTGAACTTGCAGAATCATTAGGAGTTGATCACACAATAGTTTCGAAACGTTTGAAAGCATTAGGAATGATTGAAAAGCAAGGACATTGGGTGCCGTACGAGTTGAAGCCGAGAGACGTCGAACGGCGTCTTTTCACGTGTGAAAAGTTGCTTCAACGGCAGAAAAGGAAAGGTTTTTTGCATCGTATCGTGACTGGCGATGATAAATAAAACTACGATAACCCTAAGCGTAGAAAATGGTGGGGTAAGCCCGGCTATGCATCAACATCGTCGGCATAGCCGAATATCCATGGTTCCAAGCTTCTGTTCTGCATTTGGTGGGACCAGCTGGGTGTAGTTTGTTACGAGCTGCTCAAACCAAACGAAAGCATCACGGGAGATCGCTATCGACTACAATTGATGCTCGTTTGAGCCGAGCATTGAAGGAAAAACGGCCGCTATACGAGCAGAGACACGACAAAGTGATTTTGCAGCATGACAACGCTCGGCCACATGTTACAAAACCTAGCTAAGACTTAAACATTTGGAGGTTTATTTTTTTTTTTGTTTAATTTAAGTTTAATGAATTTTGCGCGATCTGTTCTCGTGGATCAGGTAAAAGAGTTGCGCCCTTGTTTACAACAAATGTTTAAATCTTGGCTTTCCTGCAGTCATTTTCGGTTAGTTAACAAACTAAATAACCTTAGGAATGACAAAATGGGCAAATTTTTTTTTTTTTAATCACATGGCCAATTTTAAGAATTTTCCACCTCGCTATTAAGTACTACTTTTTTTTTTAATGATTATGAAAGCTGAGAGTCTGGCGCATTCTTGAGGCCTAATTAGGAACCATGAAGTCACCTGTTTAGATTTTTAATTTAAAGTTGAAAATTTAAGTCATCACTTACCGAACGTAAATTTTTCACTTTAGACCAACATTTTCATAACTTTCATCACAGTTACGAAGCTGATTATTTTATGCATAAAAGTACTACTCATGAAGATTCAGTTGCAAAAAAAAAATCTCGACAAAGTTTTCTACTTTTTTTTTAGATTTTTTTTTTAATTGACCAGGTCGAAAATTCTCAAAAATTCAGAAAAAAATTCATAACTCGAAAACTATGAAAAGTCGCGGCACATACATGGGGGTGATTGGGATACCCCACGATACGAGGGACCTAAATTTTATTTTTAGACGTCAATGTTCCGGCCACCTAGTATATAATCGAAAAAACTTTAGTGTCTCATCATAACTAAAAAATTATAGGAGCTGTGTTGGTCCGGCCGTTGACCTTCCAGAAATAAAGGCGTCATCGGAAAAATGCTGCACAGTCGCCATTTTGACATGTATCGCTGTGAAAAAAATAATTTTTTATAGTCAATAACGTGTATAATAAAACCCCTATTTTGTAATTCCGATTTATTTTATGGTTTCGCTGAAAAAAAATCACAAAATATGCCCTTTCTTTGGCCTCTAGAGTGGCCTAAGGCCTTAAGGGACCCAAACCCAAACAAACCCAAACATACACCTGAGACGGCTAAAAGTAAGGTTATGTTTACGATTTTTTTTTGTGTATAAAACTGAATTTTATTGAACAACCATGATATACATTTTAAAGTATGACATTTCATCTACATTGTGTGGAAATTTGGTTAAAAAATTTCAAACGGTAAAAAAGTTACAGTCGTTTTCCTGGGACTTGTTTTTGTTGACAGCGTTTGCGGTACCAGACGTGCATCTGCCATTTTTTATCTAAAAAAAAAATTTTGTTTCTTAAAGTAGATAGAAAAAACTAGGACTTATCGAGCCGGAACAAAACAGGCGATTTTTCGCCTCAAAATTGTTCAGTACTTATGATGAAAAAAAAAAAAACTATGCCAGGTATCGAAAAAAACAGCTCGATAAGTACTAGTTTATTGTGTGAAGCATAAATGTGCAAAACTTGATCCCGATCGGTCCAGTAGTTGCGGAGATATATCTGGTACCGATTTTGAAAACACTCTTTCGAGTAAAACGCGTTTAAAGTTTTGAGTACACTTTGCACTGAAATAACTGGTTTATTTTTAACTTACATGAAACCGTCGATTCCTGAGCCATATGACGGATCTTCCTTAGATGTTGACGCTTCCATTAGATCTTTTTTTTTTTTGCTGTGTCAACCTCATTCATAGTCAAACTCATAGTCAAACAGATGACAAAGGCCGCGTCTACCTACGCCCCAACCGTTAGTCGTTGCTCACCCGGTCACTTACAAAACGCTATAATTTCGTTATTACTGCGAATTACCTTATGAAATTTTCAGGCTAGACACTCAAAGGATAGTACTTTCGAATGAGCACCTTTTTGAAAAATCGTACTTTTTTTTTTACCTACCCAGGTGTATATAAGCCCTTGAATGGTAAGTCCTAGCCCACCCGCCGTATTCACCAGACATTGCCCCTTCCGATTATCACTCGTCCCAATCGATGTCACATGGCCTGGCTGAGCAGCAATTCCATTCTTACGAAGATGCCAAAAAAATGGCTCGACTCTTGGATAGCCTCAAAAGACGTGTCGTTTTTCCGACGTGAAATTAAGATGCTGCCAGAAAGATGGGAATAAGTAGTTTCTAGCGATGATCAATACTTTCAATGACATGTTTTCCACTAATTTTTTAAACCAAAGCATTCATTTTCACGAAAAAAAACAGCGAGAACTTATTCATCATCCCAATACATCATTCGAAAGTTAGCCGGGTCTCACAGACCCACTGTGTATAAATAAGTAGCGAAAAAATTTGAGTGTCGTCCGAGGGTTAAGTTCTCGTTCTAAGCTCAGCTCGCTCTGATAAAATTGAGGTGCGGGAGCCCCTAAAACTACGTACGTCATGGCCCAAATGGATTGCCAAGCAACAGAAATGCCCAATCCTTGGAACTTTACACGCGAAGCGGTGCCGACACTTGCGTCTTCCGGTCGAGAGGGGCACTCGAACCTGATGGTGGCTCCACTGATCGTGTAACGCGACAAAAAGTTCTCATTGGCCAGTCACCTGTTGCTCTCGAAGCTTCCCGGTTGCTCCATTGGTCAGTGGAGTCTCGGACGCTAATCGACCGCTGCCGCTGTACCGCGCACGGACCCGCGGCAAGTGCAACCAGACGGACAGGGGGGAGGCTTAGGGAGGGAGAGAGAGAGAGAGAGAGAGAGAGAGAGAGAGAGAGAGAGTGAGAGAGAGGGAGGGGGAGAGAGAGAGAGAGACGCTCGGCAAGCTACACGAGGCGAATGTGTTTGACTAGGGAAGAGGAGAAGACGAAAAAAAAAGTGTTGTTTGAAACGTGACGATTCTGAGGCACATCTGTACATATAATGTAATCGTAACAACGTCGTGTCTGTACGTGAAATATTTCTCCATAAGAGTAGCGTTGTGTTGTTTACTAACGATACGGCGGTCAAAACAGCAACTCTTTTGGCATTTTCGTCTGTATGTGTACGCATCACGCAAAAACTAGTCAACGAGTTTCATGCAAGCTTGGCACTGATATAGCTTGTGGCCCGGATTAACATACAGGATACTTTTTATCCTGATTCGTTGCGAAATTTCAACTTGAGGAGGTTGCTCAGGGTCTTTGCGGGGCAGGCGGCAAGAGAGGAACGCATATGCTTATCCACGTAGCAAGGTCTATGGCATCAGAAAAATATCCTGAAACGAGTATGGATAACTTTTCCATTGTCCAAAAAAAATTCCGTTTTGTATCACAAAGTCATACGCCTTCAGTACAAGTTAGTGATGGGTAAACAATATCGATATATCAAAATATCTATATTTTTTTTCAGAAAAATATCGAGATTTTTGTCGTCGATATATCGAACATCGATTTTTAATTTTGGGTGTCAAGCGATATTTTTATTTAAAACGCATTCCCGTAACCATTGTTACGTACACATCATGTTGCAAAAGTTTTTTTTTTATCTATGGTTCGATTTAATGTGTCTGATGCAGTGTTGCCAACTTAGCGGTTGTACCTACTGGTACACTTTCCTGTAAGCCGGTGAAAATGGCGTCTCTTGGTCGCTGGTTTTTTCGTGGCGTTAATTCGTCCGGAGAAGACGATCATGTTGATTTTTTAATTAAAGAATTATGCTATTTTGTTTTTTTGTTGTTGGTATTACCGCCTATTATTAAAAGTCACTAAATAATAAATAATATTATCCTTATTATTTTAAACCAAATTATTATAATTTAAAACCAAAATATATGGAATGCCAAACATCTTCTGTATCTTCCGAAAGAGTGGCTTTCGGAATCAAGGTTTGTTGGGGTTTTTTGAAGTTTGTTGGGGTTTGTTGAGGTTTGTTGAGGTTTGTTAAGGTTTATTGATGTTTGTTGGGGTTTGTTGAGGTTTGTTGAGGTTTTTTGCCGTTTGTTTGGATTTGTTGAGGTTTGTTGAGATTTGTTGGGGTTTGTTGAGGTTTGTTGGGGTTTGTTGAGGATTGTTGAGGTTTGTTGGGGTTTGTTGAGGTTTGTTGCGGTTTGTTTGGGTTTGTTGGGATTTTTTGAAGTTTATTGGGTTTTTTTTTAAAGTTTGTTGGGGTTTATTGAGGTTTGTTGGGGTTTGTTGAGGTTTGTTGGGGTTTTTTGAAGTTTGTTGGGGTTTTTTGAGGTTTGTTGGGGTTTGTTGAGGTTTGTTGGAGTTTGTTGGGGTTTAGTGAGGTTTGTACAAGTTTCTTGGGGTTTGTTGAGGTTTGTTGAGGTTTGTTGAGGTTTGTTGGGGTTTGTTGAGGTTTGTTGAGGTTTGTTGGGTTTTGTTGAGGGTTGTTGAGGTTTGTTGGGTTTTGTTGAGGGTTGTTGAGGTTGGTGGGGTTTGGTTTGGTGTGGTTTAGTTTGGATGGATAGATGGATAGTAAGCTTGGGAGAATGTGAGTGAGAGAGTGCGAGAGTGAAAGAGTTAGAGAGTGAGAGAGAGGGAGAGAGAGAGAGAGAGAGAGAGAGAGAGAGAGAGAGAGAGAGAGAGAGAGAGAGAGAGAGAGAGAGAGAGCAACTCATATTATTAGCATGTACTTTTTATCACCCGAAAAGTCTGATTACATTTTTAATACCATGAAATAGTTTCACTTTGTGTAATATCCGTAGATTTTTGGCCAGTAAAAAAATTCCTGTGACTACTCAGCCTCCTTATTCGCCTGACTCGAATCCTCGTGACGTTTTTCCTCTTCCCGAGATTGAAAAATCACCTCAAGGGACGTCATTTCAGGACACTCGAAAACATTCAAACGGCTATATAACCGACCAGCTGAAGGCTATTCCAGTATCTGCGTTCCAGGCCAGCTATGACGATTGGAAGAACTTTCTCCAATGCTGTGTGCCTTCCCAAGGAATTTATTTCGAGGCAGACAATATTGAATTGTAATTTTATACGAAGAAAAAAATTGAAAAAAAATCAGTCTCATTACTTTACACACTAGGCCGGATCGGTGTTTTTCTGATATCTCCTCCCTCCTACACGATTGCCGAAAAAAAAAAATCTAAAAAGACAAAACCTCTCGCTTGGCGCGCCTTTGTTATACTGTAATTTATAATCGTCCATACATCAACGAAACGGGTCTCGGTGTATGGCTCTCTTTCACGGATTTGCCGAAGCGTTTGTTCCCCATCGCCATTCTGCTGTATTCAGTGTTTGGTCTCGGTTGTATAAGCGGAGGACGTGCGCTCTCATCCACAAATGCGTTGCTACATTGGGTAAGGCGCCAGCATGAGACGCTCGAGTCCTTTGAGGCTGTAAGGATAACTGTTCCTGCGGGTCGCATTCCTTCCCGCTGTAATGCATATATATGGATATATACATGCTTACATCCGTGTTCATATATATATATATATATATATATATATATCATACGGGGGCTTCGGACACCTGTTGCGTGGAAGAAAGAACGTTCAAGGGGTGCGCGGTATGTGTGGGATACACGAATCAACACCAATGGGATGCAGCGGATTTCGAGAGATGAGCAAAAAACGTCCATACAGTCTAGTATTTTATATACGTATACATAAACGTATATACAGGGTGAGGCACATAAAGTGTTACAGAGCAATAGCACTCAAACTATTGATCATATCCAAAAATGTTTCAGACAAAAGTTTCAGTGTTCGAGAAGGCCGTCATACTGGATCACCCTATTTTTTTTTATCGGTGGAGGCGCTGAAGCTTCGTTAAGGTCAACTCCACTTTTTAAAATGGAACCAAGTATTTTTTTTTTCGATGACATTATTACCGATTTTAAGACGAGTTCAGCGACCTACAACACAAGGTCATTCTAGTCACGCAAAGTATGAAAATAGTCGAAAAATCGAATAATATCGGAGCAATCACTTTCAAAGGATCCACTAACCTTGGTTTGGGTCTACCTACGGAAGATGCTCGAAGTGATGAGCCTCGACTTGTAAGCACTTGTTAATTCGCTGATGAAAAGACCGTCTAACTTCAGCCAACATTTGTGGTGTAATTTCGGTACATGCTCGGCGTATTCTTTCTTTCGTGTCGTCAGGCGTGGTAGGTGCTACCGCCATTACGCGTTCTTTGACAAAACCCCATAAAAAGTTCATTTTCGCGATCCGATGTACTCACATTAGAAGGTAATGCGTGGCTAACTGATATGTCAACAGAAAATGCGTACTTGGTGCCGATAAGAAACATTGGTATCGTAAGAAATGAAAACAGCGATGAAACAAGTGCTTTACAAGTCGAGGGTCATCACTTCGAGCATCTTCTGTAGGTAGACCCAAACCAAGGTTAGTGGATCTTTTGAAAGTCATTATTCCGATATTTTTCGATTTTTCGACTATTTTCATACTTTGCATGACTAGAATGACCTTGTGTTGTAGGTCGCTGAATTCGTCTTAAAATCGGTAATAATGTCATCGAAAAGAAAAATACATGGTTCCATTGAAAAAAGTGAAGTTGACCTTGACGTAGCTTCAGCGCCTCGACCGATAAAAAAAAATAGGGTGGTCCAGTATGACGGCCTTCTCGAACACTGAAACTTTTGTCTGAAACATTTTTGGATATGATCAATAGTTTGAGTGCTATTGCTCTGCAACCCTTTATGTGCCTCACCCTGTATATATATATATATATATATATATATATATATCACAAACAAAAAAGTTATGACGATTTAAAGGCGAAATTTCAAGTAATTAAAAGAAAAAACGAAAAAAAATCATATCTTAATTACCGCGACACTGAGGACAGAGGGTCTAAGGGTGAAAAAACTAGCAAATGACCCCCGCAATCCCCCAAAAAATTGTGTCGGTCCAGTCGCCAAACACCCTGTATATGCGGCTAGCAATAGCAGGATCGATCGATGCACCTGCCGCTTCGTTCACCTGTCACGATAGGCATAGGGCCCAGGAAAATTTCGGACCCTACGCACAAGTGACCGTGAACAATGGGCCGAAAACGAGGCACGCAGGGCAATGTAGGAAATCCACTGTGCACGTAGAAACGTCAAAGTTTTCGAACCCTCGTACCGATATTTCGGTACGAACCCAGGTAATCCGATGCCCATAAGACAGGAGTGCGGAAAGGACCAGAGACAAAGGACACAGGACACGTTTTATTATTGTAGGGAGGAGTCATCCGTCCCTCTGCGTGCACGCAAGCATTTCTGCTGGATTTCTATACTTATAATACACTGAGGAAAACAAATATTTGGGAAAAAAAGTACCTAGCCTCATTAAGGGTCCTTGCGTATTATTTCAAAGATACGCCACCAATCCTTGTTTCAGAAAAAAAAAGTTCTCAGTTTCGACATTCTTTTCAGGCCTTTAGGTAGATGTAGCCCCTTAAGGGGAAGCCCCTTAAGGGAAAAAGAAGCTTTTTCATGAATTTTTTAATTCACTTAATGGTTTTTTTTTTTTGGCTCAATTAAAGATATGTTATTCCACAGACATTGAGGGGTTACGTGGGTTTGGAAATTTCTAAAAAATACATTTTTTGTATTTTATTATCTAATAGTACAATATGTCTAGAATTTTCTCTCAAAGGTTTGAGTCAATCGGAGTAAAAGTCTAGGAGAGAGAGAGAGAGCCTTTGGAAATTCCACCCCGTTGGGAAAGACCGACCGGGAGCGACGCAGGTATACGCATTTTTCTCAAAACACTACTTTTGAAGTCGGTGGATACGATTTCTCAAAAACTAATGCACCGATCTTATTGAAATTTTGCACACTTGTTCAAATTAGCATTGACTAGTGATTGAACGAAGGTTTTTTTTTTCGATTACAACTAATTTTACAAGGCTACACGTAGTGTAAATTGTACCAAAAATTGAACTATTTTGCATACAACTCTGGCAAAAATTCAAATTTCAATTTTTTTAAAAATCCTTCGTTCAATCACGAGCTATACTTATCTACTAACAGAAAAAATTTGGTTTTTTAATTTCAGATGAAGCAATCATGAGTTATCCTGACCACCACGAGGACACTTTTTTTTTTAGGGGTCTCCGGAAACCAGGTCCCACCGGCTGAATTTCCCAAATTTTTGGATGAAATTTTTTATAAACATTGTTGAAATGTTTCTCTTTTATGTGCTTAACATTTTGAATAAAATAATTTATATATTGGGTGAAGTGAAAAGTTCTGAGTGTTTTCCGCTAGATGTCTTTAGTGAGCCATATCTCACGATGTATACATCGCATCGGGTTATACTATACGACGATTTAAAGGTGACATTACGCTTCAAAAAAAGTTCTTCGACAGTTTTGTGTTTGTTGAAGCCAGTTGTGTGTTACAGCGTTCCAAAATGGAGGTAAAAAAAGAGAAAATTCGATACATTTTTCAGTACCACTACGACCAAGGTGAAAAGGCGGAGCAGGCGGCCAAAAAAATTTGTGCTGCTTATGGACCCATTACAGTATCGAATGCAACAGCAAAGCGGTGGTTCCAACGATTCCGTTCTGGTAATATGGACGTCGAAGATGAGGCACGCTCTGGTAGGCCAATCGTCAAAAATGTCGATAAAATCATGGAAATCGTCGAGTTCGACCGGCATGTGAGCACTTATTCCGTTGCCCAGGAATTGAAGATTAGCCAGAAAACCGTTTGGAACGATTTGCATAAGGCTGGTCTCAAGAAGAAGCTCGATGTATGGGTGCCACACGAATTGACGCAAAAGAACCTTTTGGACCGAATTGAGGCCTGCGATTCTTTGCTGAAACGTAACGAAATCGACCCATTTTTTAAGCGGATGGTGACTGGGGATGAAAAATGGGTCACATACGAGAACAACAGCCGAAAAAGATCGTGGTCCAATCGCGGTGAGCCGGCCCAAACGATCGCCAAGCTCGGATTCCCGGCCAAGAAGGTTTTGCTGTGTGTTTGGTGGGATTGGAAGGAAATCATCCACTATGAGCTGCTCCCATCGGGTCAAACACTCAATTCGGACCTCTACTGTCAACAACTGACCAGATTGTAGCAGGCGATCGACCAGAAGCGGCCAGAATTGGCCAATACGAAGGGTGTTTTGTTCCATCAAGACAACGCCAGGCCACACACATCTTCAACGACGCGCCAGAAGCTCCGAGAGCTTGGATGGGAGGTTCTATCGCACCCGCCGTATAGTCCAGACCTGGCACCAAGCGATTATCACCTTTGCAAGCATTTGCAAAATTTTCTTGATGATACAAAACTGGCCTCAAGAGAGGCTTGTGAAAATGAGCTGGTCAAGTTTTTTACCAATAGGGACGAGGACTTCTTCAATCGCGGAATTATGAAATTGCCTTCAAAATGGACAAAAGTTATCGAACAAAACGGCGCATATTTGATCTAAATTGGATAATCCTATGTTAATTTCATCGTCGAAATAAAGCGAAAAAACGCTCAGAACTTTTTACTTCATCTAATTTTATATTTAAAAAAAAAATAGAGAAAATATACTTTTTTTTGGCTTAGCAACCCACGTACCTCCTTAAAGTTTCTCTTGTTAAAATGTCCATAAAACAAACAAACAAAAAGCCTCTTACCCTCAATAAGCAATGCCTGGTCCATACATTATTCCTTCAGCATCTTCAAAAGCTTCATTTTCTTGGGATTTTTGGTTTCGGATCTCTGTTCCGCGAGCTTTGAACGCTCGACAGAGCGCCTCGACGCTGAGCGCGCAGAGACGCTTCTATTGCATCTTTCTTTTCAGCCCCTTATCGGTCACTCCGACCTAAATAACGTTCTCTATCGTATTTCTACAGGTATGTAGTATACGAAAATGATGTTTTTAGAAAATCGAAAATTTCCGCGAATAGACTGATACTGATCTCTTAAATTGAGGACAAAGAAAATATTTGAGAAACAAAAGAAGAAGAAAACAAAAAAAAATTCAAAAATATGTCAGGGATATGTGTAGCGCGCGTACATAACTCTTGTTTTTTTTTTTCCCCCTATCTCCCATGATATTGCTTTTTAATCGTTGCAACGTTAGAAAGGACTTCGACTTGCTGGCGCTTGTGATTTGCCCGTTTGGAGCTGCAACGAGCCTTCAATTACGCACAGGCACAGGTGGTAGATTGTACTCGTGATGCAATTTTTTTTCCCGTTTTCTTGGTTTTTCTTTCCTCCTTTAAACACAGCTTTCAGTATAGCAGGCATCTAAATATGAAACCGGAATTTTTGTATAGAAAATATACGTTTATGATATGAAAATGATGAAAAATATTTTATTCGAAGTATTGTCCATTGCTAGCCTATACATTTTTCCCACCTGTCTGGCAATTTGTGGATGCCACGAGAAAACAAAAAAAAACTGTTGCTCTTTTGAGGCCAACCAGTCGTCGCGAGCCATTTTCGTAAATTTTCGTAAGAAGTGAAGCGCTGCTCGGCAAGTGCGTGTCCCATCGATGCAAATAAGTGGTAATCGGACGGAGTCGAGTCTGGTGAGTAAGCCACATGCGAAAGTATTTCCGAACTAAACGCGTCAGTCGTTTCCTTGACCAGTTTTGCGGTGTGTGATGGTGCATTATCGTGAAGCAGAATCACTTTGTGTTGCCTTTTTTTGATGTTCTGGTCGTTTTTTAACGCAAAGCTTGATTCAAATCGATCATATTGTTGTCGGTAGCGTTCAGTATTAACAGTTTCGCCAGTTTTTAGCAATCCAACGATGCTTGCAATTCGCTGTCTTCAAACTTTTTCGGTGGCCTGCCACGTTCTTCGTTTCTCACGTCAAAATCGCCACTTTTGCATTTTTTTGAACCACTCAAAGCACTGTGATTTACCAAGAGCATGCTCACCGTAAGCTTCGACAAGCATTCGATGCGATTCTGCAGCAGTTTTCTTCAAATGGTAACAGAAAATTAATGCTTTCCGCAAATCGTAATTTCCAGGCACAAACTTCAACATGTTCAACGCTATAACAAATTATGTTGGGGTATGAAACTTGTATTGTTGTGAGTTAAAAATCTTTGTCAGATGTCAACAGAGGAAATGGCGCCAATGACGCGACTTGACGGTAACTACCCGAGCAGAAATTTGTTCAGGGTGAAATCCGGACCGGATCAGGCTGCCACAATAGCAAATCCGGGCCGGATCAGGCAAATTTAGTCCGGCCCTGATCAGGGATGTAACGCTTTTGCAAATTCAGGTCCGGATCAGGCACCTTATCAGGCTCTGATCAGGCGCTTTATCAGGCCCGGATCAGGCACCTTATTACCAGGCTCGGATTAGGCACTATATCTGGCTCGGATCAAGCAACTTATCTGGCCCGGATCAGGTGCCTCATCCAGCCTGAGACATGCGTGTCATCTGGCTCAATCATTTGATTAATTTTTTGTTTAAAAATAGATCAACATTTATTAAATTATTATCGCAGTTACACGTTATCAAGTTTACTAATGTTATTAAAAATATTAAACATATGAAAACATTTTTTTAAAGTTTAAGTTTTTATTTTACTTGACTTGATCGTTTAGTTTTTGTTCCGGTTTTGGCGATGACCCTCCCAATCTTTCCGGCCCAATCTGTCCGGCGCAAATCATGCGTGCCTGATCAGGGCGCCTTATTGATCCCTGCTCAGGCCCCTGTCTGGCGCAAATCAGGCGTGCCTGATCAGGGCGCCTTATTGATCCCTGCTCAGGCCCCTGTCCGGCGCAAGTCATGCGTGCCTGATCAGGGCGCCTTATTGATACCTGATAAGGCTTCTATCCGGGGCAAATCAGGCGTGCCTGATCAGGGCGCCTTGTTGTTCCCTGATCAGGCCCCTGTCTGGCGCAAATCAGGCGTGCCTGATCAGGGCGCCTTATTGATCCCTGCTCAGGCCCCTGTCTGGCTCAAATCAGGCGTACCTGATCAGGGCGCCTTATTGATCCCTGATCCGGCCCTGATGGATCCTCAGGCAGCCTGATTAGATTTCTGCTCGGGTACATTGACAGCTAGGGCCATCTATGGGCAAATTCCGGTTTCATATTTACAGACCTGGTAAATGTTGAGTATGTAAAGGACAACACGCTCGTAAGAGTTGAATTCTTCGAAGAAAAGGCAAAACTGCATTGCAGTAACGCAAGCGCGCGAGAGGAGAAGAAAATTTTCGCAAAAACACCTTTTTTTTGCAAACTTTGAACATTTGGGAAAAATTGAAAGTCTTATATATATATATATCGCGTAGCAACGAGAGTACGAAATAGCCCAGAGCAGGAAAGTTATCGACGAAGAGAAATCGCGTGTGAGGCGAAATAATCAAAGCACGAGAGTTATGAGTGAGAAGAACGTGATACAGCGGTTACTTTGCACTTATAGTTTTTTTTTTGTTTTTTTTTTTTACACAACGACTTTATTTTCGTCCGGATCACACCGGTCACGATGCGTCGCGCGCAGATGCGATATGTATATAAACGTTTTTAAATTAATTAACATTCGTATGTAAATTTTTCGATTGAATTACCTTGTCTTGGTGAGCAGTTGCTTGGCATTACAAATAAATTTTATATTTATATATATGAATTGACATATATATTATAATATTTATATGTATGTAAAGAGAATGGCAAGATCTAGGCGCAGAAAATTAAAAAAAAAATATATATATATATAAAATAAAAACTTTAGATATCGCTTCGAGACTCTCTCTCTCGCTCTCTTTCTCTCTCTCTCTCTCTCTCTCTCTCTCTCTCTCTCTCTCTCTCTCTCTCTCTCTCTCTCTCTCTTCTCTCTCTCTCTCTCTCTCTCTCTCTCTCTATATATATATATATATATATATATATATATATATATATATATATATATTGGGTAAAGTAAAAAGTTCTGGACGTTTTCCGCTAGATGTCTATAGTGAGCCATATCTCACGATGTATACATCGCATCGGGTCATACTATATGGCGATTTAAAGGTGACATTACACTTCAAAAAAAGTTCTTTGACAGTTTTGTGTTTGGTGAAGCCAGTTGTGTGTTACAGCGTTCCAAAATGGAGGTAAAAAAAGAGAAAATTCTATACATTCTTAAGTGCCACTACGACCAAGGTGAAAAGGCGGAGCAGGCGGCCAAAAAAAATTGTGTTGTTTATGGAGCCAATACAATATCGAATGCAACAGCAAAGCGGTGGTTCCAACGATTCCGTTCTGGTAATATGGACGTCGAAGATGAGGCACGCTCTGGTAGGCCAATCGTCGAAAATGTCGATAAAATCATGGAAATCGTCGAGTCGGACCGGCATGTGAACACTTATTCCATTGCCCAGGAACTGAAGATTAGCCAGAAAACCGTTTGGAACCATTTGCGTAAGGCTGGTCTCAAGAAGAAGCTCGATGTATGGGTGCCACACGAATTGACGCAAAAGAACCTTTTGGACCGAATTGATGCCTGCGATTCTTTGCTGAAAAGTAACGAAATCGACCCATTTTTGAAGCGGATGGTGACTGGCGATGAAAAATCGGTCACATACGAGAACAACAGCCGAAAAAGATCGTGGTCCAATCGCGGTGAGCCGGCCCAAACGATCGCCAAGCCCGGATTAACGGCCAAGAAGGTTTTGCTGTGTGTGTGGTGGGATTGGAAGGGAATCATCCACTATGAGCTGCTCCCATCGGGCCAAACACTCAATTCGGACCTCTACTCTCAACAACTGACCAGATTGTAGCAGGCGATCGACCAGAAGCTGCCAGAATTGGCCAATAGGAAGGATGTTGTGTTCTATCAAGACAACGCCAGGCCGCACACATCTTTAACGACGCGCCAGAAGCTCCGAGAGCTTGGATGGGAGGTTCTATCGCACCCGCCGTATAGTCCAGACCTGGCACCAAGCGATTATCAAATTTTCAAGCATTTGAAAAATTTTCTTGATGGTACAAAACTGGCCTCAAGAGAGGCTTGTGAAAATGAGCTGGTCAAGTTTTTTTACCAATA
>CAWVQM010000001.1:209299-248343 GCA_963932345.1 Ophion ventricosus
TGCCTGGTGAGGTTCGGTACACTCTAAACTACTATTGAACTACTACTGCAGACAGTAGCTTGAATATTTTTGATGATAGCGAACGGTTTTTGGAAATTTTTAAGGATTTTTTAAAGCATTTTTTTCTGTAATATCATCGTAAAATCATGATTAATTAAAAGCGGTCATGAACAGTGATCGCTCTTAATTAAATAATTAATTAATTTATTTAAAATCCACAACATTATAAAGAAAAAAAATAAAAAAAAGTCTGCAGAACATTTTTATTATATCAAAAATCATTTTAAAGGCACATGTGATATAAAAATGTGTTGACACATCTCAGATTGTCAGTGATGGAAATACTATTCTCTATGATGATTTCATTGTAGTTTCTGAAATAAAGCGTAGATAAAACCATGCGAATTGATGATTAAAATTGATATTGATTGTTAAATTAAAAATTATTTCCGCTCTTAATTATTTAATTAAGAGCGATCACTGTTCATGACCGCTTTTAATTAATCATGATTTTACGATGATATTACAGAAAAAAATGCTTTAAAAAATCCTTAAAAATGTCCAAAAACCGTTCGCTATCATCAAAAATATTCAAGCTACTGTCTACAGTAGTAGGTCAATAGTAGTTTAGAGTGTACCGAACCTCACCAGGTATCTTACGCTTATTGTTAGTGCAATTCGCATCATTTCCAAATCCCTAATTAGGGTTTTTGTCAACCATGATAAAAAAAAAAAAAAATTCGAAAATTACAAAATACACTTTAGAAAAATCGGAGACATTTTTTTTTAAAATCTGGTACTATGCATACAAAATTTCGAGCAACAGTCTACAGTAAATTGACCTCTGCTTCTTATTTTTTTTCATTTTTTTTTTGCTCAAAAAGCTAAAAAACGGGTTGAAGCAAAAGCCCAGACATTATGAATTTTACACCAACATTTTTTATATCTGACACTGTATTTTTGGGAATTTTTTCAGATTTTTCGATTACGGCCATCGAGGTGTTCAAAAAAAAAAATTCAAAAATTCATGACGCGCTGAAATTTATTTTGAAAAATCTGAAAAAAATTGTAATTGCTTGATAGAGTGAGAGTAATGATAGGAAAAATCGGGAACCAGATTTGAGGGGTCGAGGGTCAGACCCAGGTCGAATTGGTATGGAATGCCCTATATATATATATATATATATATATATACACATATTGTTTTACGTAAGTAATCTCGACTATTGTGTACCAACACCCACACTCGTACATTCGTATTTGCTCTAGAATAAACGCACACCCAATTTGTCAGAGCGGACGTTAATAATTCTTAGAGATTTCTTGTATTTTACTGCAATTCTATCTCTCCACTCCGCGTTTACTGCGATTGTAGTGTTTCGTGCAAAACTTGACGTAACACCCCTGAAGATCGAGTGTAATAAGAATTATGAGGGAAAAAGAAAACAGCAAGAATAAAAACAAAAATTCTATTTGACGATCACATCGAGTCAATACACTTTCTCCGTTCCGCACTCATACACACACACACACATATGGATGTGTGTATGTTGCGGCGTACTTCTCCAGCGTTATAATTCACTATAATTGCTCAACCATGAACGACCTCATCACCCAAGTCTAAAAAAAGACAGAGAGAGAGAGAGAGAGAGAGAGACAGTGCAATCGCGACAATAGTCGGCCTTGTCACGTCACGTTCTCATTGCTCGACGTGTGCTATAGCGTCTTGCGTCTAGTCCGTTTGAATGCCAGCTCTCCTTAAGGCCTTAGGCCACTCTAGAGGCGAAAAAAAAGGCATATTTTGTGATTTTTTTTCAGCGAAACCATTAAATAAACCGAAATTACAAAATAGGGGGTCAATATTGGGAGTACAAATTAATTTGGTCCGTTTTTTTGTGGTAAAAAATCCATTTATTTCCAAATAAAAGGTTTGAATAGATCAATCAAAGTATTGTCCATCGCTGGCTACTACTTTTTCCCACCTCTCAGGCAATTTTCGAATTCCATCTCGAACAAAAAGTCTCGTCTTTTGAGGCGATCCAAGTTTTGAGGGCAATTTTCGATTTCTGCGAAAGAAGTGAACCGGTGAGCTGCTAAATCCTGCTGAAACCGTCGGAACAACCAGTAATCAGAAGGAGCAATGTCCGGAGAATACGGCGGGTTGCGGTAAAATATCCCATTTGAGCGTTTCCAAATATTTTTTTTACGACTTTTGCGACACGAGGCCGAGCGTTGTCATGGCAGAAGAATAATTTTGTCATGTCTTTGCTCGTATTCCGGCCGTTTTTCTCGTAATGCACGGCTCAAACGAATCAATTGTAGTCTATACCGATCGCCCGTAATGGAATCGCCAGGTTGTAGCAGCTCATTGGCTCATTTGGCTGTCCAGGGCGAGGCTTGTCTTCAACGCTGAAATCACCGTTCTTAAAGCGTCGAAACCATTCCCTACATGATTTATCAGTTGGAGCATCATCACCATAAACTTCAACAAGCATTCGATGCGCTTCAGCTGCACTTTTCTTCCAATTAAAGCAGAAAAGTAAAACTTCCCGCAAATGCTGCTTAGTTAACACAAAATTTGACATATTCAACAACAGTAAAAAAACAAGGTTTTTAATGGAACTCAAAGCGATATAAACTGCATGTTATTGACAGATGTCTAACCTCTCTGAAACCACCGAAATCAGCTGTCACTATGAAACATTCATAACAGCCAGAACCATCTCTTGAAAACGGACCGAATTAATTTGTACTCCCAATACATTTTTCAAGTCGTCCGGACTCATAACTTAAACAAATTTCAACCGATTCACTTGAAATTTCAACTGTATATTTAGAATTATATTTCCTGAGGCACTACGTAGGATTTTTTAAATTATATTGCATAGTTCCTTTTTTATAAAAAATTTTCTGACGATTATTTCATGGCATTTTATACTTTGAATTGTTTTCAGATTCAAAATGTCACCAAATTCAATATTTGTGTACACTTGCCCGTAAGCCGTATACATAGCCTATTCGGTCGCGTTCGAACGATGACGTCACAAGCGCCAGCGCCCCGATAGCGTGGCATTTCGCGCCAACATCTACAATTTGAATTATCGTGACATAAAAACAATAAATAATTATCTTTAGAATTATTTCGAAGAAAACCCTTTTGACATTCTCTTCAATCATCACAAAAGATTAATTCTAGATAAAAAAAAATATCGAACATTTTTTTGTTTTAACAACTCATTTGGCCTTGAAAGGAACTATGCAATATAATTTTTAAAAAATCCTACGTAGTGCCTCAAAAAATGTAATTCTAAATATAGAGTTAAAATTTCAAGTAAATCGGTTGACATTTGTTTGAGTTATGAGTCCGGCGGACTTGAAAAATGTAGTTTTGAGATAAACGCGTTTAAGGCGGTCAACCACTTTAGGAGACTGAAAATTCGATGATTTTTTGGTTCTTTTTTGTTGTGAAAAAAAAACGGAAATTTCCGCAATTCTCACAATAATTTATTCATATTTTCATACATCTCTGGTAATTTTTTCAGGTCATTTCATGCATTAATTAAAGTGTAATTCGCTGTGTCCCTTGGCGTGTCCTCATCGTCGTTGTCGATTTGCGGGAATTGTGCAGCTCGCAATTCGCATCTGAAACAGTCCAACAAATTTTTATACATTCTTGAGATGTTTTTTAAGAACATGAACCTAAATATTGGAAGAAAAAATTGCGAATTGAATGTTGGAACGTGTTTGAAAAAAAAAGATCGATTTTTATCATTTTTAACCGGCATTTTGCAATAATAAATATGTTTTAAACAATCCAATCTTTTCAACTTTAGGTTCACGTTTTAATAAATTATATTATGGAAACGTGTTCCAAATTTGAAGATGATCCATCAATTAGTTTTTGAGTTATGATGCCCGCAAATTGAAAAAATGATGTTTCGAGGAAAAAGGGTTTAAAGTTTGACAAACGAAAAACTCAAAGTCAAATGTGTTTAATCAAATGATAAAGTGTCTTAACGATTAATCAGCGATTCCAGCACCATACAGCAGTCCTTCCTCTTCCTCATGCAACTCATTTGACGCTTGCAGCTTCCTCTTTACGAGATTTTCGAGCTCGTAAAGAGGTTTCCCCGTTTCCCTTCCTACGCGCATCACACCTCATCCATTCTTCCGATTCGACGTGTCGAACCGGCCGAAGCTCCCTCGAAGACTGACCAGGAAGTCGATCTCGCTGAATCTTTGATCGCCACAGGGGGGTGCCAATCTCATCGGCAGAAACGAGCGAGCAAAAAAGCTTCTCTCGTTCCGTCACGTTCCAGCAAGCCTTGAACTCCGTAGTGGTTCTATTTGGCAGTGTGTGAGGCTGCGCGTACGGCGTGCTTGACGAGTACCACAAAACTGGAGAGTCACCTTGGCGATTGGCCAGACGAATCTAAACGAACGCGATAGTCACTTCGGCAATTGGCGACCAAGATCAAGAAGACACAGGGAGAGAAATGTGTGGCATTTTCAAGCATATTTTATATTTCTCGAGCGAGGCTATATTTTTTTATAAATCATCATTTCGAAGTCGAGGAAGGCACACTTTCGGAGGCAGGAATGGCCGATTGATATAACGTAAGTATAACATGCCATTATACCACTTAGATACAGGGTGTCCAATAGGAAGTTGCTGAAACTAATCGGCTGTCATTTCAAAACACGTGCACAGAATCAGAAAAGCCAAATTGCTTTAAATAGAGGAAACTCTGCAGTTTTAAACGCACATAAATAAAACCCAGTCAAATATTTTTTATGTCAATTTATTACATCTTATAAAAATAACGAAAAAGTACAGTGATTAATGATATATATTTTCGAAGTGCGAACCGTTAGATTGTGCACAAAAATCAATTCTCTTTTGAAAACTGTGAAAAACTGTGTCCAACATATCGTTCGTAATGCCGCGAACCACTTCCTGGATGGCCGCGATCAGTTCTTCTACTGTGCTGGGGTCTTTAGCGTAACAATGATCTTTAATGTAACCCCACAAGATAAAATCACAAGGGTTCAGGTCCGGTGAGTACGGAGGCCATTCTAGTCCGCCTTGAGCAAATTTAGGGTACCCCAGACCGATTACTCGAGTCCCATATACGCAATGAATAGCTTCAAACACCTCATGAGTCCGGTGCGGCGTCGCTCCATCTTGCATGAAGTAAAAATTTTTAACCAGTCCCCTCTTTTTTGCATAAGGGAAGAATTTCGTTTCCAAAAGCTGTTTGTAACTCTCTCCTGTTACCGTAGATTCCAAGAATTGCAAATAAATTCCTTTTACTGAGATCGCTGCCCATGCCGTTACTTTCTGTGGATGAAGGGAATTCGCTAGCGATATGTTGGGATTTTCCGTTCCCCAAAACCGGTAATTTTGCTTGTTTACGTACCCATTTATCCAAAAATGTGCGTCATTGGAATAAATAATCATTTTCTCATTAAGTTCTTCGGCTTCAAACATTCCCGTAATAGTGTTACAAAATTCTATGCATTTCGTCATGGCATGTTCAGTTAACAATTGATGAGTGCGTATTTTATACGGATGAAACTTTAAAAAATATTTCAAAATGTTGTGTAATGATGATTTGGTTATTTTTAATGCTTGAGCAGCTTTCCGAATCGAATCATTTGGATTTTTTTTTAAATAATTCTCAACTTCGTTGATCTTCTCTGGTGTAGTCACCGTAACAGATGGACCTGGCAACTCGTGTCTACGGTCCTGGAGTGTACCATACTCCACGAAGTTATCGATTATCCTACAAAAATTAACGTAAAATTACTTCAATGCAGTTTAATTGAATTGAAACACAAGTTGTGTGATGGATGAATATGAATAAATATTAAATTCTTACCTTTTCAGAGTGTTTTCGCTGGCAACTCTATGAGTTCCAAACTTAGTACGAAACCCTCTATACGCATTACTATAAATTTTTCCCTTCGAGAAGAAGCACTCAATAAGATATACTTTTTCTTCCGTGGTGAGCTCACTCATTTTGACGCGCGCGTACTTGCTTCAACCACGGCTGGAATAAAACTGCGGGGCCTCAGGTATGCGCCTTAGAAAAAGGGACCACTATTGAATTCATGGAGGGAAGAGACACTTATTTAGTTTTAGCAACTTCCTATTGGACACCCTGTAGTTGCGGTTGTCTGAACTACGCAAAACCTCAAACGCGTTTTTGTCAACCTGGTTGACACGAAAACTCGAATTCGATTCAACCGACGGCCTTCAAATTTGGTATAGACCTTCAGTATGTATCTCTCTATCGCCCCTATCTCGGGCATTGCGAAAGTATGATTATTACTATTTAAAAAAAAAATGACAAACTTTGAAAAAGTGTCTTCGTTCAGTGATCGGCTCAACGGTAACTTAATTTCCTAACCTTTGTCGCTGACAGGTCCTTCGTTTGGTAATCATACGTTGACTGTTCAAATCAACGAGTCATTTGGTTCAACCCTTATTGGAAGAAGTTCCGAAAACGTTTCTCCGACTTATTTGCCGTCGCGGTGGCGTTTCGCTTTAAACACGCTCCGGCTGAATAGAAATGACGAAAAAAAATGTAAAAAAAAAACCGAATCTTCTGGCATCTTCAGAGACACGCGCGCGCGATCTCCAATCGCCCTCGTGATCCTAGACTCTGGACTGTCTGCGGACATGCAAAAATACGCGGCAACCTGTAATGCGGAGTTTGAGTCGCCGATACAAAGAGCCAGAATTGGAGGTGAACGAGTCTTGTGTCGCAAGAAGACACATATAGAGAGAAAAGTGAGAGACGTATGGAGGCAGAGAAAAAGAGTCAAGGAGAGAGAGAGAGAGAGAGAGAGAGAGAGAGAAGAGAGAGAGAGAGAGAGAGAGAGAGAGAGAGAGAGAGAGAGAGAGAGAGAGAGAGAGAGAGAGAGAGAGAGAGAGAGAGAGAGAGAGAGAGAGACAGAGAGAGAAGAAACAGCAAGCTTGTAAAGAGCAAAAGGAGAGGAAAAAAAAATGGCGTGCAAAAAAAAGGGAATAGGTGCGGGTAAGTAATCACCTGTTGCTTAGCAAAAGGCCTTTCCGCGCAGTCCCCTGCACGCATGCGGGGAGAGCGAGGCACGTACCAGAATGAAGGAGAGTCATGGATGAACGAGTGTGCCTTCAAGTGGGCAACAGTGGGAAGAGGAGGAAGTGGAGAGAGAGAGAGAGAGAGAGAGAGAGAGAAAAGAAAAACCAAGATATTTGGCGAATATTCACTCCTGTCACAACAAGCAACGGGTGAAGAACAGAGGGAGAGAAAGATACATCGTCATTGAAGGAGGAGTTGAGAGATCCAGGCTGGCATTGTTGTATACACCGTGTCGAATGGAAAGGCTATGCAGCGCTCATAATCGAATTGTACAAGGTCTCAGGAACCAGGAAGATCGACGACTATAACCGGGAACCACGCTGAAGAATAAAGAGACGGAGGGATTTTTCTGCTGTCTGGATATTCTCGGCGAATAAGCGGAAGTAATGTGGCAAAGGAGGCAAGAAGCGTACCAGATAGCGGTTGGGCAAGAATCGTGGAACGAGAAGGAAGAAAAGAGGTTGAGGAAGAAATGATGGTGGTTGGTTAGCGGGCAGGAGAGCGGGACCATCAACACAGAGCTGCGCAACCGAGAGGACGAGAGTTTGAGAGCGAGAAGAGAGACAAAGAGACGTCATACAAGAAGAGAGAGAGAGAGAGAGGGAGAGCAAGAGGGAGAGAGAGGCAAGCGTGTAGAAGAGATAGTGGTCGCTGACCCGCTCGGAACGTTGACTCCATGTAGTCAGTCCCCTCTTTTACATTGAGCAGCGGCAAATTCTCTCTCTCTCTCTCTCTCTCTCTCTCTCGCCCCTTTCCTCTACGTCTATATGGCTATATATCTCTCTACCTCTCCTTCTCGCTCGTACCTTGATCCGGTCTCTCCAGGCTCGTTTCAACCACGAGGCAACTTTGCCTTGCCTCAAAGCGCTCACCAAGCTGCCTCACCTTACCATTCTCCTTAGGAGATCTATAGGTACGCCCGGGAGAACACTTTAGCCATCGTGCCTAGCCTAGACTACAACCTATCGTACAGGTATATCGATCGCTCGAATATCTCCGAGCTCTCCCGGAATCGATTTCGTTGCAAACGACAAAAACGTACCTGTCCGCGGAGAGAAGACAACGTTCCACGGCGGTCCAAAGGAATTACCTAGGCTTGAAGGAATTCCAGCCACTTTAGGTGAAGATCCTTCGGGACTTCAGGTAAAACTGCGCAATGAAAAACTCCAGAAAGAACTCCAATGCATTGCAATAGAATATTCGATTGTTTTCATCCTCGTAACTTCAACTTGCTTGAGTTTATTTGGAAGGAAAAGAAGGATACTCCAGTGCACTGGTAAAGAAAATTTCATTTTTTTTTTTGGCGATTCTGATGAATCTAGCTCGTTTGGGATTGTTGCGGGGAAAAACTCCCCAGCAAGAGCACTCTCCTGCACCAAAGTACCTTCGAGTACTCTGATCCTGATGACTCCAGCTTGTTTCGGCTTGTTTGGAAGGGAAACTCCCAGGAGGAACACTCCAGTGCACTGAAATAGAGGCTTCAATTATTCTAATCCTGATGACTACAGCTTGTTTGGCTTTGCTTCGCAGGGAATACTCCCCCAGCTAGAACACTCTACTGCACTAAAGTAGGGGATTCGACTATGCTGATCCAGATAATTCTAGCTTGTTTGGGTTTGTTTGGAAGGGAAACTCCCCAGGAGGAACACTCCAGTGCACTGAAATAGAGGCTTCAATTATTCTAATCCTGATGACTACAGCTTGTTTGGCTTTGCTTCGCAGGGAATACTCCCCCAGCAAGAACACTCTACTGCACTAAAGTAGGGGATTTGACTACTCTGATCCTGATGATTCCAGCTTGTTTGGGTTTGTTTGGAAGGGAAACTCCTCAGGAGGAACACTCCAGTGCACTGAACTAGAGGCTTCAATTATTCTAATCCTGATGACTCCAGCTTGTTTGGGTTTGTTTCGCGAAGAAATTCCCCCAGCAAGAACGCTCTACTGCACTAAAGTAGGGGATTCGACTATTCTGATCCTGATGATTCCAGCTTGTTTGGGTTTGTTTCGCGGAGAAATTCCCCCAGCAAGAACACTCTACTGCACTAAAGTAGGGGATTCGACTACTCTGATCCTGATGATTCCAGCTTGTTTGGGTTTGTTTGGAAGGGAAACTCCTCAGGAGGAACACTCCAGTGCACTGAACTAGAGGCTTCAATTATTCTAATCCTAATGACTCCAGCTTGTTTGGGTTTGTTTCGCGAAGAAATTCCCCCAGCAAGACCGCTCAACTGCACTAAAGTAGGGGATTCGACTATTCTGATTCTGATGATTCCAGCTTGTTTGGGTTTGTTTGGAAGGGAAACTCCCCAGGAGGAACACTCCAGTGCACTGAGATAGAGGCTTCAATTATTCTAATCCTGATGACTCCAGCTTGTTTGGCTTTATTTCGCAGGGAATACTCCCCTAGCTAGAACACTCTACTGCACTAAAGTAGGGGATTTGATTACTCTGATCCTGATGACTCCAGCTTATTCGGGTTTGTTTGGAAGGGAAACTCCCCAGAAGGAACACTCCAGTGCACTGAAATAGAGGCTTCAATTATTCTAATACGTGATGACTCCAGTTTGTTTAGGTTTATTTCAAGGACCCCCAATCACAAATTGAAAGAAAAAAACAAAGAATAATCACCAGTTTTTATGCAAGCTCCCTATTTTCGCAAAATTTCTCTAAAACCAGAGCAGGCTTTATCCTCGGATGATCCTCGTAAGGATGATTGGATCTGCCATTGGCTAATTGGAATTTCTACGGGGGCGCACACTTAAACGGTATCTGGTAGTGAGTCGCACGAGGCGACCGTTGAAATCGGAAGGAGTCCAGGAAATTCTCAGGATGAAGAATACGGTTATCGGCAATCAGCACGAGAAATCGCGCAGGTGGGATCATCGTTGGAACAAACGATTGTACGATGCAACGTAATGGCACGTCGTGTGCTTAGGTGGAGAGATCCCCGCGTTGATTTCCGCATGTACATGCGGCAAGGATATCCCGAACGCTTTGTATCCACGTGTTGTTGACTGCGAGCACATCTGGCAGTTCAGTGGAAGGTCCTTAAACTCTTCTCAACGAATTGTCGATTTTGAGAACACCGAGGTCCTTGGAATGACCTTTATGCAAGGATACTTACGTTCGCCCAAAGATGATCCAGTAGACCGTGGGACTTAGGTAACGTTGAGTATGGGGGCGATTGGTTCTTACGAGGACGGTCTTCGAAGTTAGACGTCTTCAAAATCCTGTTTTTTTTTTATACGTAGTCCTTTTATTCTGAAGATTGTCTTCATCGCGTCATAACTTTTTCTTTTCCTCTCCGTCGACTCGCGACTGTTACGAGGACATTATCAGTATTACAGGCCGCTCGACTTGATAATACTTTCGCACATAGTAATTCTCTCAGCCACAACAGGTGAGTTCGTGTTTCACCAGCGCCCCGTTCTTTCGTGAGCAAGGGATCTCTTCCGGATTCAAACCCCACCAGCAGCAGCCACACCAGTCGTTCTTTTCGCCTCTCCCACTCCTTACCCTACCGAACCATCCATCCGACTATCCCTTCTTCGTGTATCTTCCATCGCTTGTGTATTACGTTGCACGCTTCGCACTGAAAGCCTCAAGCCGGTTTTCCGTTCATTCCTGCTTCCATTGGGGATTAAAGGTCTTTTTTTTTCTCATCGATGATGAACATTCTCGATGCCGCGGCGACGCTAGAGCAGCCGGTTTAAAAGGACTCGCATCGTCGAGTCTAAATTCTTTTCTCTCTCGTCATCTTTTCCTGCTTCTCGTTCGTCTCACGATTGAATTATGCTCGAAATGATTTGCGTCGATCCACGGATAACTCGGCTTTCAATAATATTCGGGACTGTCACGAAGTCTGACGTGAGAACTATGGAGATTAGGGTAAAATTCATTGCGAAAATCCCGAAGTTCGTGAAAATGCTTTGTTTCAAAAAATTAGTAAAAAAAAAAACACGTGACTGAAAGTCCAATTGTCCATCATTATCCACTACTTTTTCCCATCTTTCTGGCGGCATTTTAATTCCACGTCGGAAAAACGACACGTCTTTTGAGGCTATCCAAGAGTCGAACCATTTGTTGGCATCTTCATAAGAATGAAAGTGCTGCTCAGCCAGGCCATGTGCCATCGATCGGAACAAGTGATAATTGGAAGTGGCAATGTCTGGTGAATACGGCGGATGGGGTAGGCCTTCCCATTTAAGCGTTTCCAATGAACCAGCGAACCAGTGAAAACCTAAGTAGGTTTTCACTGGTTTTGCCAACACGTGGCCGGGCTTTGTCATGCTGCAATATCACATTGTCGTGTCTCTGCTCGTATAGCGGCCGTTTTTCCTTCAATGCTCGGCTCAAACGCATCAATTGCAGTCGATAGCGATCTCCCGTGATGGTTTCATTCGGTTTGAGCAGCTCGTAATAAACTACACCCAGCTGATCCCACCAAATGCAGAGCAGAAGCTTGGAACCATCGATATTCGGCTTTGCCGATGATGTTGATGCACGGCCGGGTTTACCCCGGGATTTTCTGCGCTCAGGGTTATCGTAGTGTATCCATTTTTCATCGCCAGTCACGATACCATGCTAAAAACATTTCCCTTTCTGCCGTTGAAGCAGCTGTTCACACGTGAAAAGACGCCGTTCGACGTTTCTGGGCTTCAACTCGTACATCACCCAATGTCCTTGCTTTTCAATCATTCCTAAGGCTTTCAAACGTTTCGTAACTGTTGTGTGATCAACTCCTAATGATTTTGCAAGTTCAGCTAGCGTCTGACATGAGTCTTCGTGAAGTAATGCCTCCAATTCTTCATCTTCAGACTTTTTCGGTTCGCCAGAGCGTTCTTTATCTTCAACATCAAAATCATTATTTTTGAAGCCTTCCCATTTAAGCGTTGCCAATGAACCAGCGAACCAGTGAAAACCTACTTAGGTTTTCACTGGTTTTGCCAACATGTGGCCGAGCGTTGTCATGCTGCAAAATCACATTGTCGTGTCTCTGCTCGTATAGCGGCCGTTTTTCCTTCAATGCTCGGCTCAAACGCATCAATTGCAGTCGATAGCGATCTCCCGTGATGGTTTCGTTCGGTTTGTGCAGCTCATAATAAACTACACCCAGCTGATCCCACCAAAAGTCTGCGAACTTTTTCGATGGTTTCCCACGCTCTTCGTTTCTCACGTCAAAATCACTACTTTTGAATTTTTTGAACCAAACCCAAACAAACCCAAACAAAATCACTACTTTTGAATTTTTTGAACCACTCGAAACACTGTGTTTTACCAAGAGCATGTTCAACGTAAGCTGCGACAAGCATTCGATGCGATTCTGCAGCAGTTTTCTTCAAATGATAACGGAAAACCAATGCTGTCCGCAAATCGTAGTTCGTAGGCACAAAACTCGAAATGTTTAAGGTTATAGAAAAATATACCGGTGTAGGGAACTTGGGTTGTTGTGTGTTGAAAATCTTCGTCAGCTGTTAGAGGGAGATGATGACGCTGAAGAAGCGGTCTTACGGTCCCTAAACTGATGGCTAGCACCATCTATAGGGAAATTCCGGTTTCATACTTCTACACCTGGTAATGTTGAGTATAAAGAGTATCTTTGATCCTCTGCTTCTTAAGTTTTGTATCCGCATTTTATACATTTTCACGGAAGCTTCTACCCCTTTCCTTTTGGACTTCGGAATCCTGATTTCCGGTCTCCATGGTCGAAATTTTTCGAGTTTGCAATCCCGTCGCCAGTAGTCCGGAGGAAAAAAAAAATGTTTAGGTATGCCGTGCTCGTAGCAAACGTAGCCCATATACTTGCGGAAGATGAGGGTTGTTCAACCCGTGCGATGAGACGCGCAGTTCGAGATCCGTTCGGGTCCGCTTGCTCAAGCTGCCATACCCGGGAAGGTTCTAAGGCAACGGAGCGAGTCCGGCAACTTTAGACGCGCAGGGCCGTGTCCTGCGCTCGCTCCGGAGCTAATTTCCTGTTTCTCTCGGAAACGCGTATAACTCTGTTACTCCTCCATCCATGCCTGAGGTCCTTTCCACCCTCGCGGTATACATGGCTCGTTAGATTTTTTCAATCCTAACCTATCTTTTTTTCATCCGCGCTACCTTAGATTTAATTGAGACGTCTCGAAACGGCGTGCACTGACGACGAACGTCGTCACCGTGGCCGCGGTCTCGTTAATTTTAAGTCAACTCTTTTTAACTTCCTCGTAATTTATTTTGTTTTTTTTAGTCGTAATTTTTCTTTTTCGCAACTTTTAGGTTAGGCCTCGAAGTGAATGTTTCAAAAATGGCACCAGGGCGAAACAGTCAATGGCTAATCTTCCGATTTCTGCGGAGATCCGATACAAGAGAGGAAACGATACTATAAAGTTGAACTTTCGAGAAACTTGTGACATTTTTTTCGGGTAATCTCTACGATTATGTTCTCAAGCTGAGCCCGGAAATGACCAAGCGTGAATCTCTTTACTCGCGTGGAACGGGCTGGCACGGCCTATCCCCTACTATGTATAAAAATGCTATGCTTTTTGACCGCTTGTTTTAGTTCTACCTGTGGCGCTAGTAGTTACCTTACAATAATCCTATTGCGCGGGCGCGAGGCTCGCACGACGTACAAAACCACCATTTTGACTTTTGGAGGTTAAACCGAGGTGGGAAATTGATGAAATTGTTCGTAACCGTGCACTAATGCCGTGTATTGTGCCCGGTTTTACCTCAGGGTACCGAGGTAAAACCGCTTGTCGGTAAGTTACCGACCCGACTACCGATGAGTGAGCGACTCGACTTTGCATTTTCGATGTTTTTTTTAAATTGAATTATTTGGGGGACGTTTGTGGTTGATATTGAGATCAATTAAAACCGGCGGTTAAAATAATCAGCGGCTTATTCACCGGTAGTCGGGTCGGTAACTTACCGACAATTTTCAATTCTCATTTTTCAAGCAAATAACACTATCACACACGTTTTTAATTGATATCACAATCAACCACAAATGAACCACAATCGATTAAAAAACAAAACATCGGAAAGTCAAAATTCATCTGCCAACTTACCACTAATTTACAATTCTCATTTTTCGTGTAAATAACGCTCTCAAAAACGTTTGTGGTTGATCTCACAATCAACCACAAACGTCCCACAAACGATTAAATTTTTTTTAAATATCATAAAGGCAAGGTCCGGTCGGTAACTTATCGACAATTTTCAATTCTCATTTTACAAGTGAATAACGCTCTCACACACGTTTTAATTATTCTCACAATCAACCACAAATGACCCACAATCGATTAAAAAAAAAACATCGAAAAGTTAAAGTCAATCTGCCAGCTTACCACTAATTTTCAATTCTCATTTTTCGAGTAAACAACGCTCTTCCAAACGTTTTAATTGATCTCACAAACAACAACAAACGTGCCTCAAACGATAAAAAAGAAACAATAACATCAAAAAGACAAAGCCGAGTTGCTCACTCACTGGTAGTCGAGTCGGTAACTTATCGACAATAATCAATTCTCATTTTTCGAGTAAATAACGTCCTCCCAAACGTTTTAATTGATCTCACAATCAACCACAAACGAACCACAATCGATTAAAAAAAAAACATCGAAAAGTTAAAGTCAATCTGCCAACGTACCACTAATTTTCAATTCTCATTTTTCGAGTAAATAACGGTCTCACAAACGTTTTGATTGATCTCACAATCAACAACAAACGTAACTCAAACGATAAAAAAAAAACAATAACATGGAAAAGGCAAAGTTGAGTGGCTCACTCACTGATAGTCGAGTCGGTAACTTATCGACAATAATCAATTCTCATTTTTCGAGTAAATAACGTCCTCCCAAATGTTGTAATTGATCTCACAATCAACCACGAACGACCCACAACCGATTAAAAAAAAAACATCGAAAAGTTAAAGTCAATCTGCCAACGTACCACTAATTTTCAATTCTCATTTTTCGAGTAAACAACGCTCTTCCAAACGTTTTAATTGATCTCACAAACAACAACAAACGTGCCTCAAACGATAAAAAAGAAACAATAACATCAAAAAGGCAAAGTCGAGTCGCTCACTCACCGGTAGTCGAGTCGGTAACTTACCGACAATAATCAAGTCTCATTTTTCAAGTAAATAACGTCCTCCCAAACGTTTTAATTGATCTCACAATCAAACACAAACGAACCACAATCGATTAAAAAAAAAAACATCGAAAAGTTAAAGTCAATCTGCCAACGTACCACTAATTTTCAATTCTCATTTTTCGAGTAAACAACGCTCTTCCAAACGTTTTAATTGATCTCACAAACAACAACAAACGTGCCTCAAACGATAAAAAAGAAACAATAACATCAAAAAGGCAAAGTCGAGTCGCTCACTCACCGGTAGTCGAGTCGGTAACTTACCGACAATAATCAATTCTCATTTTTCAAGTAAATAACGTCCTCCCAAACGTTTTAATTGATCTCACAATCAAACACAAACGAACCACAATCGATTAAAAAAAAAAACATCGAAAAGTTAAAGTCAATCTGCCAACGTACCACTAATTTTCAATTCTCATTTTTCGAGTAAATAACGGTCTCACAAACGTTTTGATTGATCTCACAATCAACAACAAACGTAACTCAAACGATAAAAAAAAACAATAACATCGAAAAGGCAAAGTCGAGTCGCTCACTCACCGGTAGTCGAGTCGGTAACTTACCGACAATAATCAATTCTCATTTTTCAAGTAAACAACGTCCTTCCAAACGTTTTAATTGATCTCACAATCAACCACAAATGACCCACAACCAATTAAAAAAAAAACATCGAAAAGTTAAAGTCAATCTGCCAACGTACCACTAATTTTCAATTCTCATTTTTCGAGTAAATAACGGTCTCACCAACGTTTTAATTGATCTCACAATCAACAACAAACGTAACTCAAACGATAAAAAAAACAATAACATCGAAAAGGCAAAGTCGAGTCGCTCACTCACCGGTAGTCGAGTCGGTAACTTACCGACAATAATCAATTCTCATTTTTCAAGTAAATAACGTCCTCCCAAACGTTTTAATTGATCTCACAATCAACCACAAACGAACCACAATCGATTAAAAAAAAAACATCGAAAAGTTAAAGTCAATCTGCCAACGTACCACTAATTTTCAATTCTCATTTTTCGAGTAAATAACGGTCTCACAAACGTTTTGATTGATCTCACAATCAACAACAAACGTAACTCAAACGATAAAAAAAAACAATAACATCGAAAAGGCAAAGTCGAGTCGCTCACTCGCCGGTAGTCGAGTCGGTAACTTACCGACAATAATCAATTCTCATTTTTCGAGTAAATAACGTCCTCCCAAACGTTTTAATTGATCTCACAATCAACCACAAATGACCCACAATCAATTTTAAAAAAAACATCGAAAAGTTAAAGTCAATCTGCCAACGTACCACTAATTTTCAATTCTCATTTTTCGAGTAAATAACGGTCTCACCAACGTTTTAATTGATCTCACAATCAACAACAAACGTAACTCCAACGATAAAAAAAACAATAACATCGAAAAGGCAAAGTCGAGGCCCTCACTCACCGGTAGTCGAGTCGGTAACTTACCGACAATAATCAATTCTCATTTTTCGAGTAAATAACGTCCTCCCAAACGTTTTAATTGATCTCACAATCAACCACAAATGACCCACAATCAATTTTAAAAAAAACATCGAAAAGTTAAAGTCAATCTGCCAACGTACCACTAATTTTCAATTCTCATTTTTCGAGTAAATAACGGTCTCACCAACGTTTTAATTGATCTCACAATCAACAACAAACGTAACTCCAACGATAAAAAAAACAATAACATCGAAAAGGCAAAGTCGAGGCCCTCACTCACCGGTAGTCGAGTCGGTAACTTACCGACAATAATCAATTCTCATTTTTCAAGTAAATAACGTCCTCCCAAACGTTTTAATTGATCTCACAATCAACCACAAATGACCCACAATCAATTAAAAAAAAAAAAATATCGAAAAGTTGAAGTCAATCTGCCAACGTACCACTAATTTTCAATTCTCATTTTTCGAGTAAACAACGCTCTTCCAAACGTTTTAATTGATCTCACAAACAACAACAAACGTGCCTCAAACGATAAAAAAGAAACAATAACATCAAAAAGGCAAAGTCGAGTCGCTCACTCACTGGTAGTCGGGTCGGTAACTTACCGACAATAATCAATTCTCATTTTTCAAGTAAATAACGTCCTCCCAAACGTTTTAATTGATCTCACAATCAACCACAAACGAACCACAATCGATTTAAAAAAAAACATCGAAAAGTTAAAGTCAATTTGCCAACGTACCACTAATTTTCAATTCTCATTTTTCGAGTAAATAACGGTCTCACAAACGTTTTGATTGATCTCACAATCAACCACAAACGTCCCACAAAAAAAAACATCGAAAATTCGAAGTCGGATTGCCAAGTTCACGGAGCTGTGAAGTCGCGTGTGGAACGTGCGCTCCTCGCCATCTAGCGGCAGAGCGCCGCGACTCTTGGGCAAGTGTCGCGCGCTTCAGCGCCAACGAAGCGACCGAAGGGCGACACTCGGCGCGTCGCTTCAAGCTTCGTTCTCATGTAGTCCTAACCTAATCTCCATATTTTTCCTTCCCCAAATTCATTCAAAATTGTCATTTAGAGCTTTCGCGTATCTCTGAGAACAAAGAGACCGCGATAATTTCCGAATAAAATTTTTCTTTTTTCTCTTGGCCGAATACGCGCGTATTTTTTTTTCTCACGCATCGGCCGACCATTCCTAGCGTCGCTCCGTGTCCACTTGTGTGTGTGTTTGCACGCACCGGGACGAGGTCAGACGCACGTCTGACTTCGTTGGTCTGTCCCGTAAAACGTCGAACCTTTGTGTATCGTTATTTTTTTTTGTTTCACCGCGAAACTCGCGCGTATCTTCGTACATATGTTGTGTTAGTGAATACGTCAAGAGGCGCGTAAACGATGAGCTTCTCCAGCGATGAAGTCAACTTTTTGGTATACCGATATCTTCAGGAATCCGGTACGTGAGATCGCCGCAACCCTCATAACCTCAAAATGCCCCGCTAAACGCGCGCGCTCGACCGGTCGTTGACTTCTTTTTTTTCGTTTGTTTCACAACTTCGAGCATCCTCCCAACGAGCTTACTCCACTTTTCCCATTACTTTTATCGTTATCGTTTTTTTTTTTCGTTTCATCGATCTTTCGATAACTCGCACGATAATTCCAACGCTCTCACGTTGTTGTTGTTTTCGCGCGAAATGAACGCGTCAGAATTCCGAAACGATTGGTCCATCTCATTTCTTCATGAAATTCTGAACCGATTGGTCCATTTCATTTTTTCATGAAATTCTGAACCGATTGGTCAATTTCATTTTTTTCATGAAATTCTGAACCGATTGGTCCATTTCATTTGTTCATGAAATTCTGAACCGATTGGTCCATTTCATTTATTCATGAAATTCTGAACCGATTGGTTCATTTCATTTTTTCATGAAATTCTGAACCGATTGGTCAATTTCATTTTTTTTCATGAAATTCTGAACCGATTGATCCATTTCATTTGTTCATGAAATTCTGAACCGATTGGTCCATTTCATTTTTTCATGAAATTCTGAACCGATTGGTCCATTTCATTTTATTCATGAAATTCTGACATTGCGGGTACTGAGCCAATTTTTTTGAAGAATTTCCAAGGCTTTTTGACAGTTGACGGATCCTCACTCGTCAGCGTTTACCAGGTGTAAAAGTATGAAATGCGGATTTTTTTTCTGAAAAAAAAACACGTTAAATTCGGAAGAATGATAAAAAGTGCCTTGTTCAAAGTATGCTCCATCGCTTGTTATACATTTTTCCCATCTTTCGGGCAATTTGTGAATACCACGCCAGTAAAAATCTTTCCCTTTTGCTGCGAACCATTAATCGAGCCATTTTTTCACATCTTCGTACGAACCAAAGCGCTGCTCGGCAAGTGCGTGACCCATCGATGCAAACAAGTGGTAATCGGAAGGAGCCAAGTCTGGCGAGTAAGCCGCACGGGGTAGAACTTGCCAGCTGAGCGCTTGCGACGTGTCGCGAAACCGGTTTTGCCGTATGCGATGGAGCAGTGTCATGAAGAAAAATGACTTTGTGTTGCCTATTTCGGTATTCTGGCCTTTTTTCAGGCGGCGAACGGTTCAAATCGGTCAATTGTTGTTGGTAACGTTTAGTATTAACCGTTTCCCCAGGTTTTAACAGCTCATAATAGACCACGCCCCTCTGGTCCCACCAAACACAGAGCATCGTCTTTCTGCCAAAGCGATTCGGTCTTGCGGTCGATGCGGATGGTGCGCCTGGGTCTACCCATGATTTTTTGCGCTTCGGATCCTCAAAATAAATCCACTTTTCATCCCCTGCAACTATACGATGCAAAAACGACTTCCTTTTGTACCGAGCGAGCAAAACGTCACATGTGTTTTTGCGCTTTTCCATTTGCCTGTCGTTCGACTCATGTGGTATCCATCTACCGGTCTTCTGAATCTTTCCCATCTCTCGTAGCCGATTGGAAACAGCTTGTTGACTAACGCCCAATTGCTCGGCGAGTTGTTTTTGTGTTTGCGAATTATCTTCGTCCAACAATGCTTGCAATTCCACATCTTCATATTTTTTTGGCAGTTTTCCGTGTTCCTTGTCTGCAACATCGAAGTCACCACTTTTGAAACGCCGAAACTATCGTTCACACGTATCTTGCGATGGAGCATGTTCACCATAAGCTTCTCGAAGTAATCGGTATGATTCGGCAGCAGTTTTCTTCAAATGAAAACAAAAAATTCATGCTGTCCGCGAATGCTCTTTGTTCGGTATAAATTTCGACATATCGAACACAACAACACAACACTATGCACACACTTTTCCAATTTATCGCTCGTGCGCGTCTGACACTTGTTGATGACACAACAAACATGGCGCAGTGTCAAATCTTTATAGCACAAACTGCATTGGTGCATCATCTGTTGTCTGAAATTTTATCCGAGTGCACTGCCGTGCGATACTCCAGTACCTTAAAACATTTTTCTATTACCATCTCAAAAAGTTACAGAGCGAAAAAGAAGTTCATCGGGCACGAAGAAAAGGAAAGAAATTTACGAAAAAAGGAAGCCGTTTAGAACAAGATTTCGAGTAACGGCAAAAAAAAAAGCAAAGAATTGTCGCGTTCCGATTGAAAATTTGGACTTTTTGTCATATTTTCCGGTGCTATCACCTCCAAGGTTTCCAGCACTCGGCTTACACATTCGGCATCGAGTCTCACATATCGCAGAGCAATATCAACGGCGCGTTGGTACCGCCCGCCGCTCTGCTCTCAATCCTTCAGAAGGGTCTCCAGTACACGGAGGCGGAAATATCCATCGGCGAGGATGGAACGGTGCAGAGGATGGTCGAGTCACTGTCGCTGATCGACGCAGTAATGCCGGACGTTGTCGCGTCTCGGCAGAATCAACAGAATCAGCAGAAGCAACAGGTCAAGACGGAAGTACAGGACACCAACGGAGAGGAAGGTACGACGGAGTTGTCAAGATCTCAGAAAAAAAAAAGAAAAAGAAAAAAAAAACTAACGTCGTAAGGAACTCGTGCATTGGAGAATGTTCAGTGTTTGGGTTCGTTTGGGTTTGACCTGGTACACCCTGGTTCGAGGACGTTCAATGTTCTCGTACCTCCTTTGAAAACCAGGCACATTATAGGGACCGCTTTTGTATCCGGATGTTCCGCCAGGTAGGATTTTCCGCCAGAACCGTCTTGCTGAGGTAGCGAAGATATTTTATTTGATATATATACATATATACACACATATATATATATATATATATATATATGCGTTTTATCAATATAAAACTTCTCTCGAACTCCGACGCAAAGAGGGAGATGGCGAAGTGAAGTTCTATCGCCACAACGTGCGCATCGTCCGTTTACTAGAAGCACACAACTTCCATTTTTAGGGCTCCAGTTTCTACAACTTCAAACTTATAGGCGTAAAATTTCGCTGGAAGATGCTACGGCCGGGAATCTCAATTGATACGGAGACAAGTTTTGAATAAACATGTTTTTAGAGTTTTTTTTACGTCTATATGGAAAACAAGCTTCTCCCGGCGGCTTTGCCCGCGTGGAATATGGCCTATAAAAATTTCATTACGTGTCGGTCGTTATGAAAAAGCTGAAAATATGCGTTTTATTATTTGTTTTGAAGAATATACCGAGTTTCAAGTTGATACACGCCAGGACTACAATTTTCCATACAAACATCCCATTTCATTTGATCTTAGGAGTTGACATTTCATCTTAGTGGTTGACTTAGGGGTTGATTTTACATCCCATTTCATCTTAGGGGATTGACTTTCGAAAAATCCTATCTTAGTAAAAGGTTACATAAAAAAAGAAAACTACTGTCCAAATTTCACGTTTCTATCTTCAACGGTTTAGGCTGTACGTTGATCTGTCAGTCAGTCTGTCAGTCAGGATACGTCCTTTCATACGCCTCTGAAGTAACTCTAGTGGCGCTGCCCTTGCGGCGAGTTTTGGCCAAACTCAGATTGGCTTTCGTCTGCTAGTGCAGTACGCCGGTTGTCATTTTAATCAGGTGTTTGCGTGAATGACAGTACCGCGTGTGATGTTTACTTTGTAAAAACAGAGTAAACAAATATTCGGGTGTGTGAATTAATTGTTACGATGTTTTATTGTGCGAAACATTGCAGTGGTAACGTCGAACGAGGGAGTAGGGACGAACGAGCGAGGCGGCGACCGCGCAGAAATGGAAGTCGACGAGCAACAGCAGAACGCGGGTACCGGAAACACTCCTAGCGCCGTTGAAATACCGGCCAGTAAAGCCACCAAGTTGCGGGGTCACGAGTCCGAGGTCTTCATCTGCGCTTGGAATCCCGAGACCGATCTTTTGGCGTCAGGTTCGGGCGACAGTACAGCCCGCATATGGGACATGTCGGACAATTCCCAAGCACCGAATCAATTGGTACTGCGACACTGCATCCAGAAGGGCGGCACCGAGGTTCCGAGCAACAAGGACGTCACGTCTCTCGATTGGAACGTGAGTTCCAAGTGTTTTTTTTTAACTTTAAAACATTAAATTTAGACATCCATTAAAACGATTTGTAAAAAAAAAATAGAAGTATTCCTATTTCGAAACTGAAGATTCCTACGATTGATTCTTCTAGCTATTTGTTTTTTGTATTTATTATTTTCATTACTGTATTTACCGTGAGTTTTTGTATTTATAACTGTAATTTTCGTAAATAACATAGCCAGGGTGTCTACCGACCTGAAAAGTCTTAAGGCGGGCAACCACTTTAGGCGACCGAAAATTAGATGATTTTTTGGATTTTTTCTATTGTGAAAAAAAAAAACGGAAATTTCCGCAACTCTGACGATAATTTATTCATATTTTCATAGATCTCTGGTAATTTTTTCAAGTTATTTCATGCATTAATTAAGGTGTAATCCGCTGTGTATCTTGGCGTGTCTTCATCGTCGTTGTCGATTTGCGGGAATTGTGCAGCTCGCAATTCGCATCTGAAATAGTCCAACAAATTTTTATACATTCTTGAGATGTTTTTTAAGAACATGAACCTATATTTTGAAGAAAAAAAATCGAGAATCGAATGTTGGAACGTGTTTGAAAAAAAATGATCGATTTTTAGCATTTTTTTCCCCGGCATTTTGCAATAATAAATATGTTTTAAACAATCTAATCTTTCCGACTTTAGGTTCATGTTTTAATAAATTATATTATGTAAACGTGTTTCAAATTTGAAGATGATCCATCAATTAGTTTTTGAGTTATGATTCCCGCAAATTGAAAAAATGTCGTTTCGAAAAAAAAACACGTTTAAAGTTTCACAAACGAAAAACTCAAAGTCAAATGTGTTTAATCAAATGATAAAGTGTCTTACCGATTAATCTGCGATTCCAGCTCCGTACAGCAGTCCTTCCTCTTCCTCATGCAACTCATTTGTAGCTTGCATTTCCTCTTTACGAGCTTTTCGAGCTTCTTTTGTCTCTAATAAACTTTTTCTATTTTGCCGAGCCACGCGCATCTGATCCATTTGCTCGGCATATCCGTAGCTCTGCCTGCCAACTACGATTTGTAGTTCATTCGTAACCATGAGTAGGGCTGAATTTCCTTCATTGAATAAAATAGCAGCAATAAATGCCGCTACCTCGATTATTTTGTACCCAGAATGGAGATGTTTTGGAGCTAATCGCCAAACGGTCGAGTTTGGGTTTGTTTGGGTTATGAAAACCCAAACAAACTACCTAAGCGCTCGTGGATACCTGAGCGCGCTTGGGAGTCGAGCGGAGAGTCTTTATCATTTATATGCATACCGTTAGAAGGAATCCGAATACCGTTTTGAAATTTCCAGGGTGTATTCTTAAGATATTTTGCTAACGATTTATGAAATTTAAAAAAAAAATTATTTTTTAAAGCATCTAAAGTGGTTGCCCGCCTTAAATGTCATGAAATTACACTCGACCCTGAAAAAGTCATGAAAAATGACCAGTCTACCTGATTTTTTAAATATCTCTGCAGCTCTCATTTTTATGGCCGATATTTGTATTAACATCCAAAATAATTTCGAATTTTCGCGGCTTTGCGACAATCTATGGTATTAGCAAAAAAAAAAGGTAGTAGAACAAAAAATTATTCGTGTAAAGCGACTAGATGATATTACTCAAATTTCCTAAATGGATGTAATATTTTTCCAGATATTCCCAAAATGTATATTTCTTTACAGCAAACTTCAAATGATGTTTGCCTCACATTTTTTTATTACACATGGAATTGTACAGATTGGTGGCTTTTCGTTTATTTCGTATACATTTTATTGTCGTACAACAAACATCTGTTTCAAAGAGCAGAGTATAAATATAAAAATTTAGCAAATTAGTCGCACTAAAGAATTATGAATTTTTATACCAGAAAGTCATAGTAAAAGTTGTGGAAAAATCTTTATTCCGTGCCGCAAAAATCCTTAAATTTCATGAAATTTCAGTTCTGATCAAAATTTGAAACTCTGATAACGATTACATTTTCCCCGGCAGTGCGACGGCACCCTCCTAGCAACCGGAAGTTACGACGGTTACGCGCGTATATGGACGACGGACGGTAGGCTGGCGTCGACGCTGGGCCAGCACAAAGGCCCGATATTCGCTCTGAAGTGGAACAAACGTGGCAATTATATTCTCAGCGCGGGTGTCGACAAGACGACGATAATATGGGACGCGGCGAGTGGTCAGTGTACCCAGCAGTTCAGCTTTCACTGCGCCCCCGCGCTCGACGTCGATTGGCAGACCAACACCTCCTTCGCGAGCTGCTCCACCGATCAGTGTATTCACGTTTGCAAGCTCAACGTCGACAAACCGATCAAGAGCTTCCAAGGACACACGGTAAGACAAACGAAAGTCTTGGAGCTTCCACTAGTTTTGCTATAATATTAGGTGTGTATTAATTTTTACAGTTTTTTTTTCCATACTTGCGGTTTATTAAAAAATAGACAAAACCGTGTTTAATCCGGATAATATCCCCCGTTGCTTTCTACAACCTTCTGCCATCGATCTGGTAGCATACAGATACCATCACGATAGAAGCTGGCTGGTTTCGAGGCGATAAAGTCATCGACGAATTTCCTAATATCATCGACTTCTCGGAAGTGGCTCCCTCTTAAGCTGTGCGCCATTGAGCGAAATAGGCGATAGTCGGATGGGGCCAAGTCCGGTGAATATGCCGGATGAGGAAGAACTTCCCAGCCCAGGTTTAAAATAGTTGTTTGGGTCGTACGAGCAACGTGAGGTCGAGCGTTATCGTGCAGGAGAATGACTTTTCGCCTTCCGTGTCCTGTGAATGGCCTTTTTTGTTCAATTGCTTCGCTCAAACGATTTAATTGGTCACTATATCGTTCTGCAGTGATCGTCTGACCCGGTTCTAGAAGTTCATAATAAAGAACACCCTTTATGTCCCACCAGATACACAAAAGCATTTTTTTTGGCGTTCATTTTGCGGTTTGGGAGTTGATGTTGTTGGTTCTCCAGGGTCCAGCCATGATTTTTTCCACTTGGGATTCTCATGAAGGATCCATTTTTCATCCCCCGTCACGATTTTCCAGAGAAAGTTCTTCCTTCGTTGTTTGCTAAGCAACCAAAGACACGTGTTCATCCGTTGTCCGAGGTTATATTCGGTAAGTTCATGTGGGACCCATTTCCCGAGCTTCTGAATTTTTCCCATCGCGTGTAACCTCTTGGCAACGGTTGATCGATCAACTCCTAGTTGGGCTGCAAGTTCTTCTTGTGTCTGTGAAGAATATTGGACCAGTAAAGTTTGCAAATCGTCGTCCGAAAATTTTTCGGGCTGTCCAGTACGCGCACGGTCACTGGGTTCGAAATCATTGATTCTAAAACGTTTAAGCCAATAATTGCATGTTTCGTATGACACAATACTCTTCCCGAACACAGAACAAATTGACTCCCACGTTTTGGTGGCACTTTTTCCTTGTTGGGATTCGTAAAGGATGCAGTGGCGAATGTGCAGTTTATCGGTTGCCATTGTTCTTGCTACTTTATTTTAAGGTTATGATGCTCGCCCAATAAATTCCCAACAACACCCTTCCTATTGGCCAGAATTGGCCAATAGGAAGGATGTTGTGTTCCATAAAGACAACGCCAGGCCGCACACAGCTTTAACGACGCGCCAGAAGCTCCGAGAGCTTGGATGGGAGGTTCTATCGCATCCGCCGTATACTCCAGACCTGCCACCAAGCGATTATCACCTTTTCAAGCATTTGCAAAATTTTCTTGATGGTACAAAACCGGCCTCAAGAGGGGCTTGTGAAAATGAGCTGGTCAAGTTTTTTTTACCAATAGGGACGAGGACTTCTTCAATCGCGGAATTATGAAATTGCCTTCAAAATGGACAAAAGTTATCGAACAAAACGGCGCATATTTGATCTAAATCGGATAATCCTACGTTAATTTCATCGCCGAGATAAAGCGAAAAAACGCTCAGAACTTTTTACTTCATATAATATTTCAAAACATGTGAAAAAAATTCTCGCACCTTGCCCACTTTTTTTCTCTCCCCATTGTCCATTTCACGAAACGAAGATATCGAAAAATAAAGCATGTACTTTCTTTTCTTGTTTTCGTAGAACGAGGTGAACGCAATAAAATGGGATCCGCAAGGCAATCTTTTGGCGAGTTGTTCGGACGACATGAGCCTGAAGATTTGGTCGATGAGACAGGACACGTGGGTGCACGATTTGCAGGCTCACAGCAAAGAGATATACACGATAAAGTGGTCGCCAACTGGGCCTGGCACTCACAATCCAAACATGAATCTGACATTGGCGAGTGCATCGTTCGACTCGACGGTTAGATTGTGGGACGTTGAACGTGGTATGTGCATACACACGTTAACGAAGCACACCGAGCCCGTATACAGCGTGGCGTTCAGTCCGGACGGCAAGTTTTTGGCGAGTGGCAGCTTCGACAAGTGCGTTCACATATGGTCGACCCAGTGCGGCCAATTGGTACACAGTTACAAAGGCACGGGTGGAATATTCGAGGTATGCTGGAACAGTCGGGGCGACAAAGTCGGAGCTTCCGCCTCGGACGGGAGTGTATTCGTGCTGGATCTTCGCAAGCTGTGATGACGATCAACAACGCCCGGATCGAGCCCACTGTCCGTTGATCGTGTCTCTGATTATTATTTTCTTTTTTTTTTGTTTTCTTTCGTTTTTCGATTCGTCACGGGCTTTTTGGCATGTGAGCGAAAAAAAAAAAGCAACGGCTCGAACGAAGAATTTTCTTACCATCACCGTCAGCTGATCCAATCGTCGGCTCCGAGCACGTTTCATCCATTTCGTTTCAATTGCAATGTCTCGCCTCGTCTCGCCACGAAAGCGCGATTGTACATTGAAGCAATTCCGAGGCGAGAATAAATTCTGTACAGTGAAATTATTGGCCGCACGCGAGCGGTGTGGAACCGGCCGAATGCCCCCCCCCCCCCTCCCCGCCGTTGCATCTTTCCGGTCAGAGCGCATGTTGACTCCAGAGCATGTCTGTGTGTGTGTGTGTGTGTGTGTGTGTGAGAGAGAGAGAGAGAGAGAGAGAGAGAGAGAGAGAGAGAGAGAGAGAGAGAGAGAGAGAGAGAGAGAGAGAGAGAGAGAGACTTCCGTACGAATGAGAGCGACCCAACATCGTCACAAAGCCCCTTTGTTTTTTCTCTTTTTTTTTTTTTCTTCAACCTCGCCCATGATCGTCAGACGGAAAAACGCTCTCGTTTTCCCCTAGCGATAACAATTCCCTATAGGCCAGGAAAACTTTCGAATGAACTTTTTAGGTGCAAATACGCAAAATTGATATAAGGGTAATTGGATGACGCTGAAGCGAATGGCAAAAATAATTTTGCAACCAAGCCCCGAGAAATTAAAAAAAAAAACGATAAAAAAATATTTAAAACCCGTTTAATTCGGAACCTAACAATGTTATCGTAAAATATGTCAGACAAAAGTTGTTTGGGACATAAAAGTACGTAAAAAAGTATTGAACGTTAATCTTCGTATCTTGAAAAATAAGAGAGAAAAAGACGAATGAAAATTCATTTGCAAGACAAAATTGCTTTGCAGCCGAAGCAGTACTGGGAATGTACGGGACGCAAGATATATGTCTTACGACGCATGCACGGAACGATAGAAAGAACCTCGCCTATGAGTGCGAACGGCATAGCCGTCTACTGCGTCTCTTTCTGACATTGATCCTCAACCAGTCATTTGCCAATGTTCAGTCATTTTTCAATACTTGTACGATAAATAAAAATATAAAAAATCTCTAGAAAGTTAGATTAACTCTTGCTAAAGCAATATGTAACAAAAAAAAACCCGAGATGTATACGAAATTGATATTTTTTATTTTATTTTTTGCAACTTCGAAGTTTTCCTCTTCAAATTAAACGGTTTTTCGTTTTTTTCTCCCTTATCTTTGAAGATACGAAGATGTACGTTTGATACTTTTTTACGTATTTTTATGTTCCGAACAACTTTTGTTTGACATATTTTACGATAAAATTATTGGGTTCCGAATTAAACGGGTTTTAAACATTATTTAACGTTTTTAAACAATTTCTCGGGAGTTGATTGCAAAATTATTATCGCCATTGGATTTAGCGTCATCCAATAATTACCCTTATTTCGTGCTTATCGACTGGTCTACTAGGACACCTCCTGAAACCCGTCCCCAGTCACCCCCCCCCCCCCCCCGCCCCTTTTTTTAACGACGCCGGTGTCTCGCACTGACCTACAGTGATCAGAGTGATTTATAATCGTAAGCGTTATAATTAATTGTGACAAGAGGAGAGAGAGAGAGAGAGAGAGAGAGAGGATGTGGAGAGAGACTCAATGAAACTTTTATAAGGAATAAATCGAGTTTTGGCTCGTCGATCGACGAAAACGTTTCGTTGAATCTCGTGATTTTTTGTTTTCTTATATTTGGGAGTACAAATTAATTCGGTCCGTTTTCAAGAGATGGCTCTGGCTGTTATGAATGTTTCATAGTGACAACTGATTTCGGTTGTTTCAGAGAGGTTAGACATCTGTCAATAACATTCACTTTATATCGCTTTGAGTTCCATTAAAAACCTTGTTTTTTACTGTGTTGAATATGTCAAATTTTGTGTCAACTAAGCAGCATTTGCGGCAAGTTTTACTTTTCTGCTTTAATTGGAAGAAAAGTGCAGCTGAAGCGCATCGAATGCTTGCTGAAGTTTATGATGATGATGCTCCAACTGATAAATCATGTAGGGAATGGTTTCGACGCTTCAAGAACGGTGATATCAGCGTTGAAGACAAGCCTCGCCGTGGACAGCCAAATGAGCCAATGAGCTGCTACAACCTGGCGATTCCATTACGGGCGATCGGTATAGACTACAATTGATTCGTTTGAGCCGTGCATTACGAGAAAAACGGCCGGAATACGAGCAAAGACATAACAAAATTATTCTTCTGCATGACAACGCTCGGCCTCGTGTCGCAAAAGTCGTAAAAAAATATTTGGAAACGCTGAAATAGGATATTTTACCGCACCCGCCGTATTCTCCGGAAATTGCTCCTTCTGATTACTGGTTGTTCCGACGGATGCAGCAGGATTTAGCAGCTCACCGGTTCACTTCTTTCGCAGAAATCGAAAATTGGCTCAAAACTTGGATCGCCTCAAAAGACGAGACTTTTTGTTCGAGATGGAATTCGAAAATTGCCTGAGAGGTGGGAAAAAGTAGTAGCCAGCGATGGACAATACTTTGATTAACCCTTATCGTGCATCCGGGGTCACACTGACCCCAAAATCTTTTTCTTACCTGAATAGCGTTTACAGGCAAGCGTCCCCTTAAAATAGTTCTTGCAATCTCTCATTTTTCCTCTTTCACGAAAACTGAAAAACGGCCAACTTCATACTCCAAAATATAGTAATTTATGCTACAAGTGCGGAAAACAACGAATTCCATCGCGCGTGAAGTTGCCGCATGAGCCGAAGGCTTATGGTGCATTTCACACGAGTACGAGTGTGATTTGCAGCACGAGCCGAAGGCGAGTGCTGTAACCACACGAGTACGAGTGAGAAATGCACCATAAGTCGAGGCGAATTCGGCAACTTACGCGCGATGTAATTCGTTTTTTTTCGCACATGTCCCATACATTATTTTTTGCAATGACTGTCTCGAAAGTGGGATTTGAGATTCAACAAAACCAATAACAATTATATTCAAATATATCACATCAGTTCAGATCATTTCCTTGTCAGAAAATACGACTGTGATAAGTTGACGTTTCATATGACATGAATTTCGCTACATTCAAGTTTGTTCAATCGGTCCAAAATCGTAGAACAAAAAACTATCAACTGTGAAAAAAAACCGTTTTTTCGCGAATCAATGTGGTAAAGTGAGCTATAAATAGATTTTTTTCCGCACTAGTGCGGGAAAGTCTCACATTCCCGCACTAGTGCGGGAAAGTAAGCATCGTTGAGAAATAAGCCACTTTCCGCACGCTAAACACCAATCGAAAATCGCACTTTCGGGGCAGGCATTGCGAAAAATATATTTTTTGGAACGACTGCAAAGCGGACTATTTTTTCCTCAAAACACGGACCCTTGTCTGTAAAACCCTTAAAGCTTTTCTTTCAAAACTCAAAATTGAAGTTTTTACGAGAATTTTTTCCCGTAACAGTGCTTTTTTTTTGCGTACCATCAACTTCAAGCACGTTTTTGAACAATTACAAAAGGTTTTTTTTTTGGAAATCTAACTTCGCGACCTTAGAGTTTGATCGATTCACTGCAAAAAGTGACTGAATTTTTTTTTTCCGAAAAGCGCATACTCACCGAAATATTCGAGGTCAAAAATGGCCTGGGGTCTAATTGACCCCCATGTGCACGAAATGATTCGCCGTGAAGGTGTGCACGCTGAGGCTTAATCTATTCATAGCTTTTATTTTGAAATGGATTTTTTACCACACAAAAAAACGGACCGAATTAATTTGTACTCCCAATACTTCACTCTGTTTTTCTCGAACGAAGATTTATTCACTCGATCTACGAGGCGTTTTTTTTTTTTTTTTCCTGTACATCGCAGAAACATCCTCGCTGTTCCAAATAACAATGGAAAATTTCACACTCTCCGTCGGCACACACGAATACATTTTTTCTCTTCTTTTTTGACGTTTTTGTTTGGGTTTGACATTTTTCGCTCGTTTGCTGTTTTTCTCGCTGTTTGGGTTTGGGCTCGCTTGCTCGCACAGGAATACACTATTTTTCGGTTTGGTGTTGATGGGTGAGAGGGAGAGGGCGGGGGGGGGGGGGAGATTTTTCCACAGAAACAGAGACACGATACATCGACATCGAGAGTGAAACATAGAGGCTTATATATATTAATATATACGCGGGCACGCGCGTTATTCATTAGTCAATAATTCGTAATTATTATCGCCGAGGACTATATCGAATATTTTTTTTTGTATTTTTTTTCTTTTTTTTTTTGCGCCCTATTTTCATTTCATTTCTTCGTCCTAAAGTCTAACATCGATGTGCACGCACATTGCCGAAGGTAAAAATAAGAATTTTGGCCCCCGAGGAGAGGCGAAGCGACGAGAGGAGGGGAAAAAAAAGAAAAAAAAAGGAAACGCAGAACACTACGAGGAACTTAATAGGTAAAGTTTTGTCAACGCGAAAGAGTGATTTTTTTTTTTTCCTCGAAAATTTCATCCCGACACGATTCTTCGTTATTCTTATCGTCATTTTGTTGATTTTTCCAGAAAAAAAAGAAAAAAACATCCACAACGTCTAATACTGTTTTTGGCGTCGCGTCTCGAGTGTTCTCCCTTGGGAATTTCACGGACCACCTTAGCCCGAAGCCGGACAAAAAAAAAACCCACTTCGGGGATACAAAAAAAAAACCGAAAGATACGAAGCCGGGCGCTCGCTTGGATTTTCTCGCCGGGACGGTCGATGCGGATACACGAAAGAAAAAAAAAAATTTGGATTGGAGAGGGTCTCTCACGGGTGTCTAAGCGAGTGTGCGATCTGGAGCAAATTTTTTGCTCGTCAATGAAAAGAGATTGAGAGAGAGAGAGAAAAAAAAAAAGAAAGGAAAACGCCTGTATCGAACAACAACGAAATAAGAAGAAAATCGGATAAGTACGTGTACCGAGGGAATTTTTAATCGAGCTCTCGGCGTTATCAGTGTCACTTTAATTGTGCAAAAAAAAATGTACGAGTATCGGCTCGCGTACGAGTAAGATCGCATTATCGATGATATCGATATTACGATCTCCTGATACCAGGCTCGCATAATCTCCAAATCTCATAATTCACAAAAAGTAACTGCCTAGTTACTATCTTGGTTTGCTAGTAACGTTACCGCTATTATACATGTGCGTGGGAGTGTGCGCGTGTACGTGTGTACTTATAAAATATAAAAGTAATGCACGAATAAGAAATAAATAAATAAATAATAATGATAATAATAATATGATAGAAAAAAATATATATATGTACATGTGAAACATATATGAAAGATATAAATAATAATATTTTCATTATAAATATCACACACGTGGATTTATAAATGTGTGCGTGGGTGTGTGTATGTATAAAATATATAGCTAATAAATAAATAGGATAGAAATAAATAATAATAATTCAAGATAAAATATAATGTGAATGTTTTGTATATTAAAAATATAGATGATAATAATATTCAGATAATAGAAGTCACGTGGACGCGTGTACAGTACTGGACAAAAAGTAGTACGCACTAGTCGAAATTTTTTTACCGTACTAAAATTTACATAGCGGACTCAAAAATAAAGGTAATTGAATTTCCCAAGTGGCGTTTCAGAGAGGACAAGTTTACCTTTATTTTGCTTTTTTAGAAAATTCTCTACGATTTTTTGTCGCCCCGGTGCGCACTTTTGAACGTGGCCATTTTACGGCTATTCTTTGGCTGTCGAAAATTAACTGCAAGGTTTGTAGAAAAAATTTTCCTTGATTTTTTCCATGGTAAACTTAAAGAGGATATCAAAACCTACATTTTTATTTTTTGGAAAGTCTCGTACGATTTTTTTTTCGCCCGAGTATTGTATTTTTAGCTAAAAAAAAAGACATGTTTCAGAAAAAAAAGGCGTCATCGAAGAACTGTAGGGTTTCAGAGGAAATATCAAGAGGGTAAAAAGTTGCACGGGTTCACACTGGAGTGGCTAGAATTTTTACAGAATTTTTTTTTGACATGTTTTTTTTTACCATTTTTGGTTGCAACTTTGTTGAGTGGAGAGGCTCCACTTGGGAATTATGGGGTCTAGGACAATATTTTGAGAAAGGAAATTTGTTTACATATTCTTTTTTAATTAACAACAATGTTTTTAGATTGTTTTTTAATTTTTTTCATTTTAATTTTTTTATTTTAATTTTCAAAAATAAAAAAAAAACATCTAGAAAAATTGTATTTCATTAACAAATGACAATGTAAACAAATTTCCTTTCTTAATTGTCCTAGACCCCATAATTCCCAAGTGGAGCCTCTCCACTCATCAAAGTTCCAACCAAGAATGGTAAAAAAAAAATGTCCAAGAAAAATTCTGAAAAAATTCTAGCCACTCCAGTGTGAACCCATGCAACTTTTTATACTCTTGACATTTCCCCTGAAACCCTATGGTTCTTCGATGACGCCTTTTTTTTCTAAAACATGTCTTTTTTAGCTAAAAATGCATTACTAGGGCGAAAAAAATCGTACGAGACGTTCTAAAAAAATAAAAATGTCGGTTTTGATATTCTTTTTAAGTTTCCCATGGAAAAAACCGAGGAAAAAATTTTCCACAAACTTTGCAGTTAATTTTCGACGGCCAAAAAATAGCCGAAAAATGGCCACGTTCAAAAGTGCGCACCGGGGTGAAAAAAAATCGTAGAGAATTTTCTAAAAAAAAGCAAAATAAAGGTAATCTTGTCCTCTTTAAAACGCGACTTGGAAAATTCAATTACATTTATTTTTGAGTCCGCTATGTAAATTTTAGTGCGGTAAGAAATTTCGACTGGTGCGTACTTTTTTTGTCCAGTACTGTACATACATATAAATATATATATATATATATATATATATATATATGAATATATAATACAGCTGTGGCCAATGCGGTAAGGAACCCCCATTATAAAGTCACTGGCCTAAAATATTACCAGAAAACAAAAAGAGAGAATCGGTTTTTAATGAAATTAGTTTACGCACTTATCGATATTTTGTAAATTGTATCGTTTACTATATATATATATAACACACATACACACACACACACGCATATATATATATATATATATATATATATGAAAATTATAAGGTGTCCATATATTTTTTAAGGATCTGGCGCGAAGCTTTCGCAACCGAGGAAAATATGATTTCCTCTTCCTCCTCCGAGTCCTCTTCGAAGAAAGAAAAAAAAACAGAGCGCATTTATGCCGTGAGTAGTATTTGCCCGAAAAAATTGAGCGTTCTGGAAATAAATTAAAAATTCCATTCCGAGTTCAGCAGATGTGAAGATAATTAAATTCCGGATGAGAAAAAACTTCGTAAAAATAACTTTAAAAAAAATTAAATTGAATTAAATTTTATTGATCGATTTTACATTGGATCTTTGATGATTTTTTTTCTTCTCAATAAACGGGACGCACGAGATTAGTATTCGGAATTTTGGTATCTTTGTTCTACTGTACTAAAAATGGGATATTCTCTTTTTTTCCGGAATTCTCGATTTTTTTTCTGGCAAATACTATTCGTCACAAAAATACGTTGTATTTTTTTTCGAAGAGGATTCCGAAGAGCCATTGAAAAACAGATTTTTCTCGGTCGCATAATCTTTGCCAAAGAGCCTTGAAATACACATGGTCAACTTATAATTTTCATCTTGTTTATATATATATATATATATATAATTGGGGAGTTACCAGTAAATACGTAATTAAATATATACGAAGTGTAGATATTAAGCAATGAGACTGGCAACGTAGTGTTCGATCTGGCAAAACTTAACACGCGGGACTCGGAGAAGCGGCAGGTGAACATGTGATACGCCTTCAGTACGAGTTTAAACTTGCCAGAGTGATTTGATTGTCAGTAAGCGATTCTTTTTTTCTTCGTGAAACAGTTTTTTTTCTAGTGCGTTCTAAAAATGATTGAAATGAATTTCGAGCAACGGTGTGCGCTATCAGATTTTGCTCCAGACTTGGGCACAGTGCAAGGGAAACTTTTGCAAAATTTCGACAGGCCTACGGAGACTGTGTTTTTTGTCAAGGGCCCAGATTTTTTTTCAGTACTTTAAAGGGCTATACCAGTGTGACACTTTCAAAAAATCGATTTTTTTTCTGCCTTTTTCGACAGTTTGTTTGGGTTTTTATTAGGTTTGGATTTTGATGGTAAATATCATTTTATCTTGCAAAAATTGATAGTGAAATCTTTAAAGGCGTTTTTCTCGAAATGAGATTTTTCAAATTTCCTGACATTGTAACTCAATGAGCAATTATCCGATTGACTTGAAATTTGAACTGAGTACTCTTGAATATATTTGCTCTGCAATGACGTAGGATATTATTGATTGGATGAAAATTGACGATTTGGCATTGAAAAAAAAAAACGACCATTTTATAGGCAAGAAAACAGACGTTTTTTTTTTCCATAACTACGCCATTTTGTTAGATTTTGATATTTTTCGAAATTTGATATTTTTCGAAAGTTTTGCAAAAGTTTCCGTTCCACTTTGCCCAAGTTTGAAGGAAAACCTGATAGCGCACCGTTGCTCGAAATTGATCTCACGCATTTTTAGAACAAACTAGACAAAAAACTGTTTCACGAAAGAAAAAAAAATCGCTACGGACAATCAAATGACTCTAGCGAGTTGAAACCCACACTGAAGGTGTATCAAATGTTCACTTGCCGCCCCGCCAAGTTCGGCCTCCCAAGTGTTGCCAGATCGAACGTTACGTTGCCAGTCTCATTAATTAATGAACGCACCTCGTATAAACGACAACCCCCAGTTACTTTTTGGTCATGTCAACCAATTGGAAATCATACTAGCCCCACGAGCAATCTCGCACATTATCTTGGACTGACAATGTATGTTGGTGAAAAAAATGAACATTTCTTCCCAACACACACACCCACACACACACACCCACACACGCAGAGTTCCGGGCGATAATCACGCACATAAAAACACGTCTACGCATATATAATTAGAATACTAAGTAGAATAAGAAAAAAAGCCTATCGCAAATTCGCGCGTGTGTGCGTGTGTATTTTTTTTTTTTGGCATCCGTTTTTTCATGCTCTTGTTTTACGCGCTTTTTCTTCTTTCTTTCCTCGGTTCTCGATAATGAAGTTTAAATTCTCTCTTGTCGATAGGTCGCGGCTACTTTTCGCGTATTATTCCCGTCGCCGTTTTCCCGCGTCGTAACGGCCACGTCATCGTCGTTGTTGTCGACAATGTCGACGTCGTCGATGTCGTTGTCTCCGGTCTCGTACCAATCGCGCGATCTCATACCGATTTGGATTCGTTGCGTTTGATCGGCGCGTTGTTTTTCATCGCCGCGAACGTTAACGCGCTCGTTCTTGCCGTAAATAACGCCTGTGTTGCTTACAGATGGGATGTCGATACCGTTTCCGGTGTAATCGTTTGGATTGGACGAGAGCTGATGAACCGATCGTTTGCCGATTGTCTCGAGTATTCGACGATTTTCCGCCGCTTGTTGCTCCTGCTGGCGCATACGACGACGCGCCAATTCCAGGAGTACACGGCTCCTCAACACGTCCACCGGATTTACGATCGAGAGCGAGCCGATCGCACGCTTTTTCGCACCTCTCGATGCTCCGCCTATCGAGCCGTGCTCCTCCAACGCCTCGTTCACCACGGCCATTTTGCTCGTTCCCACCTCCGCCATTTCGTGCTGCCTTTGCTGCTGCAACGCCAACTCTTTCGCGTAAGCGCGCTCGAGATCGTACACCGATCTTGGCGACGGATCTGTGTTCTGAAATTGAAGAGAGCCAGAGAGAGAGAGAGTTATTTATTATAGAGTTCTGTAACAGTTTTTTTTTTTATCGATTTAAGGGGCCGGTCCACTTTGAAAATTTCAAAACATCGATTTTTTTTGCTACTGTTTTCGAAAGTACATATATTCAGAAATATTGTGTCAAAATTTTATGAAAATCCGAGCTCTCTAAGTATTTTTTTTTTGTTTTACCTGAACGTCGGGACCTCATTTCGTTTACCTGAGCGTATAGCGCGCTCGGCCGACCCATCGGCCTTTAGAATGGTGCAAGTACCTCAAAGCTAAAACACTTCAGCAACATTACAAACATCCTCCTGCTCTTTCTGAGGAAGTACAGGAAGTTTTGAAACCTATTTACGAGGATCTCACCAAAACAGAATTGCTCGAAAGGTGTTTTTAGGTGGCCATACGCAAAACAATAATGAAAGTTTTAACAACTGCGTATTGAATATGGCACCTAAACACATGTTCAACGGCAAAAAAATCGTAGACATTGCCTGCAAACTTTCCGCGTGTGTCTTTAATGAAGGATTTCGTCCAGTGCTTAAAATAATGGAAATAATGGGCGTCAAACTCGGCCCGATCGCCATCGGATTCGCCGACAATCGCGATGACGAGCGTGGTTCGCTCTGCAAACCGCCGCAGTTCTGACTGCTCAAATGAGACCAGAACCAAACGAAAGCAAGCAAGACTTGAAGAAATCGACGATGATGAGCAATCAGAAGGGATTTTCTACGGTGCAAGAATTGCCGATTGAGTTTAGGTAAGAGTTTTTCATAGTATAAACTTCAAACGCGTTTTTCTCGAAACAACGTTTTCAAAATCTAGCTCCATCGTATCTCTAAAACTAATAAACCGATTCTCTTGAAATTTGAACCACATATTGTAAACATGATTCGCAACAAGATGACCCTCGATGGTTTTAAAATTGTGATTTTTACTCTTTTTTTTTGCGAAAAACTGCGAAAAAAACGCGTTTTTTTTACTTTTTCCGTTTTTCATTTTTATGTCTCTCAAAAGGCATGAAACCAAATTCTTGCGGTCCAGGCGGGTGTGGGAGGGGGTGTTGTAAATTACGCTGCCATCTTGTAATTTTGCGTTTGTGCCCATATCTCGCGAATCGCTCATACTACGAAAAAAATTATTTATATCATTTATGCAGAAAATAATATTTTCGATCTTCTTTGTTTCAATCTTTTTCCTGTAAAATGAATATTGAACGAGTTATATGGAAAATAATTTAAAAAATAAAAAAAAAAACAAATTCCCGCGTTCCTCCTCAATGAGGCGTTTGATCATGAAAATAGTAATTATAAATATTACTGTTCAAATTTACGCAAATTTGGCATTATAAAAATTCAGACCTTGGAGATCGGGCGATGGACCTGGGACACCCCAGTATATTAAATATAATAATATTAATTTTATATTATTAATATTTTTTAAATTATGTACATATTAAAACATAAATCCAATCCCGGTAACAATCGTTCTTTCTCAAAAAAAAAAAAAAAAAAACAAAGCACAAATAATTCTGCACACCTCGTATTTTTGGATTTTCAAAGATCTAAAGTCAGTCAATGCTCAAACGTTCGTTTTATAATCATCGTGACAAAAAAAAGGTCTTCAGTCGATGTCGAGATAAAAAATTCGAGCTCGAAAGAGTAAAGAGACACGGTTTTCACGATCGAAAGTTCAGTTGAAAGATTAATACTCCATTGTAAATTCCAGTTGAGCCGAAAAAAAATCCGCGTCTCTCCGTTTGCCATTATTAATGATGCTCAAATATTTTCACGGGCTTAGGATCGAAAAGCAAAAGTGATCGATAAGTAGATTGATCTTCGCAGGGGGGGGGGGGGTGGGGGGGGGGGGGGCAAATGATAATGGAAATGTGAAAAAAAGTCAGGCCTGAGAAAAAAAAAGCGGCTGAGCTTTGCGGGTTTGTGTCAAAAGTAGGATTGCTTTTTGGTAAATCCATTATTTCGCATCTCGGGTTCGCACACGCGAAATAGATAACGTGTGGCTGACTGATCGTCCCTTGGCGTGTCGCGCGAATGGCTCGTCACTTTTCCAATGCATATTTGATTTTTATCCGTTTTTTTTTTCTTCTCATCTCTGCCGCTGGGGATATACATTTTCTCTAGCTCTGCCTCTGTCTCTTCTCTATTACTCTCTCTTTCTCTCCAGTGGAGAACTATAAAATTCTTCTTGTCACTCCGACTGGGAGTAATTAAATTCGCTCGACGTAAAAGAGATTTAATTATCGTGGAAGATATGAA
>CAWVQM010000001.1:248543-324110 GCA_963932345.1 Ophion ventricosus
TTGGATGGAAATCATTGCGCGCCGCTATACAGCCGGTTTATATACAGCCAGCGGCGTTTCTCGTATTGTGTAGAGTACCGTGCTCAATATCCGAGGCAATATCCGATCGGCTTCGATCTTCGAAGATTCGACCGGCTACGAATGACCCGACAACTCGTTTACGAATACCCACACACTCGGAAAAACGAAATGTTACAACTGTGTACGCGGGGTGTCCGAAAAGTCACGCGATACTATCGCGAGCATGATAGAGCGTGAAATTCCGAAGAGAAAAGTCCTTAGCCGTTTTTCTCTGCGACGTCTCGTTCCTCGGATATCGGCGAATTAGCGAGGCAGCCAATCCGGCGTGTCGCGGCCACGTGACCGAAGGCGAGCGCGCAATCAGAGAGCGGCGCGCCCCACTGCCGGTCTCGCGGAGCGCCGGCTGCTGCTTCTCATTGGCTAGGCTTCGTCGATGAGTATCTCAACAACGACGCATCTGTGTGAAAAATGGATAAGAACTTTTCTCCTTCGAATCTCACGATCTACACAACCCGCGTACTTTCGATAAGAGTTTTCGGACACCCCGTAAGGTGTCCGTGACCCTCACTTCTCGTTCGATAACGTTATCACGACGATTCTCAATGGCGTTGTTTGCTCATTAGTGCCGGGTAAGGGCTCGGCAGTATTTGCGCGTACTTTAATCTACGATCGGGACACATGTCGCGCCTTGATCTCGTAATCGCTCTTCCGCTAATATATATATATATATATATATATATATATATTTATATATATATATTTATATATATATATTTATATATATGCTAACGTGGGATCGGGTGATTTTCCAATTGTTCCTTCTATCGCGCGTCCGCCCGCCTTGGGTAATCAGGCAAAAGCGATTCACGAATACTCGGAAGAAATCATTTTCAGCCGCTCGCTCTTACGGTTGTTCCTAATTGGGTTGGAAAGATTGTTCAGTGAATTGCCGTTTATTCTAACGAGACACATAATTTAAGGAAGGACACCACTGTGACGGCTTAAAAAAATCGATTTTTTTTTGCATTTTCTTTTGTAGTGTGTACTTTCAAAAATATGTATACCAAAAATTATTTTGTAATTTACAAAAATGAAAGAGTTAGAGCACTTTTAGTAGGGGGGGGGCGTAGAGCGGTAGCCCTGACCGGGCGCATTTCATAGAGCGTTTTTCTCGAAACCACTTTTTTCGAACTGTTGCGGACGATAACTCGAGCAATAATAGTCGGATATGTAAAATTTTTACACGGAATTTTGTGTAATTGTAATAGCTATCATTGAGCGTAGCCGTATATTTTTTTTTTTTTTGTAAACTACTATTTTTTAAAGCATCTTAAATAAAAATATTTGAGGTGAAAATAATACTTTTTATTTCCAAACGAGGCCATATATCGAAAAATAAACAAAATTAAAAACAGCTACGCTCAACAATAGCGACGTTAATGTAGATTGAGGGAAATTTTTTTTTTTTTTTTTCAGACGAATCAAACCAGAGAGATTTCAATGACACTAGGAAGAGGAAAATTTCCGATAAGCGTACACTTTGACATTTATTGTAATTCAACTAATGGTTTTTTTTTTCAATAAAAATTGACTTGAATCTCCTTCGATGTATGTGGAATATCTTTAATTTAGCAAAAAAAAAAAAACCATTAAGTGAATTAAAAAAATTCACAAATCAAGCTAATTTTTCTGACCGTCACAGTGAGTGAAATAAATTTTTTTTTAATTTCATAAATTGTTAGCAAAATATCTTAAGAATACACCCTGAAAATTTCAAAACGATATTCGGATTCCTTCTAACGGTATGTGTATAAATGATAAAGACTCTCCGCTCGACTCCCAAGCGCGCTCAGGTATCCACGAGCGCTCAGTTAGGTAGTTGGTTTGGGTTTGTTTGGGTTTTCAGAACCCAAACAAACCCAAACTCGACCGTTTGGCGATTAGCTCCAAAACATCTCCATTCTGGGTACAAAATAATCGAGGTAGCTGCATTTCTTGTCGCTATTTTATTCAATGAAGGAAATTCAGTCCTACTCATGGTTACGAATGAACTACAAATCGTAGTTGGCAGGCAGAGCTACGGATATGCCGAGCAAATGGATCAGATGCGCGTGGCTCGGCAAAATAGAAAAAGTTTATTAGAGACAAAAGAAGCTCGAAAAGCTCGTAAAGAGGAAATGCAAGCTTCAAATGAGTTGCACGAGGAAGAGGAAGGACTGCTGTATGGTGCTGGAATCGCTGATTAATCGGTAAGACACTTTATCATTTGATTAAACACATTTGACTTTGTGTTTTTCGTTTGTCAAACTTTAAACGTGTTTTTTTTCGAAACGACATTTTTTCAATTTGCGGGAATCATAACTCAAAAACTAATTGATGGATCATCTTCAAATTTGTAACACGTTTACATAATATAATTTATTAAAACATGAACCTAAAGTTGGAAAGATTATATTGTTTAAAACATATTTATTATTGCAAAATGCCGGGGAAAAAAATGCTAAAAATCGATCATTTTTTTTCAAACACGCTCCAACGTTCAATTCTCGATTTTTTTTCTTCAAAATTTAGGTTCATGTTCTTAAAAAACATCTCAAGAATGTATAAAAATTTGTTGAACTATTTCCGATGCGAATTGCGAGCTGCACAATTCCCGCAAATCGACAACGACGATGAGAACACGCCAAGGGACACAGCGGATTACACCTTAATTGATGCATGAAATAACTTGAAAAAATTACCAGAGATGTATGAAAATATGAAATTATTGCCGAAGTCGCGGAAATTTTCGTTTTTTTTCTCAACAAAAAAAAAATCCAAACAATCATCTAATTTTCCGTCTCCTAAAGTGGTTGCCCGGCTTGAGGCATTTTCAGAAGAAAGAGAGTTGATTGAAGATGAACCACGCAGCGGAAGGCCTCCATTTTCAAGAACCGATGAAAATGTCGACAGAATCCGGAATCTTGTCCGTTCAGATCGTCGATTGACAATCATAATGATCGGGGAAGAGTTTAATTTGACTCACACCACCGTTCATCAAACTTTCACCAATGAATTGGGAATTAGAAAAATTGCTGTCACACAGCAATTTCAATAAACAAGTTTTTGGTCAGTAAAAACGTTCCAGTGGCTCCCTCAGCCTCCTTATTCGCCTGACTTGACTACCTGCGACCTTTTCCTCTTCCCGAGATTGAAAAATCACCTCAAGGGACGTAATTTTGGGACACTCGAAAACATTGAAACGGCTGTAACCGACCAGCTGAAGGCTATTCCGGTATCCGAATTCCAGCACTGCTATGAGGATTGAAAGGACCGTCTTCAGCACTGTGTGTCCTCCCAAGGATATTATTTTAAGAGAGACACTATTGAATTGTAATTCTATTCGAATAAAAAAAAATTGAAAAAAATCAGTCTCGTTACTTAATTGACACAGCTCGTATATATATTTTTCTATCAAGCCCGAAATTTAGGCTTCTAGACTAGAATATTCGCTTGAAAAGAAAAAAAACGTAGCCTTGATTAGGAATAAAGGACTTTTTACCTCGAAGCCCTTTTGGTCGTAGAGAAGCACCAGTTGGGCACCCTCGTCCACCGGAAGCTCCCTCCTTCTATACGTAGTGAAAGACATCGGCGTTGCTCTTGCCAAAGTTAGCAGGCTCGATATCATCAGTAGACTCGTCACAATCATTTTACGATCGAAGTTGATTGCAATTGGCCGGAAATGGCTGAAACAAGACACGCAAGCATGACACATTATATATTGATTTATTTGAATATTCGATGGTACGATTACGTATATCCATTTGTTCATAACAAATTATTAGATGAAGTAAAAAGTTCTGAGCTTTTTTTTCGCTTTATTTCGACGATGAAATTAACATAGGATTATCCGATTTAGATCAAATATGCGCCGTTTTGTTCGATAACTTTTGTCCATTTTGAAGGCAATTTTATAATTCCGCGATTGAAGAAGTCCTCGTCCCTATTGGTAAAAAAACTTCACCAGCTCATTTTCACAAGACTCTCTTGAGGGTCAGTTTTGTACCATCAAGAAAATGTTGCAAATGCTTGAAAAGGTGATAATCGCTTGGTGCCAGGTCTGAACTATACGGCGGGTGCGATAGAACCTCCCATCCAAGCTCTCGGAGCTTCTGGCGCGTCGTTAAAGATGTGTGCGGCCTGGCGTTGTCTTGATGGAACACAGCACCCTTCCTATTGGCCAATTCTGGCCGCTTCTGGTCGATCGCCTGCTTCAATCTGGTCAGTTGTTGACAGTAGAGGTCCGAATTGAGTGTTTGGCCCGATGGGAGCAGCTCATAGTGGATGATTCCCTTCCAATCCCACCAAACACACAGCAAAACCTTCTTGGCCGTTAATCCGGGCTTGGCGATCGTTTGGGCCGGCTCACCGCGATTGGACCACGATCTTTTTCGGCTGTTGTTCTCGTGTGTGACCCATTTTTCATCGCCAGTCACCATCCGCTTCAAAAATGGCTCGATTTCGTTACGTTTCAGCAAAGAATCGCAGGCATTAATTCGGTCGAAAAGGTTCTTTTGCGTCAATTCGTGTGGCACCCATACATCGAGCTTCCTCTTGAGACTATCCTTATGCAAACGGTTCCAAACGGTTTTCTGGCTAATCTTCAGTTCCTGAGCAATGGAATAAGTTCTCACATGCCGGTCCGACTCGACGATTACCATGATTTTATCGACATTTTCGACGATTGGCCTACCAGAGCGTGCCTCATCTCCGACGTCCATATTACCAGAACGGAATCGTTGGAAACACCGCTTTGCTGTTGCATTCGATACTGTATTGGCTCCATAAACGGCACAAATTTTTTTACCCGCCTGCTCCGCCTTTTCACCTTGGCCGTAGTGCTACTGAAGAATGTATCGAATTTTCTCTTTTTTTTGCCTCCATTTTGGAACGCTGTAACACACAACTGGCTTCACCAAACACAAAACTGTCAAAGAACTTTTTTTGAAGCGTAATGTCACCTTTGAATCGCCGTATAGTATGACCCGATGCGATCTATACATCGTGAGATATGACTCACGAAAGACATCTAGCGCAGGGCTTCTTAACGTGGGGTCCACGGCATTATTACAATGTTTGCCAGGGTATTGGGACCTTTAACGATGTTGGGTATTAAAATTAAAAAATATAAAAACCCAATAAAAAATTGAAAAATACAAAAACCAGAAAAAAAAAAATTAAAAAATATATAAACCAAAAAAAAAGTGTAAAATACAAAAATCCAAATAAAATTGAACGATACAAAAACCCAAAATAAAATTGAAAAATATAGAAAGCCAAAATAAAATTTAAAAATACAAAAAAAAAAATTGAAAAATACAAAAAAAAAATTGAAAAATACAAAAACCCAAAAAAAAAAAATTTTTAAATACAAAAAAAAATTGAAAGATACAAAAACCCAAAAAAAAAAATTTTAAATACAAAAACCCCCAAAAAATTGGAAAAAATTAAGCATAGAGTCAGATATCCGCTACGTCCCCGTTCGTTGACTCCGGGTGCGGCTGAAAGCGGACATTCCTATCGTAATTCAACGAATTGTAATTCGACGAGATTTCCGTAGACGATTATTCCGACAATTTCGGTTTTCCGGCAAACTTTCCGCGTCAGTTTACAATTTCTGACGAAATCGCACTTTGATTTGAAATTTCAATTGAAATAATACATTTTTTTTCGAAACATTGTTTCGAAAGGGGTCCACAGGAAATGCGAGATGGTCCACAGAGCTCGAAAAGGTTAAGAACCCCTGATCTAGCGGAAAACACTCAAAACTTTTTACTTCAGCCAATACTTTGGATTTGAAAATATCCTTTTATCCACGTGTTCTAAATACTTTGAGGATGAATGTTATGTAAAAAAAAAAAAAAAATTTCCATCATCACAAACGGTAAACTGCCCTTTAACATATTCGTTCCCATCTTGCAGCCTGCTCCGCACTCTTTTTCTCCCGGAGTTGTTTTTTTCCTTTCTATCCCTTAGCGAGTTCGCTAGCCAAGCACGCGATCGAAAATGAGCGTTTTTTTTTCTTCCCCCCATCGACGTACTCCACGTGTTTCAAGGAGATTGATTATTTTTCATTTTTTTTTTTCCCCCCCTTTGTAAGATTTCCGTTCACGAATGAAGGGCTCGAGGCTCGCGATGGACCATCGATACAAAGAACTCGAAGAGTTTTTTATCGTCGAGAATAACGGGCGAACACGTGGATTGCCGCAAAACAATTCAACATAAAATGTATAGCCTCGTATTGTTAAAAAGATTTATCGACAATTGAACGTAGATGCGATGAGGAGAGCAAAAATTTCATCATTTCGTCGTTGCCCTTTAGCTCGCATAAGATTCACGGGATTTCATTAAAACGTTCATTCTTCGCAAACCTCCCCGAGTCGAAAACTAAGGCCGAAAACTTTATTCGATTCGGCCGAAATTGTAGAAAGTTGGCCTACGGTTGGCGACTTAGACCGAAGAAACGGCGAATCTTTTAAAATCGTAATAATTCAGGCGACTTATAAACCGGAACGTACCGAAAATGCGCCGGAAAAAAAAAAACGCCGGAACTTAGTTCCGGCGTGTTGATCGGCCTAACGGGTTGCAGGCTGAAAAAGTACGCCGAAACTTGGGATTTCAGCTTACATCAGTCAGCGTTCTGCTCAGGCCGAAAATATGCCGATACTCATTTTTTTTCGGTCTACTGATCGACGTCGCAGGTTACAGGCTCCTCATTATCAATCGAACTCACAAGAACAGTTCAACAATTGGCAGAATTCAGCTAATCAAAGCTCAAATTTTACATCACTTTAACTCCTAATTTTACATCACTTTAACTCCCAACTAATTTACTCAAGGCTCTGTATAAATTCATTTATTTTGAATAAAAAAAAAAAAAACACGGTGAAAAGGATCTTCTTTATTATCGTAGAGATTTAAGAGGAAGCAAGATCGAATTGCACTAATTATCACTCATTATATTACCAAATATTGATACTCGATGGGGAGACCGAAATTCCAGATTTCAGCGTGTTTTCGGCCCGAGAAAGCAGGCTGAGGGAGAAACCGAAATCCAGAGTTCAGGCGTGTTTTCGGCCTGCAAAGCCTGGCCGGAATGATTCGCTATTCCGGCCGGTTTTCGACGTGAATTCGGTCTAGACCGAAAACACGCCGGAAAATAAGACTTTTATTTTTCGACTCGGGTCGGGAGAAATTTTCACGAGCAAAGCTTCGCACGAGAGAAAAGATAAATTGATGAAAATAATTTTCCGTGGCTAGATAATTTACAGTGGAACCTCGATTATCCGAGGTAATATGGCGAGAGTGTACCACGGATAAGTGAAATCTCGGATAATACGGAAAGTAGCAATATACCGGGTGTGCAAGTATGAAATGCGGCTCCTTCAACCCTTTGAAGCATAGTGACATACTGGTATGTCACCTACTTCCACTCCCCTTTTCTTGAATAAAAAAAAAATTTTACCATAACGACGAATGTAAATGTATAATTAGGATGTTAGGAGATCAATTGTTACTACAATATCACTATTAAGGGCTTACGTTGCACTTAGTGGATGCTGATCATCACTACAGTACAAAAAAAAACACGTTTTTTAGACAATAAATGTAATTGTGCCTAATCTAGCAGGTAAACCATACACAAAAAATGAATTCAGAGACGTTTTTTGGATCGCTGATTACGAATTCGAGCTGAAAATCCAGAAATTCAAAATGGCGAATCCAATATGGCGGACGAAAACCGGAGATTTTACTGGAATTACTAAAACATCGGAGTTGCTCAATATGTTGATTCTGTTATACTGAATTTCTAATAGAATTACGCTTTTAGCATTACCCGGAGCTAACGGCGAGAACGTGGCGAGTTTCTTTTTTAATTTTTAATTTAGAACTTTTTAAATTTATACATTTTGACTGGTTGCAAAATTAGCGACTTCAATAACCCTAAAGCACCGAGTTTCCTCTCCATCAAGAGAATTTTATGTTTCAATTCACCAGTTATTTTTAAATTATAAGCTCAGATTAGTATCAGTGACCAAGCCAGATTTGTGTTTCATTATCCTAGATTGGAACTGCCATTTTTATTGTTCAATTTTGAACTGAGATTCGAATTCAACGACTCAAAAAACTCCTGCATATGGATTTTCATCTTCGTCAAGCTACTTTGAGCATTTTGGTCCTTCATATTGGATCCGCCATCTTGAGTTTCCAAATTTTGAGTGCAGATTTGTAATCAGCGAGCCCGAAAACCCCCGAGTACCAACTTTTGCTTTCATAAAAACAATTTTTGCATTTGTGGTCCGCCATATTGGATCCGCCGTCTTGAATTTTCAAATTTTGAGTGCAGATTTGTAATCAGCGACCCCGAAAACCCCCGAGTACAAAGTTTTGAGCTGATTGCACGTAAGGAAAAATGTATGCTTCAAAGGGTTAAGTGAGAGAAGTTGTCGTGAGTGATTTCAAAAGTTTAAGAACCGGTGAGTTCGACGCCGAAGACAAAGAACGTAGCGGAAGGCTGAAAGTGTACGAAGACGCAGAATTGAAAGCATTATTGGAGGGAGATTCGTGCCAAACGCAAGAAGAACTTGCACCTACATTAAGAGTGACGCCACAAGCAATTTCACATCGTTTAAAATCGTTGGGAATGATTGAAAAGCAAGGAAATTGGGTTCCATATGAACTGAAGCCGAGAAACGTTGAACCCACGATTTTTCACATGAGGGATTCTCCGTCAATTCAGCCACTTTTTTTTTCGACCATCTCAGATCTGCCCCATAATTGGTTATATCAAAGTACTACTAAAAGGCATTCTATGTGAATTTTTTCCGATTTTTTAATTCAACATTTTAGAAAATGCCGTTTTTTTTTCCAAATGAATATATCTCGGAAACTTGAAGTAACTGAAAAAAAATGTCTGTACATAAAAGTTGTAGTTTTGTGTTAGCTTTCGAGCGGACGACTTGAAATAATTTTTACGTTCCGGTAACGCTGATTTTTTTACCAAAAAAGGGGAAAATTATTTTTTTTATTCAAAAACGGCCATTTTTTTTGGCTGAAAAAATTACAGAGTCTTCCAGGATGTCTGACGATAAAGCAAAAAAATCGCCAGAGTGGAACGGATCGAGGTTCTAGGGTAAAAAAAATGAAAGCACACAAATTAATTTTTTTTATACCGGAACCTCGATCCGTGCCACTCTGGCGATTTTTTTGCGATATCGTCAGACATACTGGAAGACTCTGTAATTTTTTCAGCCAAAAAATGGCTGTTTTTTTTATAAAAAAAATAATTTCCCCCTTTTTTGGTAAAAAATCAGCGTTACCGGAACGTAAACATTATTTCAAGTCGTCCGCTCGAAAGCTAACACAAAACTACAACTTTTATGTACAGACATTTTTTTTCAGTTACTTCAAGTTTCCGAGATACATTCATTTGGAAAAAAAACGGCATTTTCTAAAATGTTGAATTAAAAAATCTGAAAAAATCCACATAGAATGCCTTTCAGTAGTACTTTGATATATCCAATTATGGGGCAGATCTGAGATGGTCGAAAAAAAACGTGGCTGAATTGACGGAGAATCCCTCACATGTGAAATGCTGCTTGCCAGGCATAAGCGAAAGGGTTTTTTTGCATCGTATAGTCACTGGTGATGAAAAATGGATCAACCACGATAACCCAAAGAAGAGGAAATCATGGGGACCACCTGGCCATGCTTCAACATCGACAGCCAAGCCGAATATTCATGGAAGAAACAACTCATGTTGTGTATTTGGTGGGATCAGCTTGGTGTCGTGTATTATGAGTTGCTCAAATCGAACGAAACCATTACTGGGGCTCTCTACCGAACACAATTGATGAGATTGAGCCGAGCACTCAAGGAAAAACGCGCCCACTACTACTCCAGACACGACAAAATTATTCTCCTGCATGATAATGCTCGTCCACATGTTGCGGCGCCGGTCAAAACCTACTTGGAAACACTCAATTGTGAAGTTTTACCCCAACCGCCGTATTCGCCACACACTGCTCCCTCTGACTATCATTTATTTCGATCGACGACGCACGGCCTGTCTGAGCAGCACTTCACATCATATCGACGGCAGTATGGAAGAACGTGCTATCTCAAATTGTGATAGAAGAACGTGCTATCTCAAATTATGAGAGAAGAACGTGCTATCTCAAATTGTGATAGAAGAACGTGCTATCTCAAGTTATGAGAGAAGAACGTGTTATCTCAAATTATGATAGAAGAAAGTGCTATCTCAAATTGTGTTAGAAGAACGTGCTATCTCGAATTGTGATAGAAGAACGTGCTATCTCGAATTGTGATAGAAGAACGTGCTATCTCGATCAGTCAACATATTTTCATTGATACAGCACTGGTATTTGGGGCACCTCAGTATACAGAGTACTTTTTCTGTTATTTTTAGAACCTACAGTAACTGTAGGTTCTAAAAATTCCATATAAATAAATATATTGATGATTAAAAAAAAGTTGTTTATTCCAACATATCTTAACTTTTTTCTATTATCGAGCTAAATCATATTAGAAAATTAAATAACCTAACAGAAAAAGTACTCTGTATACTGAGGTGCCCCAAATACCAGTGCTGTATCAATGAAAATATGTTGACTGATCGAGATAGCACGTTCTTCTATCACAATTCGAGATAGCACGTTCTTCTATCACAATTCGAGATAGCACGTTCTTCTATCATAATTTGAGATAGCACTTTCTTCTATCACAATTTGAGATAACACGTTCTTCTATCACAATTCGAGATAGCACGTTCTTCTATCATAATTTGAGATAGCACTTTCTTCTATCACAATTTGAGATAACACGTTCTTCTCTCATAACTTGAGATAGCACGTTCTTCTATCACAATTTGAGATAGCACGTTCTTCTCTCATAATTTGAGATAGCACGTTCTTCTATCACAATTTGAGATAGCACGTTCTTCTATCACAATTTGAGATAGCACGTTCTTCTATCACAATTTGGGATAGCACGTTCTTCTATCACAATTTGAGATAGCACGTTCTTCCATACTGCCGTCGATATGAAGATACCAAAGATTGGGTCGATTTGTGGATAGCCTCAAAAGATGAAGCGTTCTTCCGACGCGGTATCCATATGCTGCCAGAAAGATGGCAAAAAATAGTGACTAGCGATGGACAATACTTTGAATAAAACATAAAGTACCGTTCTTTCACAATAAATGCCCAATTTTTGATTGAAAAACGGCGGAGACTTATTTCTACTCCCAATATTTGAAACAAACAGGCTCGTAGTAGGCCGCGAGACGAGGAAAAAACCTGTTTGATTCAAACAGACCCCATTTTAAATCATGTTTTTTGCAGCGTAGCTCGCATAATATTCGCGGGTTTTCAGTGAAACGTTCATTTTGCCTTAAAAAAAGGTTTATTCCAAAGATGTCTCCACATCAATGGAGATTGCCACCCCGAAGCATATCCTCGCAAAAAATTTCACGCGTATAGGTGTAAAACTGTGGAAGCTGCAAGGCTGTGAGACAGTCGAACTTTTAAATCGCCCGGACCAATCGAGCGCGTCGTATCCTCATTAACGAGTAACATCCCCCTTTTTCCCTGGCTATTCTTCTCCTGACACAATTAACATTCGACGCGTTACAACATCGGCCCCCGCCTCCCCGTGGGGGCGCGAATCGTCGAAACAGCGATAATCGCACCGTTCCGCGTGTGCGGGTTCATCAACACGTGGGTTTAATTTGTCGCGCGGTAATTTATGACGGTACGTTCTATTTTGGCTCTTACTCACCTCGTTCCTTGGCCTTTTCCAATTATTGCTCCATTTCTATATATATATATATATATATATAGCGAAAGGAAGGGATTACGAATCTCCGGGAGGCGAAAATCATTTACGCACCCTCTACCCTCTTTCCCTCATCCCTCATACACCCCACGATCCTTTTTCATCCCTTAACCCTCACCCCTGGGGAAGAATCACCTGCACGCACCTGAGTTGATTAAAGGGGAGCAATCGAGATATGTGGCCCTAAACGTTTACGATGATTTTTTTTTCTCCGTATAAAGGGTTCATACCTGTCTGACAGGAACTTCCAAGTACGATATTTACAGGACTATTCAGGATTCTATCCAATCAAATCTGGTGTACCTCAAGGGAGTGTATCAGGACCAGTATTGTACCAGGTGTACAAGTATGAAATGAGGATTTTTTTTTCTAAAAAAAAACACGTTAAATTCGGAAGAATGATAAAAAGTGCTTTATTCAAAGTATGCTCCATCGCTTGTTATACATTTTTCCCATCTTTCGGGCAATTTGTGAATACCACGCCAGTAAAAAATCTTCCCCTTTTGCTGCGAACCATTAATCGAGCCATTTTTTCACATCTTCGTACGAACCAAAGCGCTGCTCGGCAAGTGCGTGACCCATCGATGCAAACAAGTGGCAATCGGATGGAGCCAAGTCTGGTGAGTAAGCCGCATGGGGTAGAACTTCCCAGCTGAGTGCTTCCAACGTGTCGCGAACCGGTTTTGCCGTATGTGATGGAGCATTGTCATGAAGAAAAATGACTTTGCGTTGGCTCTTTCGGTATTCTGGCCTTTTTTCAAGCAGCGAACGGTTCGAATCGGTCAATTGTTGTTGGTAACGTTTAGTATTAACCGTTTTCCCAGGTTTTAACAGCTCATAATAGACCACGCCCCTCTGGTCCCACCAAACACAGAGCATCGTCTTTCTGCCAAAGCGATTCGGTCTTGCGGTCGATGTGGATGGTGCGCCTGGGTCTACCCATGATTTTTTGCGCTTGGGATTCTCAAAATAAATCCACTTTTCATCCCCTGTAACTATACGATGCAAAAACGACTTCCTTTTGTAGCGAGCGAGCAAAATGTCACATGTGTTTTTGCGCTTTTCCATTTGCCTGTCGTTCAACTCATGTGGTACCCATCTACCGGTCTTCTGAATCTTTTCCATCTCTCGTAGCCGATTGGAAACAGCTTGTTGACTAACGCCCAATTGCTCGGCGAGTTGTTTTTGTGTTTGCGAATCATCTTCGTCCAACAATGCTTGCAATTCCACATCTTCGTATTTTTTTTTGCGGTTTTCCATGTTCCTTGTCTGTAACATCGAAGTCACCACTTTTGAAACGCCGAAATCATCGTTCACACGTATCTTGCGATGGAGCATATTCACCATAAGCTTCTCGAAGTAATCGGTATGATTCAGCAGCAGTTTTCTTCAAATGAAAACAAAAAATTAATGCTGTCCGCGAATGCTCTTTGTACGGTATAAATTTCGACATATTGAACACAACAACACAACACTATGCACACACTTTTCCAATTTATCACTCGTGCGCGTCTGACACTTGTTGATGACACAACAAAATGGCGCAGTGTCAAATCTTATAGCACAAACTGCATTGGTGCACCATCTGTTGTCTAAAATCCGCATTTCATACTTGTACACCTGGTATATATGAGGCATTCCACGTCATTTCGCTCGGCCGTGACCTTGACGATTTTTAATTTTTTTGATTTTTTTTTAAATAAAATAGTATGCTATGCAAGGAGTATTTTCACAAATTTTTTAATTTTTATCGCATGTATTTCAGAAGTTACAATTTTTCGAAAAATCTGGATTTCAGAAAGTTCGGAAACGTTCTACCGCCGATATCTCTTAAATTAATCGATGTATCGAAAAATGTCTATAGATCGATTTTTTTCATATTAGTTCACACTTTCATAAAAAAAAGGAACAAAATTTGAAATCATCGTTGTCAACATTTTTTCAGCGTGTAAAGTGAAAACTATTTTTTTTAAAGATGATTGCCATTTTTTTTTTTTTCAAAAAATTCTCTAAAATAATATGATGAATTATAGGAATTTTAACGCTAGTCCCATTGTGGGCCCGTTTTTCCTTGTATTTTTTTTTTTAAATAAATTCAATTTTTTTTCACGAAAATTTCGGGTGTTTCGTATGAATTACTAATAATTTTTATTACTAATAATACTCGTAAGTAAATGGCGCGGAAATGGCCGAGCGAAATGGCGTGGTATGCCTCATATATAGATAAATATATTCGTAATTTTCAAATTAATAATACGTTTTATTAATAAATTAAAATGTCACGTCATTTTGAGACACCCTTTATATATTTTTTTCTCTTTATTAACTCTGGGGAACCCAAAAGCATTTTCAATGCTAAAATAACTAAAAAAAAAATCGTTCACTGCCAAATAACGAAACTGAGAATGCGAGATTAGACTTACCGCGATTGTATTACAGTAACGTTGCAATGATGTGCTTGCATTTTTATCCCAACACAGCTTTGCAAGAGCAAATTATATTCAATCATCAATCTCATGAGGATTATTTCGTAATTGAGACGTTTGCAAACAATACGCTTCGATGCTGACAGCATTGGTATGGGAAACGCCACAAAATTGACCACATTTTAGTGTCCTCAGCCTTCAAAATACCTTCAAAATACCTTCTCTTTTGGCAAAATTGCGTTATTTAGTGATTGGTGTCAGCCCAATCATAAATTGCACTACTTATCATAATATCACAGAAATTTGCACTAAACTACACGACTGTTTACGTCTCACGGTTCTCTTATCATCGCTATGTCTTTTAAGCTCCGCCCATATCACAGATCCCAATTGTCCAGTGGAGATGAAAAAGAAGATGATAGACAAAAAAAAAAAAGAAAAAAAAAGGAAAACCAAGCGGCGAGACTATCACGTGAATTTGGCCTGTGAGAAGTGTCGCGCGTTTAAAAATAAACCGTATCGAACATAACGAGGAGCTAAAAATGGAATATGCATACTCGTCGAGACGTACAATGCTCATTAATAATGTATCGAAGGAACACACAGAGATTGCCCATATACAGGGTGGTCCAATAACTATTGGAACCTTGGATATCTTCGAAACTATAAGGTTCACAGAAATATTTGCTGAAATGAAATTGCACAGTACGAAAGGGGCCATCCGATAGCGATAATAGTTTTTTTTGCAGGTGGAGGTACTTCGGACATTTCGACGGCAGTATGGAAGAACGTGCTATCTCAAATTGTGATAGAAGAACGTGCTGTTCCAAATTGTGATAGAAGAACGTGCTATCTCAAATTGTGATAGAAGAACGTGCTATCTCAAACTGTGGTAGAAGAACGTGCTATCTCAAATTATGAGAGAAGAACGTGCTATCTCAAATTGTGATAGAAGAACGTGTTATCTCAAATTGTGATAGAAGAACGTGCTATCTCGTATTATGAGAGAAGAACGTGCTATGTCAAATTGTGATAGAAGAACGTGCTATCTCAAATTGTGATAGAAGAACGTGCTGTCCCAAATTGTGATAGAAGAACGTGCTATCTCAAATTGTGTTAGAAGAACGTGTTATCTCAAACTGTGGTAGAAGAACGTGCTATCCCAAATTATGAGAGAAGAACGTGCTATCTCAAATTGTGATAGAAGAACGTGCTATCTCAAATTGTGATAGAAGAACGTGCTATTTCGTATTATGAGAGAAGAACGTGCTATGTCAAATTGTGATAGAAGAACGTGCTATCTCAAATTGTGATAGAAGAACGTGCTATCTCGAATTGTGATAGAAGAACGTGCTATCTCGATCAGTCAACATATTTTCATTGATACAGCACTGGTATTTGGGGCACCTCAGTATACAGAGCACTTTTTTTGTTAAGTTATTTAATTTTCTAATATGATTTAGCTCGATAACAGAAAAAAATTAAGATATGTTTGAATAAACAACTTTTTTTTTATCATCAATATATTTATTTATATGGAATTTGCCAGTTACCTACAGTAACTGTAGGTTCTAAAAATTCCATATAAATAAATATATTGATGATTAAAAAAAAGTTGTTTATTCAAACATATCTTAATTTTTATTATCGAGCTAAATCATATTAGAAACTTTTTTTTTATCATCAATATATTTATTTATATGGAATTTTTGGAACCTACAGTAACTGTAGGTTCTAAAAATTGCATATAAATAAATATATTGATGATTAAAAAAAAGTTGTTTATTCAAACATATCTTAATTTTTTTCTATTATCGAGCTAAATAATATTAGAAAATTAAATAACCTTACAGAAAAAGTGCTCTGTATACTGAGGTGCCCCAAATACCAGTGCTGTATCAATGAAAATATGTTGACTGATCGAGATAGCACGTTCTTCTATCACAATTCGAAATAGCACGTTCTTCTATCACAATTTGAGATAGCACGTTCTTCTATCACAATTTGAGATAGCACGTTCTTCTCTCATAATATGAGATAGCACGTTCTTCTATCACAATTTGAGATAGCACGTTCTTCTATCACAATTTGAGATAGCACGTTCTTCTCTCATAATATGAGATAGCACGTTCTTCTATCACAATTTGAGATAGTACGTTCTTCTATCACAATTAGAGATAGCACGTTCTTCTATCACAATTTGGGATAGCACATTCTTCTATCACAATTTGAGATAGCACGTTCTTCCATACTGCCGTCGATTTGAAGGTCAACTCCATTTTTTTAAATGGATCGGTATGTTTTTTTTTCTGTATCATGATGGAGGAGCTCAAAACGAGTTCAACGATCTACAACATAAGGTCATTGAAGGTCATAGAAAGTACAGAAAGGCGATAATACTTACAGTTTCGGTAGTAAATAAAATTACTACGTTTTATAGTAAATGTTCGAAATGACGACCATCAATAGCAATGCGTACGTTATTATGTACGTTTACACATTTCTTAGACAGGTACAGAAAGTACAGAAAGGCGATAATACTTACGGTTTACTTCACTGAAAATAAACACTGTTCCAAGGACACTTTAATAAGTTTGCAGGATAAGATAAACATGATAAGATTAGTATCGATAAATCGGTCAATCGTGTACAATGTATTCGTTTGAAGAGCAAGTCGATATGCTTCTTATTTATGGCGAATGCCAACAAAATTCTGTAAGGGCAAAAATCTTGTATGGTGAACGATATCCACATCGGTCTCAGCCTTCGCGTCAAACATTTAAAAATGTTACAAACATTTAAAAAAGTATTATCGCCTTTCTGTACTTTCTATGACCTTCAATGACCTTATGTTATAGGTCGTTGAACTCGTTTTAAGCTCCTCTTTCGTGATACAGAAAAAAAAACATACCGATCCATTAAAAAAAATGGAGTTGACCTTCAAATGTCCGAAGTACCTCCACTTGCAAAAAAACTATTATCGCTATCGGGTGGCCCCTTTCGTACTGTGCAATTTCATTTCAGCAAATATTTTTGTGAACCTTATAGTTTCGAAGATATCCAATGTGCTAATAGTTATTGGACCACCCTCTATATACATGGTGACCCTGTACTTTTAAGAGTCCGGCCCGAAGATTTTTCAACCAAGAAAAAAATGACATTTAATGGTTTTTTCGAATCCTCTTCGAAAACAAAAACATAGCGTATTTTTTACGACGGCTACTATTTGCCAAAAAAAAAAAATGGAGCATTCTGGAAAAATAATTAAAATTGCATTTTGAGTCAAACGGAATGAAGATAATTTAATTTCAAATACGAGACACTCTTGAAAAAAAACAAACTTTTTAAAAATGAATTAAAAATCCGTCTATCCACTTTATTTTTTATTGTTTTCATTTATCTTCGATTCATCTTTCGATTCGCAATTTTCAATTGCCAAAATCAAATTATTTCGATTTAATTTTCATTCGATGATTGATTTATCTTTGATCATTATTTTTTTTCTCGATGACGGGATGCACAAGAAAAGTTTTTATATATAAATATATAAAATCTGTTTCTTTTTAATTTGAATTTTGATTTTTTTTTGGAATTCACTATTTCTTTCTGGCAAGTACTACTGGTTACGTAAAATGCGTTATATATTTTTTTTCGAAGTGGATTTGAAAAGACATTCAAAATTATATTTTTCTCAGTCGCAAAATCTTTGCGTAAGACCCTTAAACTTTATAAATGTCAACCTTTATATATATATATATATATATACATAATCATCCATATACACTGCCAGCCAAAAGTTTGGATACACTAGTCGAAATTTCTTACCGCACTAAATCTTAAATAGCGGACTCAAAAAAAAAGATAATTCAATTTCCCAAGTTGCATTTTAAAGGGGACAAATTTACCTTTATTTTGTTTTTTTTTTGAAAATTCTTTACGATTTTTTTTCGCCCCGGTACGCACTTTTGAACGTGGCCATTTTTCGGCTATTTTTTGGCCGTCGAAAACTAACTACAAAATTTGTGGAAAATTTTTTCCTCGATTTTTTCCGTGGGAAACTTAAAAAGAATATCAAAACCTAGATTTTTATTTTTTAGAAAGTCTCGTACGATTTTTTTTCGCCCTAGTATAGCATTTTTAGCGAAAAAATACATGTTTTAGAAAAAAAGGTGTCATCGACGAATTATAGGGTTTCAGAGAAAATCTCAGGAGGGTAAAAAGTTGCATAGATTCACACTAGAGTGGCTAGAATTTTGTCAGAATTTTTTTGGATTTTTTTTTACCCTTTTTGGTTGCAACTTTGATGAGTGGAGAGGCTCCAATTGGGAATTATGCAGTCGAGGACAATATATTACGAAAGGAAATTTGTTTACATTTTTTTTTTTTTTGATTGACTACAATTTTTTTAGCATTTTTTTTTAAATTTTAATCTTCACTTTTTCATTTTTATTTTCAAAAATAAAAAAAATCTAGAAAAATTGTAGTTAATTAAAAATGAAAATGTCAACAAATTTCCTTTCTTAATATATTGTACCAGACTCCATGATTCTCAAGTGGAGCCTCTCAAAGTTTCAACCAAAAATGGTAGAAAAATATTTTCTAAAAAAAATTCTGAAAAAATTCTAGCCACTCCAGTGTGAACCTATGCAACTTTTTAGCCTCTTGACATTTCTTCTGAAGCCCTATAATTCTTCGATGACACCTTCTTTTCTAAAACCTGTCTTTTTTTTAGCTAAAAATGCAATAATGAGGGGAAAAAAAATCGCACGAGACTTTCTAAAAAACAAAAATGTAGATTTTGATATCCGTTTTAAGTTTACCATTGAAAAAAAAGGAGGAAAAAAATGTCCACAAACTTTGCAGTTAATTTTCGACGGCCAAAAAATAGCCAAAAAATGGCCACGTTCAAAAGTGCGTACCGGGTTGAAAAAAAATCGTACAGAGTTTTCTAAAAAAGCAAAATAAAGGTAAACTTGTTCTCTTTAAAAGGCCGCCATTGAAAAAAACCGAGGAAAAATTTTTCCACAAACTTTGCAGTTAATTTTCGACGGCCAAAAAATAGCCAAAAAAATGGCCACGTTCAAAATTGCGTACCGGGGTGAAAAAAAATCGTAGAGAGTTTTCTAAAAAAGCAAAATAAAGGTAAACTTGTTCTCTTTAAAAGGCCGCCATTGAAAAAAACCGAGGAAAAATTTTTCCACAAACTTTGCAGTTGATTTTCGACGGCCAAAAAATAGCCAAAAAAATGGCCACGTTCAAAATTGCGTACCGGGGTGAAAAAAAATCGTACAGAGTTTTCGAAAAAAGCAAAATAAAGGTAAACTTGTTCTCTTTGAAAGACCACTTGGAAAATTCAATTATGTTCATTTTTGGGTCCGCTATCTAAATTTTAGTGCGGCAAGACATTTCGACTAGTGTATCCATACTTTTGGCCGGCAGTGTATATATTCATAGATCTATGGATATATATATATATACAGGGTGGACCACGCAACGTGTGCACCTCTTTTACGACCAAAATATGCGTTGCACATAAAAATGTTTTATACAAAAGTTACATGGTTTATAAGGCTACACTACGTGGTGCATTTATTTTTTTTATAGGTGGAGGCGCTTCGAAGATTTGAAGGTCAACTTTATTTTTTCAAATGGAATGCTATATTTTTTATAGCCTAATATGATAGAGTATCGAATTCTGAGTAAAAAAGTATAGACCTTTCTTAGCCCTAGAGTTAATAGCTAACGAGTAATTTCACTTTATTACTTTAAAATTTTCTTCACATATATATATCTGTATGGAAGAGCTTACGCGAACTTTGCCTCTAAGTCTTTATCGTACAACGGCGAACGAGATTATATAATGATAATAATACGACGAAAAGTGAACCACCGAAGCGCCGGCGCCTGGACGTCACGAGACCTTGTGGACTTAATTTTCTCTACAGATTATTCACGACTACTGGCAAATGCTCTCAAACTCTCCATATATATATATATATATATATATATATATATATATATATATAAATATATAAATAGCATCTATATTTATATAAGTATCTATATATACACTTATATAAATATAGATGCAACTTTATCACAATCATTTCAAATTTCACACAGCGTCTCACGTCACGAGGCAAAACTTTCGCGAGTTTATTATCCTCCGTCGTCTATATACACACTCGTAACGCTGAAACTCTTGACGTTTATTTATTTACTCCATATCCCGGACAAATGAAAATTTATGAAAATAAATTTATGAAAATACAATGCAAAAAAAACAACAAAAAAATAAATTCAAAAATTATCGAAATTTTTTCGGCATTAAAAAGAAAAACAAACACGATTTTGATCCCGGAAGAAAAAAGACGATCGCGTAGCTGCGAATTTAAATAAAATTTTTTTTTTTTCTTATCAAACGTACCTAGAAGAATTACGCTCTCCTCGTATTGGCGACGTTCGAGAGATCAGCTTGATGCTTTTTTTTTTGCTTTTTCTATCAAACGTACCTAGTGGAATTACGCCCTCCTCGTATTGGTGACGTTCGAGAGATCAGCTTGATGTTTTTTTTTTGTTTTTCTTTTTCTTTTTTTTTTTTTTGCTCGTGTCACGCTATTCGGGGCAACGATCGCGCGACGAGGCTCACAACGCGCACGAGGCTCTCGTCTGTTTGCTTCAATGTTTGCGAAATTCACTTTTTTTAGATTTATTTTTTGTTATTTAAAGAATTTTCTAGTGTTTTTTTTTTTTTTTTTTATTCTGATTCGCCGGTCGCCAGCGTGGCGTGGCGAGGATTTTTTTTTTCACGACTCGCGTATTTGCGTACACAAACAGGTGGGAAGAGAAATTATTTCTTGCTTTTAAATTTTTTTTTTTTTTTTTTTTTTTTTTTTGGGAGAATGTAAATTTATGGCGCAATTGTGGTTGCGGTGGATAACTGAACGTTGTTGGATAACGATAAAAACGTGAGAAAAAAATGTATGTATATATATATATATATATATATATATATATTTATATACAGTGAGTTTATTTATATCGCTCTTATCTCAACGATACGACTACATGGAGTGTCTCTTACGTGAGAAAATCGTAGCTCTGGCCACCGCTCTGCTCGCGACAGTATACCCCGTACTTTTGCGCTCTTCGACGGTCATAGCAAAGCCGTCTTTAATCGTAATTTTTTTTTTTTTTTTTTTTTTTTTTTTTAAGATGACGGCTATCTTCTTGCAGATAATTCGGGGCTGTGAGGGCGACAAACTGGCGGGATTTTAAAGAAAAGTAGACGTCGTACGATTGAGAGCGAGAGGAGAGAGAGAGAGAGAGAGAGAGAGAGAGAGAGAGAGAGAGAGAGAGAGAGAGAGAGAGAGAGAGAGAGAGAGAGAGAGAGAGAGAGAGTGCGATGGAGAGGCAGAGGGAGAGAGAGAGAGAGAGAAACGGAGGTTTTCAACGCGTTTTTCTCATAGACGGTTGATATTCGAGGCAATTGCGAAGTATAAGGCCCTGCAGGAGTACCTGACGCAGGTGCTGAGACTCTTATTTTGTTCGAAGTCTCAAGGAGTCCCGAGGATTTCGTCGAGGAACGTTGAGAGAAAAGTGATTTATTCTCGTTGATTCATTCGAGAGCTAATTTACATAAATTCACGTACACGAAGATAAGAATAATAATTATCCGAGTTTGTAGTCTATTGAATTTGCCGTACAAGAGTTTGGATTTTTTTTTAATGGATTGGCAGTTTATCGAACGAAAAATTGGATTCGTCGAACTTTCAACAGAGTGGGGAAGATTTTCGAAACTTTGAAATTGAACTTTTATTGGACGTGTCCACTTGTCTGGGAGGGATGGAGAAAAAAAATCAATTGCCTTCGATTCATCTTGGAAAATAATTAGTCGGAAAATGTTCGCGAGGTCATGTTGATCGTCCACTTTGGAGGGGAAAGGATGCTCAGCTTTAAAGAAAGTATCAACCGCGCACCCACACAGTACGGAAGCGGGATTAATCACGGTGAGATCGTCAGCAGCCGCGTCTGGTCCATTTTATATATATATAGAAAGAGATAGAGAGGAGAGAGAGAGAGAGAGAGAGAGAGAGAGAGAGAGAGAGAGAGAGAGAGAGAAGAGAGAGAGAGAGAGAGAGAGAGAGAGAGAGAGAGAGAGAGAGAGAGAGAGCGAGAGGAAGAAAAATGAAATCTGGAACTAGGACCGATACGAAGAAACACTGTGTATTCGTTTTTTTTTTCTCAATTTTGGCATTTTTTGACAACTTTTTTTTGCTGTTATATATATGTGTGTGTATCTGTGTACAATTTATTTACGGCAGAATAAAAAAATTATAAAAATTGTTGAATTAAAATAATTTTTATATATATATACAGTTTTTATATATAATTTTATATCTAATTTTTATATATATATTATATATATAATTTTTATATATATATACAGTACTGGACAAAAAAAGTACGCGCTAGTCGAAATTTCTTACCGCACTAAAATTCACATAGCGGACTCAAAAATAAAGATAATTGAATTTCCCAAGTGGCGTTTTAAAGAGGACAAGTTTACCTTTATTTTGCTTTTTTAGAAAATTTTCTACGATTTTTTTTCGCCCCGGAGCGCACTTTTGAACGTGGCCATTTTTCGGCTATTTTTTGGTCGTCGAAAATTAAGTGCAACGTTTGTAGAAAATTTTTTCCTCGGTTTCTTTCCATGGTAAACTTAAAAAGGATATCAAAACCTACATTTTTGTTTTTTAGAAAGTCTCGTACGATTTTTTTTCGCCCCAGTATTGCATTTTTAGCTAAAAAAGACGTGTTTCAGAAAAAAAGGCGTCATCGAAGAACTATAGGGTTTCGGGGGAAATGTCAAGAGGGTGAAAAGTTGCATAGGTTCACACTGGAGTGGTTAGAATTTTTTCAGAATTTTTTTTGACATTTTTTTTTACCGTTTGTGGTTGGAACTCTGATGAGTGGAGAGGCTCCCCTTGGGAATTGTGGGGTCTAGGACAATATATTGAGAAAGAAAATTTGTTTACATATTCATTTTTAATTAACAACTATTTTTTTTAGATTTTTTTTTCATTTTATTTATTTTCATTTTTTTATTTTAATTGTCAAAAATAAAAATAAATATCTAGAAAAATTGCAGTTAATTAAAAAAGAAAATGTAAACAAATTTCCTTTCTTAATTAACCTAGACTCCATAATTCCCAAGTGGAACCTCTCCACTCATCGAAGTTCCAACCAAAAATGGTAAAAAAAAAATATCCGAGAAAAATTCTGAAAAAATTCTAGCCACTTCAGTGTAAATCCATGCAACTTTTTACCCTCTTGACATTTCCCCTGAAACCCTATAGTTCTTCGATAATGCCTTTTTTTCTAAAACATGTCTTTTTTAGCTAAAAATGCAATACTAGAGCGAAAAAAAAATCGTACGAGACTTTCTAAAGAATAAAAATGTCGGTTTTGATATTCTTTTTAAGTTTCCCATAGAAAAAACCGAGGAAACAATTTTCCACAAACTTTGCAGTTAATTTTCGACGGTCAAAAAGATAGCCGAAAAATGGCCACGTTCAAAAGTGCCCACCGTGGCGAAAAAAAATCGTAGAGAATTTTCTAAAAAAGCAAAATACAGGTAAACTTGTCCTCTTTGAAACGCCACTCGGGAAATTTAATTACCTTTATTTTTGAGTTCGCTATGTAAATTTTAGTGCGGTAAGAAATTTCGACTAGTGCGTACTTTTTTTTTTCGTCCAGTACTGCATATTATATACACACGCACGCACATGTACGTTGCTTCGTTTCGAATGAAAAACAATTCGAGTACCTGCAAGTCCTCGAACTTTCTGCCCTGCACGCTTCCAAGGCAAAAAGTCCTCGATGCAAAACTGACTCAGCAAACCTTTCGACGGAGGATGCACACAAGCGAGATGAGAGCCAGCATTTCCAGTGGAAATTACACCATATATATACATATATATATATATATATATATAACTCAGCTTTATTAAATGAGATCAAACTTTAAAGTTCATTAATTCATTTACTCGGTTCGCGAGTGAAGCCTTCACTGTGTACATTTTACGGAAATTATTCAATCATATCGCCAAGTTTTTGTTTATAAAATCGTTATTTTAGCCAATGCTTTTCTTTTCGGTAAGAACGGATGAGTACATAAATTAGGAGCAAGCTTCCGGTGCAACGTTCCGATAACCGGAACAACCCTCTATACGTACGCTCACGTTCCGAATTTCGGGCAATAATACGACAATGTATGCGCGTAAAAATATAATGTTTGATAACATGGTTTTTTTTTGTTACTGTATGAAAAGGCAAAAAGAAAAGACTTCGGAATAATTTTAGCGTGGGAGGGATTAATTTTTGAGTGACTACAAATTCGCGAAGTTAGTCGACGCGTAAATATCCACGGAAGCATATCGTTTAATTCATATGATGAGGGGAAGATCATTTTCTCGCGGTTTTCATACAGCGTTAACGTATTTGCATACGGAATTCGAAGAGCCGTGAAAGGAAATTCTCTCTCTCTCTCTCTCTCTCTCTCTCTCTCTCTCTCTCTCTCTCTCTCTCTCTCTCTCTCTCCCTCCCTCCCACCCTCCGCTAGAATTCGAAAATCGAGTACTTAAAGATTTTGTACACCCATAATGTTTTGGAATATAATTTAATAGCTACTAAGATACATTTTTAACAAAAAAAAATCGATTTTTGGAAAATCCTAAAGTGGCTTAAGGCCTTAATAAAACGTGTTATTTATTTGAAAAGTACAACTATTTATATTTTAAGATATTACTGAATGGATATTACAAAAATCGCCAAAATTCCTGAAAATTTGAGGAATGATAGTTCTAGAATAATAAAACATGAATTATTTTCGAATTTCTCACTAAATAATTTAGTAGTTATAAACATATGAATTTAACACGATTGCTTATGGGAAAACAGCTTCTACAGACGTTAATGATTGCAAAACGAATGGAACTAAATCGCCGTAAATTCTGAGAGAGAGAAAGAGAGAGAGAGAGAGAGAGAGAGAGAGAGAGAGAGAGAGAGAGAGAGGAGAGAGAGAGAGAGAGAGAGAGAGAGAGAGAGAGAGAGAGAGAGAGAGAGAGAGAGAGAGAGAGAGAGAGAGAGAGAGAGAGAGAGAGAGAGAGAGAGAGAGAGAGAGAGAGAGAGATTCTCGAATCCTTCAGATATTTAAATTGCGCGCCATTTTTTTTTGTGGCGAACATAGAGTACCAATCTTTGACAACTGGCATCAGGAAGTATTAAGGTTTAGTCATGGAGAATTGCACGATCGAGCAACGCATAGAAATTGTGAAAATGCATTGTGAAACAATGCAGATATTGCAGACGAAGTTTCATGGTCGTGTTATCTCGCGCTGCGGCGATGTCAATTAGTTATCAAGATCGTGCGATTTTACGCCATTGGACTTCTTTCTTTGGTCTTTTCCTGAAAGGAAAAGTGTACGAACTTACACAAAGTGTAAGTTGAACGCACCATTGATGAAATTAGTCCGCAATTATGCCAAAATGTTATTGAAAATTTCGTCAAAAGAGTGAAACTTCCTTATATTGGAAGTACAAATTCATTCGGTCCGTTTTTTGGTGGTAAAAAATCCATTTATTTCAAAATAAAAGGTATGAATAGATTAATCAGAGTATTGTCCATCGCTGGCTACTACTTTTTCCCACCTCTCAGGCAATTTTCGAATTCCATCTCGAACAAAAAGTCTCGTCCTTTGAGGCGATCCAAGTTTCGAGCCAATTTTCGATTTCTGCGAAAGAAGTGAACCGGTGAGCTGCTAAATCCTGCTGCATCCGTCGGAACAACCAGTAATCAGAAGGAGCAATGTCCGGAGAATACGGCGGGTGCGGTAAAATATCCCATTTGAGCGTTTCCAAATATTTTTTTACGACTTTTGCGACACGAGGCCGAGCGTTGTCATGCAGAAGAATAATTTTGTCATGTCTTTGCTCGTATTCCGGCCGTTTTTTCTCGTAATGCACGGCTCAAACGAATCAATTGTAGTCTATACCGATCGCCCGTAATGGAATCGCCAGGTTGTAGCAGCTCATTGGCTCATTTGGCTGTCCAGGGCGAGGCTTGTCTTCAACGCTGATATCACCGTTCTTGAAGCGTCGAAACCATTCCCTACATGATTTATCAGTTGGAGCATCATCACCATAAACTTCAACAAGCATTCGATGCGCTTCAGCTGCACTTTTCTTCCATTTAAAGCAGAAATGTAAAACTTCCCACAAATGCTGCTTAGTTAACACAAAATTTGACTTATTCAACACAGTAAAAAACAAGGTTTTTAATGGAACTCAAAGCGATATAAAGTGAATGTTATTGACAGATGTCTAACCTCTCTGAAACCACCGAAATCAGCTGTCACTATGAAACATTCATAACAGCCAGAGCCATCTCTTGAAAACGGACCGAATTAATTTGTACTCCCAATATTAAAATGAAAATATTCGTACTTTTCAAAGAAATAATACGTTTAATTGATAAATAAAAATGTCACGTCATTTCGAGACACCCTGTATATAATTAGATAAATGCCTGGGGAATTCTGGCGTATTTAATCTCCGCAATCGGCGTATACGTTGGTTAGAACGTGAGGGAAGCGTTAATAAGCCCTTACCGAGAGTGTACCTCGGCCCATCAACCCCTATGTTGCTTCAGGAAGGGATTGGTGTGGGCTCCTTGTCATTCCTCATCCTACGCACTCCAGTTGTACTCCAGTTGTACTCCATCCTCTCTCGCCCTCTCTCTCTCTCTCTATCTCTCTCTCTCTCATTACATTGTGTTCTCTCTCTCTCTCTCTCTCTCTCTCTCTCTCTCTCTCTCTCTCTCTCTCTCTCTCTCTCTCTCTCTCTCTCTCTCTCTCTCTCTCTCTCTCTCTAGGCTCTGTTCGCCTGGTCGTATTTTCAAGCTCTGAAATTCCTGCATCGCGAAGCATACCAGATTGTAGCCCTTCAAACCCGCATACGCAACACATCATACGGACAAATATATCGCGTGCGCCTCAATTTCGTATGACCCAATTCTATTTTTAATCCCAACATCGAAGGTCGAACATTTTAGATTGAACATTTATTACTAAAGTCTGCTTAAGGGGGAAACACATGTGAACGATGAAAAAATAGAAAATTTTGATAATTTTTTTTTTTTAAGGAAATAAAACGTTTCACATTCATGAAACTTTATTTACAATTTATTGTATAATTGAACTATTGAAATAAATGTTTTCATTGAAATATATTGGAAAAAGGCGATGTTATGACGTCTTCCAAAGTTTCGACGGCATTTTTAAAGTATTTGCTGGATGGATATTGAAAAACAGCCGAAACTCTTGAAAATTTGACGAATGATAGTTCTTTCGAATTGTGGGCAGTACGTCGATTTTTCAATTTAATGCCAATCCTCTTGGATTTCTTGGTCAACTTTTATTTTCGTCCCTCTTTCTACTATTCTTTCCACTTTCTTTATATCGCCGTTTGCTATGGCTCTCCATATGTTTCCCTATCTTATTTTCTACATTGCTTCTTTGACTTCCTCTTCCGATTTTGTTGGGATTCCATTTAAGGCGGGCAACCACTTAAGATGCTTCAAAAAAAGAATTTTTTGTTTTTTAATTTTCATAAATCGTTAGCAAAATATCTTGAGAATACACTTTGAAAATTTCAAAACGATATTCGAATTTCTTCTAACGGTATGTATATAAAGGATAAAGACTCTCCGCTCGACTCCCAAGCGCGCTCAGGTATCCACCAGCGCTCAGTTAGGCAGTTCGTTTGGTTTTGTTTGGGTTTTCATAACCCAAACAAACCCAAACTCGACCGTTTGGCGATTAGCTCCAAAACATCTCCATTCTGGATACAAGATAATCGAGGTAGCGGCATTTCTTGCTGCTATTTTATTCAATGAAGGAAATTCAGCCCTACTCATGGTTACGAATGAACTACAAATCGTAGTTGGCAGGCAGAGCTACGGATATGCCGAGCAAATGGATCAGCTGCGCGTGACTCGGAAAAATAGAAAAAGTTTATTAGAGACAAAAGAAGCTCGAAAAGCTCGTAAAGAGGAAATGCAAGCTTCAAATGAGTTCCATGAGGAAGAGAAAGGACTGCTGTATGGTGCTGGAATCGCTGATTAATTGGTAAGACACTTTATCATTTCATTAAACCCATTTGACTTTGAGTTTTTCGTTTGTCAAACTTTAAACGTGTTTTTCTCGAAACGACATTTTTTTCAATTTGCGGGAATCATAACTCAAAAACTAATTGATGGATCATCTTCAAATTTGGAACACGTTTACATAATATAATTTATTAAAACATGAACCTGAAGTTGGAAAGATTAGATTGTTTAAAACATAGTTATTATTGCAAAATACCGGGGAAAAAATGCTAAAAATCGATCATTTTTTTTTCAAACACGTCCCAACATTCAATTCTCGACTTTTTTTTTCAAAATTTAGGTTCATGTTCTTTAAAAAACATCTCAAGAATGTATAAAAATTTGTTGGACTATTTCAGATGCGAATTGCGAGCTGCACAATTCCCGCAAATCGACAACGACGATGAGGACACGTCAATGGACACAGCGGATTACACCTTAATTAATGCATGAAATAACTTGAAAAAATTACCAGAGATGTATGAAAATATGCATAAATTATTGTCAGAGTTGCGGAAATTTCCGTTTTTTTTTCACATTTAAAAAAAATCCAAAAAATCATCTAATTTTCGGTCTCCCAAAGTGGTTGTCCGCCTTAAAAGCATTTTCAATGCTGAAAAAATTCTAATTTTAACGCAAAATAATGGAAATATTAATTTTAACCCTTCTTTAAATTGTGTTTATTTTGTCTTGATAAACCAAAATTCACCATTCCTGCAAATTCACAATTCCCGCAAATCGACAACGACCATGAGGACACGCCAATGTACACAGCGTATTACACCTTAATTAATGCATGAAATAAGTTGAAAAAATTACCAGAGATGTATGAAAATACGAATAAATAATTGTCAGAGTTGCGGAAATTTCCGTTTTTTTTTTCACAATAAAAAAAAATCCAAAAAATCATATAATTTTTTTCTGTCTCCCAAAGTGGTTGTCCGCTTTAAAAGCATTTTCAATGCTGAAAAAATTCGAATTTTAACGCAAAATAATCGAAACATTAACTTTAACCATTCTTTAAATTGTGTTTTTTATGTCTTGATAAACCAAAATTCACCATTAAAATTGTCCCACCACGGAAATCATAATCTTGCCATGCTCAACGTTATTATTGCAGTTGGCAAAAATTTCCGGACACGCAGTCACAGAAAACTCGTGCAAAATGAAATGAAAGACTTCATACGTACACAACCGGAAATACATACATTCAGCCAGAAAATACCGACGAGAAAAACGGTTACGTTGAAATTGAACCGGCGGATGTGCGTCCCCGTGAGCGACGTTTCGTCGGCACATACTCGAGCTTTACTACTTCGTCTTCGCGAGCGGAAGCCGTTGAAAAATATCAGAACGCGACGCGGGTTATTGAAGCGCGCGAGTTCTGACGTTTTTTTCTTCTTTTTTTTTTTCATGTTTCTTCCGTACCGGAGCGAAAACTTTCTACTCTATTAAAGGGCTCCTTGCAATTGAAATTTTTCCTTGTGGATGACGTCGTTTTGTTGGAATCACGATCGATCGACACGTGACCAAAACGGAAACGCGAATTTTCCGGTGTGAAGGATTTTTGAATTCAATCCTTGGCGAGTCGAAAAAAAATTTCGGGTATAAAAAAAAATTAAGGACGGGAAAACCCTTTAGACGCCCGAAAATGAATAATTTTTCATGAAAAGATCCAACATTTTTGGGTCATTTTCAAGAAGCTGTATCTCCGCGAAAAATCATCTTAAAGCAAAAATAAAAAAATGAAATTGAAGCTACAACATTCTAGTTTTGAAATCCTGAGGTCCAAAATTTTTATCATGAGCGGTTTTTTAGTAATCATAAGAAAACCAAGGAAAGAAAAAACTTCAAAATGTTTGCCAGACTTTTAAAAGGTCCACGGACGCTAATGAATTTTTTTTCAGTCTTTTCACCCAATTTTTCGTTTAGTTTAATTCTTCCTCTTTAATTTGAGCGGTCTGCGAGCTCTGTATGATGATTTTTCGCTGAGTTAACGCCGTTCAAAGCAAAAAAGGCATTTTTGTCTTTGGTAATCAATTAACGTCCGTGGACCTTTTGAAAGTCATGCAAAAATTTTGAAATATTTTCTTTCGGTGGTTTTCTTATGATTACTAAAAAACCGCTTATGATAAGAATATTGGACCTCAGGATCTAAAAACTAGAATGTTGTAGCTTCAATTTGCTTTTTTTTATTTTTGCTCTGCGGTGATTTTTCGCGGAGATACAGCTTTTTGAAAATAAATAAATAAATAAATAAATTTGCCAAAATAAAAAATGACTTTTTTGCTTTGAACGACGATAACTCCGCTAAAAATCATCGTACAGAGCTCGTGGACCGCTCAAATTAAAGAGGAAGAATTAAACTAAATGAAAATTTAGGTGAAAAGACTGAAAAAATATATATTAACGTCTGTGGACGTTTTGAAAGTCAGGCAAAAATGTTGAAATATTTTCTTTCGTTGGTTTTCTTATGATTACTAAAAAAACGCTCATGATAAAAATATTGGACCTCAGAATCTAAAAAATAGAATATTGTAGCTTCAATTTGCTTTTTTTATTTTTGCTCTACGATGATTTTTAGCGGAGATAAAGCTTTTTGAAAATAAATAAATAAATAAATAAATAAATAAATAAATAAATAAATAAATAAATAAATAAATAAATAAATAAATAAATAAATAAATAAATAAATTTGCCAAAGTCAAAAATGATTTTTTTGCTTTGAACGACGATAACTCCGCTAAAAATCATCGTACAGAGCTCGGAGACCGCTCAAATTAAAGAGGAAGAATTAAACTACATGAAAATTTAGGTGAAAAGACTGAAAAAAAATTTATTAACGTCCGTGGACCTTTTGAAAGCCAGGCAAAAATTTTGAAATATTTTCTTTCGGTGATTTTCTTATGATTACTAAAAAACCGCTCATGATAAAAATATTGGACCCCAGAATCTAAAAAATAGAATATTGTAGCTTCAATTTGCTTTTTTTATGTTTGCTCTGCGATGATTTTTCGCGGAGATACAGCTTTTTGAAAATAAATAAATAAATAAATAAATAAATAAATAAATAAATAAATAAATAAATAAATAAATAAATAAATAAATAAATAAATAAATAAATAAATAAATAAATTTGCCAAAATCAAAAATGACTTTTTTGCTTTGAACGACGATAACTCCGCTAAAAATCATCGTACAGAGCTCGCAGACCGCTCAAATTAAAGAGGAAGAATTAAACTAAATGAAAATTTAGGTGAAAAGACTGAAAAAAAATGTATTAACGTCCGTGGACCTTTTGAAAGTCAGGCAAAAATTTTGAAATATTTTCTTTCGTTGGTTTTCTTATGATTACTAAAAAACCGCTCATGATAAAAATATTGGACCTCAGAATCTAAAAAATAGAATATTATAGCTTCAATTTGCTTTTTTTATTTTTGCTCTGCGATGATTTTTCGCGGAGATACAGCGTTTTGAAAATAAATAAATAAATAAATAAATAAATAAATAAATAAATAAATAAATAAATAAATAAATAAATAAATAAATAAATAAATAAATAAATAAATAAATAAATAAATAAATAAATAAATAAATAAATAAATAAATAAATAAATAAATAAATAAATAAACAAATAAACAAATAAACAAATAAACAAATAAATAAATAAACAAATAAACAAATAAACAAATAAATAAATAAATAGACATGCACAGGAAACAAAACGAAAGTTATTTCCCTGACGTTTCTCGTCGATCTCTGCGATCTGTACAGTTCACCGTCAAGCATGCGATTCACATCCGGGTCGCGTCGAACCTAGCGAGTCTCTTATACACTCACGTGGGAGACGCAATGTTCTAAGCGACCTATACGTCTCCCGTTCCAAAGAGGTAATAGATATACCTTGCTCACAGTACTTCACTTTTATTCTCGCTTATCGTGTCAAGCTCCCTCGCACCCCCGCCCCCGCCCTCGCCCCATCCCGTTGCGGTTCAAACTAATATCCGTATCCTGTCTGGTAAGGGTTCGTAAGACGGCATACGGTACTTGAATAATGAAGGAAAGAGAATTGGGTGAACGACATTAAGCGGTGAACAAGAAGAAGAAGAAGAAGAAGAAAAAGAATTGCGGGGGCGTGGAAGAAAATGGAGAGTTATTACCTCGTGGGTAAACGCAAATTATGTATAACTGCATAAGTTCATCTTAATATGCGTATATATAGTGCGCTTTAAAGTTACAACGAGATTATATCAGCGCACCGATATCACAGACGACACGTTTTTTATGCTCCAATGCACTGGAAAGCTGAAGTTTTTATATTGGTACTCAAGGAGTTGGCATGATGCTGGAAATTTCGAAAATATGATTTTTTCTATTGGATTGTTTTATAGCCCAGGGTCTTGAGGCGAAGTAGAAGGTGTACCACGTGACATATGAGTGCGAGAGAGATGGCTAAAACTTTCGAAACGAGATTACTCAAAGATTAATCATTTTTTGGGCAAAATAAAATCATCAAGCTCTGTGTCAGGATATTCTCCAGAGCCTGATGCTTTGTTTTTCATGAAAAAACCTTAACCATTTATGAGAAAACTGGGTTGGAACATTTGTGAGGTTATGTTGACCTTGTACATGCCCTTAAGGCGAAGTAGAAGGTGTACCACGTGACATATAAGTGCACGAGAGATAGGTAACATTTTCGAACCGAGATTACTCAAAGATTAATCATTTTTTGGGCAAAAGAAAATCATCAAGCTCTGTGTCAGGATATTCTCCAGAGCCTGATGCTTTGTTTTTCATCAAAAACCTTAACCATTTATGAGAAAACTGGGTTGGAACATTTGTGAGGTTATGTTGACCTTGTACATGCCCTTAAGGCGAAGTTGAAGGTGTACCACGTGACATATGAGTGCACGAGAGATAGGTAAAATTTTCGAACCGAGATTACTCAAAGATTAATCATTTTTTGGGCAAAAGAAAATCATCAAGCTCTGTGTCAGGATATTCTCCGGAGAATGATGCTTTGTTTTTCATCAAAAACCTTAACTATTTATGAGAAAACTGGGTTGGAACATTTGTGAGGTTATGTTGACCTTGTACATGACCTTAAGGCGAAGTAGAAGGTGTACCACGTGACATATGAGTGCGAGAGAGATGGCTAAAACTTTCGAAACGAGATTACTCACAGATTAATCATTTTTTGGGCAAAATAAAATCATCAAGCTCTGTGTCAGGATATTCTCCAGAGCCTGATGCTTTGTTTTTCATGAAAAACCTTAACCATTTATGAGAAAACTGGGTTGGAACATTTGTGAGGTTATGTTGACCTTGTACATGCCCTTAAGGCGAAGTAGAAGGTGTACCACGTGACATATGAGTGCACGAGAGATAGGTAACATTTTCGAACCGAGATTACTCAAAGATTAATCATTTTTTGGGCAAAAGAAAATCATCAAGCTCTGTGTCAGGATATTCTCCAGAGCCTGATGCTTTGTTTTTCATGAAAAACCTTAAACATTTATGAGAAAACTGGGTTGGAACATTTGTGAGGTTATGTTGACCTTGTACATGCCCTTAAGGCGAAGTTGAAGGTGTACCACGTGACATATGAGTGCACGAGAGATAGGTAAAATTTTCGAACCGAGATTACTCAAAGATTAATCATTTTTTGGGCAAAAGAAAATCATCAAGCTCTGTGTCAAGATATTCTCCGGAGAATGGTGCTTTGTTTTTCATCAAAAACCTTAACTATTTATGAGAAAACTGAGTTGGAACATTTGTGAGGTTATGTTGACCTTGTACATGCCCTTAAGGCGGGCAACCACTTTTGGAGACCGAAAATTAGATGATTTTGTGGATTTTTTCTATTGTGAAAAAAAAAAAACGGAAATTTCCGCAACTCTGACGATAATTTATTCATATTTTCATACATCTCTGGTAATTTTTTCAAGTCACTTCATGCATTAATTAAGGTGTAATCCGCTGTGTACCTTGGCGCTGTTTATGGACCCAATACAGTATCGAATGCAACAGCAAAGCGGTGGTTCCAACGATTCCATTCTGGTAATATTGACGTCGAAGATGAGGCACGCTCTGGTAGGCCAATCGTCGAAAATGTCGATAAAATCATAGAAATCGTCGAGTCGGACCGGCATGTCAGCACTTATTCCATTGCCCAGGAACTGAAGATTAGCCAGAAAACCGTTTGAAACCATTTGCATAAGGCTGGTCTCAAGAAGAAGCTCGATGTATGGGTTCCACACGAATTGACGCAAAAGAACCTTTTGGTCCGAATTGATGCCTGCGATTCTTTGCTCAAACGTATCGAAATCGACCCATTTTTTAAGCGGATGGTGACTGGCGATGAAAAATGGGTCACATACGAGAACAACAGCCGAAAAAGATCATGGTCCAATCGCGGTGAGCCGGCCCAAACGATCGCCAAGCCCGGATTAACAGCCAAGAAGGTTTTGCTGTGTGTTTGGTGGGATTGGAAGGGAATCATCCACTATGAGCTGCTCCCATCGGGCCAAACACTCAATTCGGACCTCTACTGTCAACAACTGACCAGATTGAAGCAGGCGATCGAGCAGAAGCGGCCTGAATTGGCCAATAGGAAGGATGTTGTGTTCCATCAAGACAACGCCAGGCCGCACACATCTTTAACGACGCGCCAGAAGCTCCGAGAGCTTGGATGGGAGGTTCTATCGCACCCGCCGTATACTCCAGACCTGGCACCAAGCAATTATCACCTTTTCAAGCATTTGCAAAATTTTCTTGACGGTTCAAAACTGGCCTCAAGAGAGGCTTGTGAAAATGAGCTGGTCAATTTTTTTACCAATAGGGACGAGGACTTCTGCAATCGCGGAATTGTAAAATTGCCTTCAAAATGGACAAAAGTTATCGAACAAAACGCCGCATATTCGATCTAAATCGGATAATCCTAACTATGTTAATTTCATCGTCGAAATAAAGCGCACAAACGCTCAGAACTTTTTACTTCATCTAATATATATATTATATGTATATAATATTGAATTAGAACCCAAACAAATTCACCATTTTTCTCGCCTCGTTTGCCGAGTTTTCCATTAACTCGATGGGCTTAAAGAGTAGCCCAACAATCGTGCAATGGTACATGTATCGTTTGAAAAAAATGGATGGCAGGAAACAAAAGAGTCGTGACGACATCCCTGTGAAGTCGATCGCGAACGAGCTGTAGTAACGAAAATTGGCTAATGTGGCGTACGTTGTAATAAAGGGAAAAAATGGGCTTCAGAGGAAAAAAAAACTCTCGGACATATAGGCGACCAGTGATAAAACGAGGTCGTCAGAGCCCAGAGTCGTGTTGAACGACGAGGGAACACTTGTTGAATCGTATATGATATAATACGTCGTTGAATCGCGACGGGTTCACCAAAATCCAAGCGCGCGCCTCATTTGACACTCAACGTCCACGGTTTATGAATATTCGAAGCTGTCGATTATAAACGACACCATATTTTGTCGTCAAGACGTGAACGAATCCAGAACGAAAGAAGTAACGAAACGTCTCCTGGTTCGCGCTAGGGACATTTTCCTTATTGGAATTTTTCGGCGTTTCATTATGACATGCGCCGTTTTGTTCGATAACTGTTGTCCATTTTGAAGGCAATTTCATAATTACGCGATTGAAGAAGTCCTCGTACCTATTGGTAAAAAAACTTGACAAGCTCATTTTCACAAGCCTCTCTTGAGGCCAGTTTTGTACCATCAAGAAAATGTTGCAAATGCTTGAAAAGGTGATAATCGCTTGGTGCCAGGTCTGGACTATACGGCGGGTGCGATAGAACCTCCCATCCAAGCTCTCGGAGCTTCTGGCGCGTCGTTGAAGATGTGTGCGGCCTGGCGTTGTCTTGATGGAACACAACACCCTTCCTATTGGCCAATTCTGGCCGCTTCTGGTCGATCGCCTGCTTCAATCTGGTCAGTTGTTGACAGTAGAGGTCCGAATTGAGTGTTTGGCCCGATGGGAGCAGCTCATACTGGATGATTCCCTTCCAATCCCACCAAACACACAGCAAAACCTTCTTGGCCGTTAATCCGGGCTTGGCGATCGTTTGGGCCGGCTCACCGCGCTTGGACCACGATCTTTTTCGGCTGTTGTTCTCGTATGTGACCCATTTTTCATCGCCAGTCACCATCCGCTTAAAAAATGGGTCGATTTCGTTACGTTTTAGCAAAGAATCGCAGGTATCAATTCGGTCCAAAAGGTTCTTTTGCGTCAATTCGTGTGACACCCATACATCGAGCTTCTTCTTGAGACCAGCCTTATGCAAATGGTTCCAAACGGTTTTCTGACTAATCTTCAGTTCCTGGGCAATGGAATAAGTGCTCACATGCCGGTCCGACTCGACGATTTCCATGATTTTATCGACATTTTCGACGATTGGCCTACCAGAGCGTGCCTCATCTTCGACGCCCATATTACCAGAACGGAATCGTTGGAACCACCGCTTTGCTGTTGCATTCGATACTGTATTGGGTCCATAAACAGCACAAATTTTTTTGACCGCCTGCTCCGCCTTTTCACCTTGGTCGTAGTGGTACTGAAGAATGTATCGAATTTTCTCTTTTTTTACCTCCATTTTGGAACGCTGTAACACACAACTGGCTTAACCAAACACAAAACTGTCAAAGAACTTTTTTTGACGCGTAATGTCAACTTTAAATCGCCGTATAGTATGACCCGATGCGATGTATACATCGTGAGATATGGCTCACTAAAGACATCTAGCGAAAAACACTTAGAACTTTTTACGTCACCCAATATATAGATTATAATTTTTTTTGTTTTTTGTTCCAGGTCTTATACTTTACGAGAAAACCGTCCTCCCGTGAAGCTATTTGTAAAAAACACGTTTTTCAACATGAGCTCTGTCGCCGCCATTTTGTATGAAAATTATAATAATTTTTTTTTTTTATACTTTAATATGTGTTAAATAAACCCTCTCAAAAGAAATCCTATTCCTTTTAACATACTTCCAAAATAAATTGTCAAAGTTAGGCCTTATTTTCGGCCGCTAGCGTGGTGTTATCCCTTAATGTATTAGTGGATCGACCGTCAGGGCAAAAGATGGGCGAATCGTGGATTTACAAGTCTAGATAATGTCGTACATGTGTAGTCTTACAAGTACCTAATTTAATGAGAAATTGCCACTTAGAAATGTTAATTTTCCACTTTTAATAATAATTGAAGTTAAATTTGACGATATTGTCGTGTGCTTGACTAAGGTTTTGTCAGTCACTGTACATCTGTTTTAACTATCCAAAAACAAAAATTTCTGAATTTTCAAATTTTATCAATACGATACCGATTCGTGTCACAGCGAAATTACGACCAGCCAAAATTGAAGGAAACCGAACCGAGTAAACTGGACTTTGTTTTATTGGATCCCAGTAAACCGAACCTCATTTCATCGTAGCCGAGGAAATTTTATCTAATTTTATTGGAACCGAGTAATAGAATAAATCGGACCTCATTTCATCGTAGCCGAGGAAATTTTATCTAATTTTATTGGAACCGAGTAATAGAATAAATCGGACCTCATTTTATTGGAGTAAAAAAATAGAACCTCAATTTATTGACCCGAATAAATCGAATCTCAATTTATTGGAGCCGAATAAATTCAAGCTCATTTTACTAGAGCCGAGTAAATCGAACCCTTTTTATTGAAGCCGAGGAAACTTGACCTCATTTTTTTTTTTTTGGAACCCAACAACAGAATAAATCGAACCTCATTTTATTGGAACAGAGTAAAATGGGCCTCATTTTATGGGAGCCGAGTAAAACGAACCTCATGTTATCGTAGCCGAGTATATTTGACCTCATTTTCTTGAAACCGAGTAATAGAATAAAATCGAACCTCATTTTATTGAAGCCAAAAGATAGAACCTTATTTTATTGAAGCCGAATAAATCGAACCTCGTTTTATTGACCCGAATAAATCGAATCTCATTTTATTGGAGCCGAATAAATTGGACCTCATTTTATTGGAGCGGAATAAATCGGACCTCATTTTATTGCAGACAAATAAATTTCCCCTCTTTTCATTGAACCGAGTGAATTGAAATTCATTTTATTGGAGCCAAATAAATTGTACTTTAGTTTATTGAGCCGAGTAAATTGAATCTCATTTTATTGGAGCCGAATAAATTGGACCTCAATTTATTGGATCCGAGTCAATTGGACCTCATTTTATTGGAGCCGAGTAAATCGAATCTCATGTTATCGTAGCCGAGTATATTTCACCTCATTTTATTGAAACCGAGTAATAGAATTAAATCGAACCTCATTTTATTGAAGCCAAATGATAGAACCTTATTTTATTGAAGCCGAATAAATCGAACCTCATTTTATTGACCCGAATAAATCGAATTTCATTTTATTGGAGCCGAATAAATTGGACCTAATTTTATTGGAGCGGAATAAATCGGACCTCATTTTATTGCAGACGAATAAATTTCCCCTTTTTTCATTGAACCGAGTAAATTGAAATTCATTTTATTGGAGCCAAATAAATTGTACTTTAGTTTATTGAGCCCAGTAAATTGAATCTCATTTTAATGGAGCCGAATAAATTAGACCTCATGTTATTGGATCCGAGTCAATTGGACCTCATTTTATTAGAGCCGAGTAATAGAATAAAATCGAACCTCATTTTATTGAAGCCAAATGATAGAACCTTATTTTATTGACCCGAATAAATTGAATCTCATTTCATTGGAGCCGAATAAATTGGACCTCATTTTACAGGAGCGGAATAAATCGGACCTCATTTTATTGCAGACAAATAAATTTCCCCGCTTTTCATTGAACCGAGTAAATTGAAATTCATTTTATTGGAGCCAAATAAATTGTACTTCGGTTTATTGAGCCGAGTAAATTGAACGTCGTTTTTCACGGATTCAGAGTTGACAAGCGAGCGCGTAAAAATTAAAATACTGGAAGTCGATTCATTCGAATCGTTCAATTCGCGCAGAAGTTGAAATGAGTTTCGCTCGTTTGGAATTTATACACTCTCCTATCGAGTGCTCGGTAAGATTAGATTTTAATCGGATCTTCAATTAAAAAATAGCAAACGACTCTTCAATTAAAGTTGCAATTAAATTAAAACCCTTTCCCTCCTTCAATTATTTTTCTCAATAAAGTTGACAATAAAAAAAAATAATAATTAAAATCTGCTAAGGGTTCTTTCTTGCCGAGACTTCGGTAAAATTTTAATCGGACTTTCGACTGAAGAATAACAAACTACTTTTTAGTAAAATTTTCCATGAAAATGTAATTTATTTATTCCCCCCTTTCAAATTTTGAACAGCATCCGAACGGGGGAAAAAATTAATTTTATTTAAGATTCCAAACATCGCTCAAATTTTAATACCTACTAATATTTCATATTTATTCATTTATTATTTATTCATAAAGGTAAACTTCGAAAAGTATTCACACACACACACACACATGAATTTATCATCCCGAATTGTCTCGATACTTTCATTTTTTCACGTTAAAAAAAAAATCTTCGCTGATTGAAAAACAAAAGCCAAAAAAAAATCGGAAACTCCAGCGATTACTCGTTAGTAAAGGAAAATAAAAAATAATGCGAGCATTTCGATTTTAATACCTTTTTTTTTCGCTCGAAAAATTTCGCACAGTGGATTCGAACGAGCTGGTTGAAAAAAATGTTGCGCGCCTCCGAATGCGGACCGAGACGAAAGTTGTTATCCTTTCTTCGCGTTTCTCGCGAATTCATTTTACCCCTTTAGTTTATTTAAAGAAAAGAGCTAATGGTCGGCGAAATAATATTTTCACGCTTCTCGTTTTTTTTTACCATTGGCGTACGACCTTAAATATTGATTCTAGGATAAAAAAGGCAGAGACCAAAATTGTCGAAAATTTCATTCTCTACAAGTTTGTTCGTGTTCGTTTATGCCCTAAAGTTAAAAATGAACGAGATAATGCTATAGTCGCTTCTTTTTCAGGTTTAATTCGAAAAATATCAATGGTAGAGAAAAAACTGTAATGAGCAAAGTTGTAAAGCACTCGATTTTCTACAAGTTTAGTCATTAACAATTTTACTTAATAATTGTAAATCGCCGAGTTATTCAACAAAAACAATTTCCCATTAAATTTAAGACGAGGATATTAAATGAGCGCAAGCCCAGCCCAGAATGAAACTTACACATATTGTTTTACACTAATAAAAGAAAATTCAGTGTAAATTTTAGCAGCATCAACCTAGTCATTGGGATTAAAAAATTAAAAAATGAAAGATTTTTCTTGTTTTTTCAGTGTTGTAGTACTTGGAAAATTTTGAATTTTTTTTTCAAAATAGTTCATAGAAAAAGGCATCTTTTTTGTAGAGGACATTTTTTCGTACGACGAGAAGATCACTACGATACGATCATTTGAAATTTTATCAAGTGTAAAATCTTATCTCCGAGTTAGCCGAGTTAGCGAGCCGATAAAAATCTGAAAAAAAATGCCACGTACTTAAAATATATTGGGTGTGTGAATTAATTTTTACAGATTTTTCTAGCAGACTGGGAATTCTCTTTCAAGTTGAAATATTTCAACGTCCTTTTAGAATTTTAAAGTATTGACATAGATCTGTTCAAGACGCTGTATGAATTTATTGGGCGAGCATCATAACCTTGAAATAAAGTAGCAAGAACAATGGCAACCGATAAGCTGCACATTCGCCACTGCATCCTTTACGAATTCCAACAAGGAAAAAGTGCCACCAAAGCGTGAGAGTCAATTTGTTCTGTGTTCGGGAAGAGTATTGTGTCATACGAAACATGCAATTATTGGCTTAAACGTTTTAGAATCAATGATTTCGAACTCAGTGACCATGCGCGTACTGGACAGCCTGAAAAAATTTCGGACGACGATTTGGAAACTTTACTGGTCCGAAATTCTTCACAGACACAAGAACTTGCAGCCCAACTAGGAGTTGATCGATCAACCGTTGCCAAGAGTTTACACGCGATGGGAAAAATTCAGAAGCTCGGAAAATGGGTCCCACATGAACTTACCGAATATAACCTCGGACAACGGATGAACACGTGTCTTTGGTTGCTTAGCAAACAACGAAGGAAGAACTTTCTCTGGAAAATCGTGACGGTGGATGAAAAATGGATCCTTTATGAGAATCCCAAGCGGAAAAAATCATGGGTGGACCCTGGAGAACCAACAACATCAACTCCCAAACCGCAAATGAACGTCAAAACAAATGCTTTTGTGTATCTGGTGGGACATAAAGGGTGTTCTTTATTATGAACTTCTAGAACCGGGTCAGACGATCACTGCAGAACGATATAGTGACCAATTGAATCGTTTAAGCGAAGCAATTGAGGAAAAAAGGCCATTCACAGGACACGGAAGGCGAAAAGTCATTCTCCTGCATGATAACGCTCGACCTCACGTTGCTCGTACGACCGAAACAACTATTTTAAACCTGGGCTGGGAAGTTCTTCCTCATCCGGCATATTCATCGGACTTGGCCCCATCCGACTATCACCTATTTCGCTCAATGGCGCACAGCTTAAGAGGGAGCCACTTCCGAGAAGTCGAAGATATTAGGAAATTCGTCGATGACTTTATCGCCTCGAAACCAGCCAGCTTCTATCGTGATGGTATCTGTATGCCACCAGATCGGTGGCAGAAGGTTGTAGAAAGCAACGGGGGATATTAACCGGATTAAACACGGTTTTGTCTATTTTTTAATAAACCGCAAGTATGGAAAAAAAAAATTGTAAAAATTCATTCACACACCTAATATGATACAAAAACATGGCCAACTTTGAAAAAGATTGAAGAAGGTCAGGCTTTTAGGTCGTTAGAAAATACTTGGAATACCTCATATACAGACGAGCTAAAGTTTCCTGGCGAATTGGTTCAGCTTTCATTTGACACTTGACACTTCGATTCACGTTCGTTCTTTCCTGTTCGAGCTTTTCAAGTGAAATACCCGTGTCTCGAGTCCTCGAAAACTGCCCCGTGCTCTTTATAATGAAAGAAATTCTCTTGATACTGATACGCGAATTGAACTGGCACCATAGCCTGTGCAAACATTTGAGCTCGGGAAAAAGTAAGTTAGGTAGGGGCATGTTGAGCAATCGGATAAGTCGGGCAATGAAATGGTGGAAAGAGAGGTATGGGGGGGGGGGGGGGGACACATCACGCCATCGCCCGTTGTCATGCGGTTCACGAGACGTTTCATTATTTTGGCACCGAAAAGTAAATTTTTTTTTTTTTTTAAACAAGCTTTTATTTCATGTACTGAAAACTAGAAAATATTTTTTCTTACCAAGTCACCCATATGTGACTATAAATAAAGGCTTGGGGCGCTCAACTTTTTAAATGTTTAATTAAAGATTATGTGTCTAAACTTTGAGCGCTCCAAGCTTTTATTTATAGTCACACATAGGTGACTTGGTAAGGAAAAATATTTTCTACTTTTCAGTACATTAAATAAAAGCTTGTTTTTCTTTTATTATTTTTTACGTTTTAGTCTTTACTTTTTTAGAGACGAATCATGCAGTGTCACCTCTTAGATGCATGTTTGCAGAATTGCAGAGCTCTAAGTAGTCGTGAAATGGGTGAAATATCGATTTTCCGTTTTGCATCTCGCAGAAAGTCATTTTTATTTATTTATTTTTAGGTTGAATCATGCATTGTCACCTTTTAGATGCATGTTTGCAAAATTTCAGAGCTCTAAGTAGTCAGGAAGTGGGTGAAAACAAAGGAACAAATGAACAAATGAACAAATGAGCAAATGAGCAAATGAACAAATGAGCAAATGAGTAAATGAGCAAATGAACAAATGAACAAATGGACAAATAAACAAAAAACGAATGAACTAATGAATGAATGAGCAAATTAATAAATGAACAAATGAATGGATGAGCAAATAAACAAATGAACAAATAAATAAATGAACAAATAAACAAATGAACAGATGAACAAATGAACGGACGAACAAATGAACAAATGAACAAAGAAACAAATAAACGAATGAACGAATGAACAAATGAACAAATAAAAAATGAGCAAATGAACGAATGAACAAATAAACGAATTAACGAATTAACGAATGAACAAATGAACAAATGAACAAATGAACAAATGAACAAATGAACAAATGAACAAATGAACAAATGAACAAATGAACAAATGAACAAATGAACAAATGAACAAATGAACAAATGAACAAATGAACAAATGAACAAATGAACAAATGGACAAATGGACAAATGGACAAATGAACAAATGAACAAATGAACAAATGAACAAATGGACAAATGGACAAATAAACAGATGAGCAAATAAACAAATGGACAAATAGGCAAATGGACAAATGAACAAATGAACATATGAACAAATGAACACATGAACAAACAAACAAATGAACAAATGAATGGATGAGCAAATAAACAAATGAACGGATGAAAAATAAACAAATGAACAAAGGAAGAAAGAAACCAATAAACATAGAAACAAATTAATTAATTAAAAAAACATCTACACGCTCTTGTCATTTGATTCGTGGGACTTCGGCAGTGAAGATTTGAGCACAGCGTGAGCCAGCGAATTCATTTTTCAGGCTGCTACGAAAGAACCTCTCGGATCCCCCCACCCACAATTTCCGTATGAAAAACAAAGCCTTGGCTGATTGCCCCATTGCAAGCCCCGCCACGGCGTGTTCCCGTGGGCGACTTTCATCCCAAAACAATAAATACACTCCGAGGCTTGTTCCTCTTTAATCAAATGATTATGGGCCGGTAACGAGACGACGTTTCATTAAATAAATTATGGTCTCCTTTTTGTGTTGTTCGTTTCACGTTTATGTGCACTTTTCATCCAATCTTGAGACACTGAGTCTTTGCAATTTCACACAGTTATGTCGTTCATCAAGAGAGCTTTTACGTTTAGTGGGATGCGGGTGTCGCTGCAGCTGATAGATAAAACCGTGTGCGAGTGTACTTGGTGCGCCTGTACAGCCGAGTGGTGGCAATATGGACCCTCTCGGGCTCGTACGTAAACGCGTGTACTGCCGTTGCTTAGAATGGTCGCGAGCAATCTGCCGAAAGACAGTTTGGTGAAAGTACGAATAGTCGCGTTGGTGGGAATATGGGCCTCCCTTATTATTGGGAGTACAAATTAATTCGATCCGTTTTCAAGAGATGGCTCTGGCTGTTACGAATGTTTCATAGTGACAGCTGATTTCGGTGGTTTCGGAGAGGTTAGACATCTGTCAATAACATTCAGTTTATATCGCTTTGAGTTCCATTAAAAACCTTGTTTTTTCCCGAGTAGAAATATTGTCAGGCTGGCCTGATATTTGATCCGGGCCTGATCAAGTAGTAGTACGGAGGCCTTATTTAAGGATGCCCTTAATTTGCCTGATCCGGCTGGTGTCTTGCGATAGTCAGGCAACTGGATGTACGTTCTCCTCCAGTTGCCTGATCCGGCTAGATTCAGGCGATGGTCAAGCAGTCGGACAGCGTAGGCTACCGAACAATGGTAAGTTGACTGCGTAATTTAGTCCAGTGAATGTGATGCCAACGGTGCATATTCAATCAAATCTCTAAGAGAAAGTGTTATTTATTTTCTACATGCATCTACGTGAAAAATGTATTTGATAAATATTCATATTCAGATAAAAAAATAAACTATTAGCGTTAATTGTAATTTCGTGCCTTTTTCTCTTTTAAATATGCGTGGTATTATTTATTTCAGGAATAATTAGGACATCCTAAACAGGGCTCCATTACATCATACTGACTAGGCCATGATTTTTCATTTTGATCAAGCCTTACTAAACAAGCTCTGATCAGGCCTTGATTTTGTACCCTGATCAGGCCGAAATCCGGGAAAGTGTCACAAAAATGATCAGGACCTGATCAAGAATCCTGATCAAGGCCGGAAAAAGAAATCAGGATGCCTGATCAGGCCTTTATTTTAGCCGGAGCAAGATTTCTACTCGGGTTACTGTATTGAATATGTCAAATTTTGTGTTAACTAAGCAGCGTTTGCGGCAAGTTTTACTTTTTTGCTTTAATTGGAAGAAAAGTGCAGCTGAAGCGCATCGAATGCTTGTTGAAGTTTATGGTGATGATGCTCCAACTGATAAATCATGTAGGGAATGGTTTCGACGCTTTAAGAACGGTGATTTCAGCGTTGAAAGACAAGCCTCGCTCTGGACAGCCAAATGAGCCAATGAGCTGCTACAACCTGGCGATTCCATTACGGGCGATCGGTATAGACTACAATTGATTCGTTTGAGGCGTGCATTACGAGAAAAACGGCCGGAATACGAGCAAAGACATGACAAAATTATTCTTCCGCATGACAACGCTCGGCCTCGTGTCGCAAAAGTCGTAAAAAAATATTTGGAAACGCTCAAATGGGATATTTTACCGCATCCGCCGTATTCTCCGGACATTGCTCCTTCTGATTACTGGTTGTTCCGACGGATGCAGCAGGATTTAGCAGCTCACCGGTTCGCTTCTTTCGCAGAAATCGTAAATTGCCTCAAAACTTGGATAGCCTCAAAAGACGAGACTTTTTGTTCGAGATGGAATTCGAAAATTGCCTGAGAGGTGGGAAAAAGTAGTAGCCAGCGATGGACAATACTTTGATTGAGGGGCCAGTCCACTTTGAAAATTAAAAAAAAATCGATTTTTTTTTTTTACTGTTTTCGAAAGTACATAGATTCAGAAATATTGTATCAAAGTTTTATGAAAGTCCGAGCTCTCTAAGTATTTTTTTTTTTTACCTGAACTTCAGGACCTCATTTCGTCTACCTGAGCGATGATGAGCGTGTTCGCCTCTGCAAACCGCCGCAGTTCTGAGTGCTCAAAAGAGACCAGAACCAAACGAAAGCAAGCAAGACTTGAAGAAATCGACGATGATGAGCAATCAGAAGGGATTTTGTACGGTGCAGGAATTGCCGATTGAGTTTTGGTAAGAGTTTTTCATAGTATAAACTTCAAACGCGTTTTTCTCGAATCAACGCTTTCAAAATCTAGCTCCATCGTATCTCTAAAACTAATAAACCGATTCTCTTGAAATTTGAACCACATATTGCAAACATGATTCGCAACAAGATGACCCTCGATGGTTTTGAAATTTTGATTTTTACTCTTTTTTTTTGCGAAAAACTGCGAAAAAAACGCGTTTTTTTTACTTTTTTTCATTTTTCATCTGCCATTTTTTTATTTTTTGATAAAACTTTATATCCGAGGGTCATTTTGTAGCCGGTGTCATACTGAATCTAATGGACTTTGATTCTTTTGTTTCAGACGAGCCGTTGCCGAGTTGTGATGGAGTTACCCAGCCCACCTATTTTTGAGGCGTTACGTTAAACTATAGTTTTTGTACTTAAAAATGAATAAAAATGAATTAAAATGTTTTTTTTAATGTATTTCAAGACTTTATTTATCAAGCCCAACTTTTATATTCATATCTTTTATAAAATCCTCAAAAAAAAATCGCGAAAATAGCCTTTTTTTCGTGGCTCCAAAGTGGACTGGCCCCTTAATCTATTCATACCTATTGTTTTGAAATAAATGGATTTTTTACCACAAAAAAACGGACCGAATTAATTTGTACTCCCAATAAATTTTTTTTTCTCATTCATTTGGATTTCAATTTGATTTTTATTTATTTTTTTCATTAAATTAAATGTTATTGAATTTAGTTTCATTTATTGAATTACATTTTATCGAATGTTTTTTTTTTACTAACTTGAATTATATTGAATTTATTTTTATTTATTAAATTAAATGTTATTAATTTTACTTCTGTTCAGTAAATTGAATTTGATGAAATTCATTTTAATTACATTTTTATTTACAATAAATTTTCGTTTATTTGTTCATTTTTTCTTTAACATTTGTAGCTTTAGGTGTTTTTTTTTGTTGACATTTTGAAACAAGATCAACCAGTCATAATTACGATAACAATGAACATATAAAAATTCTTACGATCCCAGCGACTTGCAGTTAAACAACAATTCAACAAATATAATAACAATAATTATAATGGAAATAAATAGAACAAACTTGATTTCTTGACTAATAAATGCATGCATAATTCTACAAATTCGCGTTAACGAATATGCGCCTGGTGCATATTAGCACCAATTCTCATACCGCGAGTCCCGGGCACGTGGGTTACGCGGTAAAAGATATTATAATCGGATTTCACTCGTAAGAGTAATCGTTCTCTTCGTTGACGAAACCTCCTTAATGCCCATACACGACTAAACATCGCGGAATTGCAAACGCGACAGCTGCACCCACGTAGTCGCGCCTCTCATGAAACTCGGTAACCCAAATTCATCGAAACAAATAATAAAACGGATATTTTAGGATTTTTTTTAAACAACCCCTAGTTTCATAACTGTAAAACGTTTTGTTCTTTTCCAAAAATAGAAGAAAAAAAAAAATAAAATTGGCTATTTTTTCGTTTTCTATATGTATTTACCACCTTAATTTATAGGAGATGAAATGTGTAAAAACTCGCAATAATGTAACTGAACATAAACAAGATCATTAAATATTTCACTCATGTAAATACTAAATAAATAGATTTCGAATTTAAATCCTAAATAAATAAATTTCGAATTTAAATGCTAAATAAATGAGTTTCAAATTTAAATACTAAATAAATAAATTTCGAATTTAAATACTAAATAAATGAATTTCAAATTTAATTACTAAATAAATAAATTTCAAATTTAAATACTAAATAAATGAGTTTCAAATTTAAACACGAAATAAATAAATTTCAAATTTCAATACTAAATAAATGAGTTTCAAATTTAAATACTAAATAAATAAATTTCGAATTTAAATACTAAATAAACAAATTTCAAATTTAAATACTAAATAAATGAATTTCAAATTTAAATACTAAATAAATAAATTTCAAATTTAAATACTAAATAAATAAATTTCGAATTTAAATAATAAATAAACAAATTTCAAATTTAAATACTAAAGAATGAATTTCAAATTTAAATACTAAATAAATAAATTTCAAATTTAAATACTAAATAAATAAATTTCGAATTTAAATAATAAATAAATAAATCTCGAATTTAAATACTAAATAAATGAATTTCGAATTTAAATGCTAAATAAATGAGTTTCAAATTTAAATACTAAATAAATAAATTTCGAATTTAAATACTAAATAAATAAATTTCAAATTAAAATATTAAATAAATAAATTTCGAATTTAAATACCAAATAAATAAATTTCAAATTTAAATACTAAATTTCTAAATTTCTTTTAACTTAACTAAATAAGTTAAGTTAAAAAACAGTGTTAATCAAACACTGTTTTTTAATGGGAAAAAATACCGTTCAAGCTCAGCAATGGCTTGAAAAGTGTTACCGGGAAAAGTGCCCATCGAAAACAACCATTTGCCGATGGTATGCGGATTTTAAACGCGGCCGAACAACCACCGAAGACGCGGAGCGCTCAGGTCGTCCAATAGAGGTGGCTACGCCCGAAAACATCGAAAAAATTCGGAAAATTGTTACGTCCGATCGTAAAGTGAAGTTGCAAGAGATAGCTGACATCCTAAAGATATCAAAAGGCACCGTGTTCAAAATTGTGCATGAAAATTTGGGTATGAAAAAACTTTTGTCCAAGTGGATGCCGCGTTTGCTCACAGTGGAACAAAAACAACAACGAATTGATGATTCTGAGCGCTGTTTCAAGCTGTTTACGCGTGATAAAAAGGATTTTTTGCGTCGGTACATAACAACGGATGAAACATGGATTCATCACTATACGCCGGAGTCGAAAAGAGCGTCAGCCGAGTGGAGAGGAGAGGGCGAAAGCCGGCCAAAGCGTCCGAAGACACAACAGTCAGCAGTCAAGGTCATGGCCTCTGTATTTTGGGACACGCACGGAATTTTGCTCATCGACTTTCTTCCTAAGGGCCAGACGATCAACAGCGACAACTACATTGCATTATTGGATCGATTGGATGACGCGATCAAGCAGAAAAGGCCTCACATGGCAAAGAAAAAACCGCTGTTTCACCAAGACAATGCACCGATCCACAAGTCGATGAAAACGATGGTGAAATTGAACGATTTACGAATCAAATTGCTTCCACACCCTCCATATTCACCACATCTGGCCCCATCTGACTTCTACCTGTTCGCAAATCTCAAAAAGATGCTCCAGGGAAAGAGCGTTTGGCTCCGATGATGAGGTTATAGCCGCAACTGAAGCCTATTTTGAGGCAAAAGACAAATCGTTCTACAAGAAAGACATCGAAAGTTTAGAAAAACGTTGGAATGATTGTATCGCTATGGAAGGTGACTATGTTGATAAACAAAGTCGAATTTTGCAAAAAAAAATGTGTTTTTACTGGTTAGTCCCGGAACTTAATGACCCATGTGTTAGTGTTCTTGGTGCCTACGTTGTGTCTTATGTAACGTGTAATTATTGGTACAAACGTTTTAGAAGTGGTGATTTCGATGTTAGTGACCAGCCGCGCCCTGGACAGGATATGAAGGGTGTGAAAAAAAAAGAAGAAAAAACGAAGAATCACAAATTCGAATGCAACACTTTGGGAATTCAAGTCCCTCGCGTAATCCTTTTACTTCTGTGGCATTTATTTTTTATTTTATTTTACTTTTTTTTACAATGTATAACGGCGAAACCGCAATCTCAATTCCTTTGACGGGAAATGACTTCCGGTTTGAGCCCGGTGAGAAACGTTCGTGACGCTTCTTCCGGTCGCTCCTGGCGCTCACCTCAATATATATACAGGGTGGACCACGCAACGTGTGCACGTCTTTTACGACCAAAATATGCGTTGCACAAAAAAATGTTTTATACAAAAGTTACATGGTTTATAAGGCTACACTATGTGGTGCATTTATTTTTTTTATAGGTGGAGGCGCTTCGAAGATTTGAAGGTCAACTTAATTTTTTCAAATGGAATGCTATATTTTTTATAGCGTAATATGATAGAGTATCGAATTCTGAGTAAAAGAGTATAGACCTTTATTAGCCCTAGAGTTAATAGCTAACGAGTAATTTCACTTTATTACTTAAAAATTTTCTTCACGTAATATCAAGTTGGAGATTCATTCATTCATTTTCACTTTTATCTTTCTGATAATAATCACGCACAATCACCGAAGGATACTTTAATACTGGATTACAATCATTGAGAAGATTGTGAATCATGATAAGTGTGTGCGATGTGGTAAATGTGTTCATATTGATAAACACTGTGATGTAAACACTGCCATTCAGAAATTTGTAATAGATTTGAATCTCCAACCTGATATTACGTGAAGAAAATTTTCTAAAGTAACAAAGTGAAATTACTCGTTAGCTATTAACTCTAGGGCTAATAAAGGTCTATACTTTTTTACTCAGAATTCGATACTCTATCATATTACGCTATAAAAAATATAGCATTCCATTTGAAAAAATAAAGTTGACCTTCAAATCTTCGAAGCGCCTCCACCTATAAAAAAAATAAATGCACCACATAGCGTAGCCTTATAAACCATGTAACTTTTGTATAAAACATTTTTTCGTGCAACGCATATTTTGGTTGTAAAAGAGGTGCACACGTTGCGTGGTCCACCCTGTATATATATATATATATATATATATATATATATCTGTGTGTACATACACGCGTATAAATATACCCTAAGTTATTAATGGTATCTCCTAGCGAGTGTCTGACGTATGTTCAGGACGGGCCAATACCCACTTTGAAGCTCGAAACTGCCAAGGAAGACCGGAAATGACACATAATGGCATGTCCCCCTCCCCTCATCCCTCCTCGTTGCCTCATACCGCACCACCATCACAACCACCCTCTTGCTATGCCAACGTCAATAATGGAGCGAGAGGATGAGCAAGGCAAGTCAACGAGGGGGTGGCAAAGTAATGCATCGAAATTTTTCTTCGATCCCGAGAGCGCAGTTGGAACCTCGTGTGCTTTGCAAACTTACGTACGGCGCGGTCGTGGTGACTTTTTAAAAAGACGAAAAGAAAAGAAAAAAAAAAAGGTAATTATATGGTTCAGTGACTTTTCCTAAATATGGCGCGGAAATTTATTTTTTTTTGCAATTTTCAACTATAAAACAACATAAATAATGGTGTTGTTGTCGGGGGGGGAGCCCATCTTTTTTTTTTAAGTCTTATATTTTAAGTGGGTGGAAGCGTGGGGTTCTACGCGCCCATCCGAGGTGCCCTGCGCCCACCCCAATGAACTAGACACCCAACGATTCATTTTTTTTCAATTTCTTTTTTTTCGTAAAAAAATCTGGAACCCAAACAAACCGTCTCCCCCCAACATAACATCTGAAAATAAATTCGTTATATCTATAGTTTCTCTTCGTTATACGAAGGTTTCGGGTGTCTATCGGAAGGGAATGGACAAATTTTCGTTATATCGAGGTTCGACTGTAATTATTAGTTCTATTATATGTATTAGGTGTATGACTAAAACGGCCAGTCCACTTTGAAAATTTCAAAAAATCGATTTTTTTTCAACTGTTTTCGAAAGTACATACATTCAGCAACATTGTGTGAAAATTTTATGAAAATCCGAGCTCTCTAAGTATTTTTTTTTTTACTTGAACACCAGGACCTCATTTCGTCTACCTGAGCGTGTAGCGCGCTCGGCCGACCCATCGGCCTTTTAATCTAAGGCACTTCAGCAACATTACAAACATCCTCCTGCTCTTTCTGAGGAAGTACAGGAAGTTTTAAAACCTATTTACGAGGATCTCGCCAAAACAGAAGTGCTCGAAAGGTGTTTAGGTGGCCATACGCAAAACAATAATGAAAGTTTTAACAACTGCGTATGGAATATGGCACCGAAACACATGTTCAACGGCAAACAAATCGTAGACATTGCCTGCAAAGTTTCCGCGTGTGTCTTTAATGAAGGATTTCGTTCAGTGCTTAAAATAATGGAAATAATGGGCGTCAAACTCGGCCCGATCGCCATCGGATTCGCCGACAATCGCGATGACGAGCGTGGTTCGCTCTGCAAACCGCCGCAGTTCTGAGTGCTCAAATGAGACCAGAACCAAACGAAAGCAAGCAAGACTTGAAGAAATCGACGATGATGAGCAATCGGAAGGGATTTTGTACGGTGCAGGAATTGCCGATTGACTTTAGGTAAGAGTTTTTCATAGTGTAAACTTCAAACGCGTTTTTCTTGAAACAACGTTTTCAAAATCTAGCTCCATCGTATCTCTAAAACTAATAAACCGATTCTCTTGAAATTTGAACCACATATTGTAAACATGATTCGCAACAAGATGACCCTCGATGGTTTTAAAATTTTGATTTTTACTCTTTTTTTTGCGAAAAACTGCGAAAAAAACGCGTTTTTTAATACTTTTTTCGTTTTTCATCTGCCATTTTTTTATTTTTTGATAAAACTTTATATCCGAGGGTCATTTTGTAGCTGGTGTCATACTGAATCTAATGGACTTTGATTTTTTTGTTTCAGACAAGCCGTTGCCGAGTTGTGATGGAGCTACCTAGCCCACCTATTTTTGAGGCGTTACGTTAAACTATAGTTTTTGTACGTAAAAATGAATATAAATGAATTAAATTTTTTTTAAAATGTATTTCAAGACTTTATTTACCAAGCCCAACAACTTTTATATTCATATCTTTTATAAAATCCTCAAAAAAAACCGCGAAAATAGCCTTTTTTTTCGTGGCTCCAAAGTGGACTGGCCCCTTAATTTTTACAGATTTTCCAGCAAATTCATTTAATATAAAAAAATAGAGAACAACGAACTTAATCTTGGAAATATTGTACATCGTTTTCTATGACCTTGCGCCATCTATCAGGTAATATACGAATGCCGTCGCGAAAGAAACTTGCAAGCTTCGAGGCGATAAAGTCATCGACGAATTTACGCACATCGTCCAGCGTTTTGAACTGTTTATCCAATAAGGCGTGCTGCATTGACCGAAACAAATGGTAGTCGGTTGGGCCCAAGTCTGGTGAATATGCCGCGTGCGGGAGAACTTTCCATCCCAAGTTCAAGAGGGTCTTCTGAGTCGCGCGAGCAACGTGAGGTCGAGCGTTGTCATGCAGCGGTATGACTTGCCTGCTTCCTTGCCCAGTAAATAGCCTTTTCTGATCAAGTTCTTCGCTCAGTTTGTTCAATTGTCGGCTGTAGCGTTCCGCAGTCACCGTCTGACCAGTTTCCAAGAGTTCGTAATAAAGCACACCCTTCATATCCTGTCCAGGGCGCGGCTGATCACTAACATCGAAATCACCACTTCTAAAACGTTTGTACCAATAATTACACGTTTCATAAGACACAACGTCAGCACCAAGAACACTACAAATTGATTCCCGTGCTTTAGAAGCATTTTTTCCTTGTTGGAATTCGTATAAAATGCAGTGCCGAATGTGCTGTTTATCAGTTGCCATCGTAAACTCTGCTATTCCGAGAGGTTATGTAACTCACGTAGTCTTGTCGTTCGATGTTCTGAAACCTTGCGTCCGCTCCTTTCAAAACCACAAAAGACCGCGAAAATATTTCTATTTTAAATATAATTTTAAGCTCGAAGAAAAAATCTGTAAAAATCAAGTCATACACCTAATATAGCTGTCATACACCTAATATAACAGACAACGTTTTCTCTCTCTCTATATATATATATATATGTGTATATAGGAAGCGAAATTCGTGCCTTAAAAGTGCAGCCCTAAGAAATTCTGCCCCCACATTAATTTGTATTCGGCCGGGACTTTGGTCACTGCTCTTGATTAAGATCCTTATTTCCGTATACGTAGCTACGACTTTTCGTGAGCTTGGAAAAGGTTTCGTTGTGTGTGTGTGTGTGTGTGTATGTGCCTGTGTGTGTATGCGTGGGTGTTGTTTTTTTTTGTAATTGAAAACGATTTTTTGTTTTCCTTTCTTTTGCTTCAGTCGGACCAGACGAGCGAGAAGGCAACCCAAGACAATATCGTTTCGCGACCGTTCGAAATGTCTTTTCCATCGAAGTTTATTTTCTTTTTTTATCGAATGTATTTGATTAAAATGTTTTTTTTTTTAAACTTTGTATGGAATTGTATCGAAGTGAAAGGATAAATTACCAACGATATAAAAAGGAGTATACGTATAAAAAGAGCTGTCGGGCGATTCTTTTGGAGACTCGAAAATCGACACGTATTAATCCTTAAACTTTGTACGGCAAGGATCTCTCTCTCTCTCTCTCTCTCTCTCTCTCTCTCTCTCTCTCTCTCTCTCCTGTCTCTCTCTCTCTATCTCTCGGTTTCTATGTGCGTCACGATTGCTTTCCTCGGCAATACGTTTTTCAAAAGATCAAAAGAATTTTTCAAAAGAAATAAAAAAAGAAATAAAATAAAATGAAATATCAAACGTACAGAGCGTTATCGTGTTCGCACCGCCATGCACATTGTGATCATTCTTATGTGGTGAGGACAAATTTCCTAAAAAAAAAATATCCAAGCACGGAAGCCCTTTTAATAAATAAAAAAATACTCCTCGTGCGATAGATCCTCGGCCAAGATTCACCCAACAAGTTATTTCGCCATCGTGCTCTATACACACAAACACACACACACACACACACACACACATGTATACATATTCGTGCCACACACGTATATGTATACAAATGATCTTTCGCTCGACGGATATACGAAGGTATATATCTTTGTTCCTTCCGGCTAACCAGAATAAACGTATTAAAGACCCAGCGCACCAAATCATTTAGTTATATTGTACATACAGTACTGGACAAAAGTACGCACTAGTCGAAATTTCTTACCGCACTAAAATTTACATAGCGGACTCAAAAATAAAGGTAATTGAATTTTCCAAGTGGCGTTTCAAAGAGGACAAGTTTACCTTTATTTTGCTTTTTTAGAAAATTCTCTACGATTTTTTTTCGCCACGGTGCGCACTTTTGAACGTGGGCATTTTTCGGCTATTTTTTGGCCGTCGAAAATTAACTGCAAAGTTTGTAGAAAATTTTTTTCTCGATTTTTTCCATGGTAAGCTTAAAAAGAATATCAAAACCTACATTTTCGTTTTTTAAAAAGTCTCGTACGATTTTTTTTTGCCCCAGTATTGCATTTTTAGGTCAAAAAAGACATGTTTCAGAAAAAAAGGTGTCATTGAAGAACTATAGGGTTTCAGCGCAAATGTCAAGATGGTAAAAAGTTCCTGGAGTTCACACTGGAGTGGTTAGAATTTTTTCAGAATTTTTTTTGACATTTTTTTTTTACCATTTTTGGTTGGAACTTTGATGAGTGGAGAGGCTCCACTTGGGAATTATGGGGTCTAGGATAATATATTGAGAAAGGAAATTTATTCAAATATTCATTTTCAATTGACAACAATTTTTTTAGAATTTTTTAAGAATTTTTTTCATTTTCATTTTATTATTTTAATTTTCAAAAATAAAAAAAGAACATCTAGAAAAATTGTAGTTAATTAAAAATGAAAATGTAAACAAATTTCCTTTCTTAATTGTCCTAGACCCCATAATTCCCAACGTGGAGCCTCTCCACTCATCAAAGTTCCAGCCAAAAATGGTAAAAAAAAATGTCCAAGAAAAATTCTGAAAAAATTCTAGCCACTCCAGTGTGAATCCATGCAACTTTTTACCGTCTTAACATTTCCCCTAAAACCCTATAGTTCTGCGATGACGACTTTTTTCTAAAACATGCCTTTCTTTTAGCTAAAAGTGCAATACAGGGGCGAAAAAAAATCGTGCGAAACTTTCTAAAAAACAAAAATGTAGCTTTCGATATACTTTTTAAGTTTACCGTGGAAAAAATCGAGGAAAAAATTTTCTACAAACTTTGCAGTTAATTTTCGACGGCCAAAAAATAGCCGAAAAATGACCACGTTCAAAGGTGCATACCAGGGTGAAGAAAAATTGTAAAGAATTTTCTAAAAAAGCAAAATAAAGGTAAACTTCTCCTTTTTAAAACGCCACTTGGAAAATTCAATTATCTTCATTTTTGAGTTCGCTATCTAACTTTTAGTTCGGTAAGAAATTTCGACTAGTGGTCCTAAATTTTTGCCGGTCACTCTATATCAATAATAATAATAATAATAATAATAATAATCCCATATAATATAAATATATATATATCAAATTCTATATATCTGTGTAACTTCACCACGATCCCTTACTACCTTCGTCACCATAAACTTATATATATATATATATATATATATATATATTCACGTACATATGCACGCAGGTAAACCATTTTCTGACCGCCGCAACAGTTCGAGCGGAAACGACGTAACGAGATTTTGATATCGGTCGAGAGCGGCTTATATACGCACGCGACGATAAGCTAATTCCATCGATATGTACATACGCATACATCGGAACATCGACTTAGGCACCCGATATTGACGCGACTGCATGTATATATACAGGGTGTCTCAAAAGTCGTGGATCAAACGAAGTGAGGAGGTAGTCAAGAACATTTCCAACCAAAAAGTTCATTTACAGGTTGGTCCGTTTCTCAAGGATTCCGAAGTTATGAGCTTTTGTAAAGATTTTTTTGAAAAAATCGGCTCTCAGCTGTACAAAAAAAATAATTTAAAAAACTACTCTCTACATGTGGGTTATCTTTTTTTTTTCAAGATGTAGCCTGATGATGTGGCTTTCACATAAAAATATAGTCTTCACAATTGTCATCGTGAGTTGGAATAAAATAAATTTGTAATAGCTTTTTGGATCATAATTTTTGTCCCTAGGCTTTCTTCATTGATTTCAGGGGTTACACATAGTTGGAATTTTTGAAAAAATCGATTTTTCGTTTTCGACGGATTCTTATAATATAACCTTTTTTTTATCTACGTATATAACTGATGGAAAACTTTAAACGCATTTTTCTCGATATGACTTTTTCAGAATTGGTGACCAAAGTGTCTCAAAAACGACTAAACCGATCTGCTTCAAATTTCACAGACATTTTTTGTATATCAAAAGGCAGTCCTTAATCGAAGGATTTTCTTTTTCAATGCGTACTTTTTTTTATATCAAGGAAAATAGAGTGTTTTTTTTCATCGAAATTTCGACGATCACTTTCGATCGGCGACCATTTTTTCAAAAATCATTATTTTATTGAATCCTTCGATTAAAGACTAGGTAATACGGTACAAAAACTAAATTCATTTGGTTTTTTTGATTTCAGATGATTTGTTCCCGAGCACGAGTGGTTACCGTGAAGGACCTTTTTTTTTGCACAGCGGTCTGTGCAATTTACTGTATCTCCGTCGTTTATAAATATTTCCGAATAAAAAAATTGTCAAAGATACTTGAAATGATACTCTTTACTGTGAAAAAAAAAAGTAAAAAGCTGCACCCATTTGCCAACAAAAAATCACGAAAACACCTCTTTTTAACCCGTTAAGGTATTACTGGATGGACCGTCGGGCAAGCAGTTAGTCAAAAATGGGCGAATCGTGGATTTACAAGTCTAGATCATGTCGTACACGTTTAGCCTTACAAATAGCTAATTTAATAATAAATTAACACTTAGAAATGTTAATTTTCGACTTTTAATAATAATTGAAGTATAAAACGACGATATTGGCGTGTGCTTGACTGAGGTTTGGTCAGTGACTGTACATCTGTTTCAACTGTCCAACAAAAAAAATCTCAATTTTTAAATTTAATTAATACGTCCACATAATCTTATTATTATCAATAATTACCCAAAAACTCAATATATATTGAGTTTTCCAATGATTGTTATTAATTAATCGTTAAAAAAGGCGATACTCCTCATTACTTTAATTAATTTCTGGACAATTACACAGTCGATTTATATGAGACAGCATAATCAATCGTTTGATCCTAAATCTTGATGATATATTGGGCATATGACTTAATTTTTACAGATTTTTTCTTCGAGCTTAAAATTATATTTAAAATAGAAATATTTTCGCGGTCTTTCGTGGTTTTGAAAGGATCGGACGCAAGGTTTCAGAACACCGAACGACAAGTCTACGTGAGTTCCATAACCTCTCAGAATAGCAGAGTTTACGATGGCAACTGACAAACAGCACATTCGGCACTGCATTTTATACGAATTCCAACAAGGAAAAAATGCTTCTAAAGCACGGGAATCAATTTGTAGTGTTCTTGGTGCGGACGTTGTGTCTTATGAAACGTGTAATTATTGGTACAAACGTTTTAGAAGTGGTGATTTCGATGTTAGTGACCAGCCGCGCCCTGGACAGGATACGAAGGGTGTGCTTTATTACGAACTCCTGGAAACTGGTCAGACGGTGACTGCGGAACGCTACAGCCGACAATTGAACAAACTGAGCGAAGAACTTGATCAGAAAAGGCTATTTACTGGGCAAGAAAGCAGGCAAGTCATACTGCTGCATGACAACGCTCGACCTCACGTTGCTCGCGCGACTCAGAAGACCCTCTTGAACTTGGGATGGGAAGTTCTCCCGCACGCGGCATATTCATCAGACTTGGCCCCATCCGACTACCATTTGTTCCGGTCAATGCAGCACGTCTTAGTGGATAAACAGTTCAAAACGCTGGACGATGTGCGTAAATTCGTCGCTGACTTTATCCCCTCGAAGCTTGCAAGTTTCTTTCGCGACGGCATTCGTATGTTACCTGAGAGATGGCGCAAGGTCATAGAAAACGATGGAAAGTACTTCCAAGATTAAGTTCGTTGTTCTCTATTTTTTTTTATATTAAATAAATTTGCTGAAAAATCTGTAAAAATTAAGTCATACACCTAATATAATGTTTTGCTTAATTTAAATCGCTATATCACTGAAACTAAACGGTCAAAATTCGTGATTTTTTTTTAACCCAAATCTGTAGAAAAGTTTCGAAGTTATTGCGTGAAATGTCAAAATTTTCCACTGCTCCCCATAAGAACACCTGTAAAACCATGAAATCTTTGATTGCCAATATCTCGAAAACGGTACGGTGAACACTTTTGAAGTTTTCCAGATAATCATTTAATAGTGTCCTGAATGAGTCCTCAAAATTAGAAAAAAATTCTATAGAAAAACACGTTGATAAAACTGAATTAATAAAAATTATTAAACATTTAAGAAGTTGAGCGCCCCAAGCTTTTATTTATAATCACAATGTGATTTGGTATAAAAAAATTATCTTCTACTTTTTAGCACATTAAATAAAAGCTTGTTTTTTTTTTAAATATTTTTTACATAGAAATGTTTTAATGAATTTTTAAAGTTGCCTACCCCTGACTGCGAAAATATTAGATGAAGTAAAAAGTTCTGAGCGTGTTTCGCTTTATTTCGACGATAAAATTAACATAGGATTATCCGGTTTAGATCAGATATGCGCCGTTTTGTTCGACAACTTTTGTCCATTTTGAAGGCAATTTCATAATTCCGCGATTGAAGAAGTCCTCGTCCCTATTGGTCAAAAAAACTTGACCAGCTCATTTTCACAAGCCTCTCTTGAGGCCAATTTTGTACCGTCAAGAAAATTTTGCAAATGCTTGAAAAGGTGATAATCGCTTGGTGCCAGGTCTGGACTATACAGCGGGTGCGATAGAACCTCCAATCCAAGCTCTCGGAGCTTCTGGCGCGTCGTTAAAGATGTGTGCGGCCTGGCGTTGTCTTGATGGAACACAAAACCCTTCCTATTGGCCAATTCTGGCCGCTTCTGGTCGATCGCCTGCTTCAATCTGGTCAGTTGTTGACAGTAGAGGTCCGAATTGAGTGTTTGGCCCGATGGGAGCAGCTCATAGTGTATGATTCCCTTCCAATCCCACCAAACACACAGCAAAACCTTCTTGGCCGTTAATCCGGGCTTGGCGATCGTTTGGGCCGGCTCACCGCGATTGGACCACGATCTTTTTCGGCTGTTGTTCACGTATGTGACCCATTTTTCATCGCCAGTCACCATCCGCTTCAAAAATGGCTCGATTTCGTTACGTTTCAGCAAAGAATCGCAGGCATCAATTCGGTCCAAAAGGTTATTTTGCGTCAATCCGTGTGGCACCCATACATCGAGCTTCTTCTTGCCGACCAGCCTTATGCAAATGATTCCAAACGGTTTTCTGGCTAATCTTCAGTTCCTGGGCAATGGAATAAGTGCTCACGTGCCGGTCCGACTCGACGATTTCCATGATTTTATCGACATTTTCGACGATTGGCCTACCAGAGCGTGCCTCATCTTCGACGTCCATATTACCAGAACGGAATCGTTGGAACCACCGCTTTGCTGTTGCATTCGATACTGTATTGGCTCCATAAACAGCACAAATTTTTTTGGCCGTCTGCTCCGCCTTTTCACCTTGGTCGTAGTGCTACTGAAGAATGTATCGAATTTTCTCTTTTTTTACCTCCATTTTGGAACGCTGTAACACACAACTGGCTTCACCAAACACAAAAACTGTCAAAGAACTTTTTTCGAAGCGTAATGTCACCTTTAAATCGCCGTATAGTATGACCCGATGCGATGTATACATCGTGAGATATGGCTCACTAAAGACATCTAGCGAAAAACGCTCAGAACTTTTTACTTCACCCAATAATAATGATAATAATAATAATAATATCTCGAAAATGGTTCACTTTTGCATAAAGCATTACCGAGTTATTTGATAACGGTAAATATGACCTACAATCCTTCACCGGGATCGTCACCAATAACCAGATCGCTCTTCACATATAATGCTTGTTTAAATCATGTCAGCTGATATATCCATCAACACAAGTACAAACATTTGAAAAAGCCTAATCCGAGTTTTCAAATCCGACAAATATTTCACGATCATGGCTCAAAGTTGCGCGAGTTTAGTCAACATGAAAGCAAGGTAAAAAAAAAACAAATACAATCCGTACGCAACGGGTGACGAGACGTAGGAAAGTTTTATTTGCAATCTTCACTGCAATTTGTCTCCTGCTCTCCACGGCTCGTTTGGTTGGAACTTCAATAAATCTTCTCATCGTGGCTTCTTCGGTACGAAAACCCTTCGCTATTTCGGCGAGCGTAAATAAAAAAAAAAATATTGAAAAAAAAAAATATATATATTCAGGCAATTTGCGTCAGACGGAAGATTATGGGGACAAAAATGAAAAACGAAAGAAAAAAAAATCATACATCATTCCGGTGCAGTAAACGGGAAAAAGAAATCTCAAATGCATATTGGCATTTTGCGTTTTCTCGGAGAAAACTCACGATGGTGGAGAAGCCAATTGGGCGCGAGGAGGCGAAAAAAAAAGTAATAAAAATTCGCCCTCGATATTTCACACGCGTCGAGCGAGTAATGGACTTGAAGGAGTATGCGTGAGCTTGAAATTGTGAAAATACGTTTTTGTGTTGCATCGATTTATGGCACAAGCTCTTAAGGGCTTAAAGACACTTGGGTAGATCAAAAAGATCGATTTTTCAATAAGGTGCTCATGCGAAAGTGTCCTTTGAGTGTCTAGCCTGAAAATTTCATAAGGAAATTCGCAGTAATGACGAAGTTATAGCGTTTTGTAAGTGCCCGAGTCGAAAACTAAGGCCTACCCGAGCAGAAATTTGTTCAGGGTGAAATCCGGACCGGATCAGGCTGCCACAATAGCAAATCCGGGCCGGATCAGGCAAATTTAGTCCGGCCCTGATCAGGGATGTAACGCTTATGCAAATTCAGGCCCGGATCAGGCACCTTATCAGGCTCTGATCAGGCGCTTTATCAGGCCCGGATCAGGCACCTTACCAGGCTCGGATTAGGCACTATATCTGGCTCGGATCAAGCAACTTATCTGGCCCGGATCAGGTGCCTCATCCAGCCTGAGACATGCGTGTCATCTGGCTCAATCATTTGATTAATTTTTTGTTTAAAAATAGATCAACATTTATTAAATTATTATCGCAGTTACACGTTATCAAGTTTACTAACGTTATTAAAAATGTGAAACATATGAAAACATTTTTTTTTAAGTTTAAGTTTTTATTTTACTTGACTTGATCGTTTAGTTTTTGTTCCGGTTTTGGCGATGACCGTCCCAATCTTTCCGGCCCAATCTGTCCGGCGCAAATCATGCTTGCCTGATCAGGGCGCCTTATTGATACCTGATAAGGCTTCTATCCGGCGCAAATCAGGCGTGCCTGATCAGGGCGCCTTATTGATCCCTGCTCAGGCCCCTGTCTGGCGCAAATCAGGCGTGCCTGATCAGGGCGCCTTATTGATCCCTGCTCAGGCCCCTGTCTGGCGCAAATCAGGCGTGCCTGATCAGGGCGCCTTATTGATCCCTGCTCAGGCCCCTGTCTGGCCCAAATCAGGCGTGCCTGATCAGGGCGCCTTATTGATCCCTGCTCAGGCCCTGATGGATCCTCAGGCAGCCTGATTAGATTTCTGCTCGGGTTCCGGCCGGTTTTCGACGTGAATTCGGTCTAGACCGAAAACACGCCGGAAAATATGACTTTTATTTTTCGACTCGGGTGACCGGGTGAGCAACGACTAACGGTTGGGGCGCAGGTAGACGCGGCCTTTGTCATCTGTTTGACTATGAGTTTGACTATGAATGAGGTTGACACAGCAAAAAAAAAAAAAGATCTAATGGAAGCGTCAACATCTAAGGAAGATCCGTCGTATGGCCCAGGAATCGACGATTTCATGTAAGTTTAAAATAAACCAGTTTTTTTTCAGTGTTGAGTGTACTCAAAACTTTAAACGCGTTTTACTCGAAACAGTGTTTTCAAAATCGATACCAGAATTATCTCCGCAACTACTGGACCGATCGGGATCAAGTTTTGCACAGTTATGCTTCGCACAATAATCATAGTACTTGTCGAGCCGTTTTTTCGTATTTTTGGCATAGTCTTTTTTTCTTTCATCATAAGTACTGAACAATTTTGAGGCGAAAAATCGCCTGTTTTATTCCAGTGACTGCCATGAGCCGAAAAAAAATTAAATTTTTAAATTCCGCCTCGACAAGTACTAGTTTTATCTATCTACTTCAAGAAATATTTTTTTTTTAGATAAAAAATGACAGAGGCGCGTCTGGTACCGCAAACGCTGTCAACAAAAACACGTCCCAGGAAAACGACTGTAACTTTTTTACCGTTTGAAATTTTTTAATCAAATTTTCACACAATGTAGATAAAATGTCATACTGCAAAATGTATTATCTTGGTTGTTCAATAAAATTCAGTTTTGACACGAAAAAAATTCTTAAACATAACCTTTTACACGGAGAGAATTAAAAAGTAATTTTTGTCGTGAATTTTCACGGTAAAAATTACCGTGATATATTTCAATGTGGTGACAAGTGAGAAAAGCATAATAATTCGTATGTGACAAGTTTGTTTTAACTCACGTTACAGAAAATTTCGAATACGTAGGTAAAATTTTACTATACAAGAAGGGTAGCGCGCACGATAATTTTTACCGAGAGCACAATACATTTTCCTATAACACTCATTAAATTTTATAATAAATCTTAAAATAACTGTTATAAAGACGATACTTTTTTTACAGACATTTTTGAAAGGCATAAAATAATAAAATGCACAGTAAAATTTCGCTGATATTATATATTTTTTAAATGTAAGTTTTGCGTATTTTGTTACACATGAAAATTTACTAGAAAATCTGGTAAAATTTTCTATCTGAAGAAGAAATTTTATTTTATTTTCGTGAAAATCTGTGTGTTTACTCAGTAATAATAAGCGAAGTTTCAGGGTTGTCATCTGGTTACCGTTACTGCACGGTAATTTTTAACATTTAATTCTCTCCGTGTACTTTTATCCGTCTCGGGTGTATGTAAGCCCTCAATCTTCAATTTGTAAACAAAGGTTTTCGAAAAAAAATAAGTAGCAGAAGCTCTTAACATCAATTTGCAACAAAAATGTTGGAAAAAATTAAAAAATTGACTGAGTTTTGACGATTTTTGTGAAAAGTTGGAAGGGACGAACCGCCCCTTTTGTCTTTTGCCTTTTTTTTTAACACTATCTATTCGTCCGATTCACTTCAAATTTGGACAGAGCATAGTTCATAACATTTTCTATCGTAAGTCCAAACGATTTTTTTCATACGTTCATCCATTTGGCAATAACAAATTATTTAAATTGTTTTTTTTTTCTTTCATAAAAACTTTGCCACCCCCTTTTTCTTAGCAGTTGAATTTCCAAAAACGCTGAAATACGTGTTTCATTAATTGTATCAAGAAGCCCGAATACGAAATTTCAAGTAAATCCGAACAGATTTCTTCAAATTTCCATCCAAACTTTTCCACCCCTTTTCTCCCCTCAGGGGTTGAATTTTGAAAAATCCTTTCTCAAAGGGCACCTTCATAATAAAATCAACATGCCTTCGATATTTCACGTTTCTACATTTGGTGGTTTAGGCTGGGCGAGGATGAGTCAGTCAGTCAGTCAGGATTTTCCCTTTTATCCAGGGTGTTTGGCGCATGGACCGACACATTTTTTTCGGAGATTGGGGAGGTCATTTGCTAATTTTTTCACCCTTAGACTCTATGTCCTAAGTGTCAGGGTAATTGAGATAAGATTTTTTTTCGTTTTTTTTTTAATTACCCGAAATGTTGCCTTTAAATCGTCATAACTTTTTTTGTGGTTGTAATAGTACGAATTATTTTTTTTTTGTATTCTCCAAAGTATGTTTATTATAAATAAATCATTATTTGATACGATTGCTTTCAAGAAAATTTCTCATGAGCTTCCAACGTCGTAAAAATGTGTAAATTTATGAAAAATGTCAACTTCTAAATTCATTATAAAAAAAAACTAAAAGCTACTTTGAACTTAGCTTTGTTTTAAAAAGTTCTCTAGTTTATGCCCTTTCCAACGGTATGCTACATGTCATAGAAATCATTAATTACCATGTGTACAAGTATGAAATGCGGATTTCAGACAACAGATGGTGCACCAATGCAGTTTGTGCTATGAAGATTTGACACTGCGCCATTTTGTTGTGTCATCACGTCAAGTGTCAGACGCGCACGAGTGATAAATTGGAAAAGTGTGTGCACAGTGTTGTGTTGTTGTGTTCAATATGTCGAAATTTATACCGAACAAAGAGCATTCGCGGACAGCATTAATTTTTTGTTTTCATTTGAAAAAAACTGCTGCTGAATCATACCGATTACTTCGAGAAGCTTATGGTGAACATGCTCCATCGCAAGATACGTGTGAACGATGCTTTCGGCGTTTCAAAAGTGGTGACGTTTCGATGTTGCAGACAAGGAACATGGAAAACCGCAAAAAAAAAAAAATACGAAGATGTGGAATTGCAAGCATCGTTGGACGAAGATGATTCGCAAACACAAAAACAACTCGCCGAGCAATTGGGCGTTAGTCAACAAGCTGTTTCCAATCGGCTACGAGAGATGGGAAAGATTCAGAAGACCGGTAGATGGGTACGACATGAGTTGAACGACAGGCAAATGGAAAAGCGCTGAAAACACATGTGACATTTTGCTCGCTCGGTACAAAAGGAAGTCGTTTTAGCATCGTACAGTTAAAGGGGATGAAAAGTGGATTTATTTTGAGAATCCCAAGCGCAAAAAATCATGAGTAGACCCAGGTGCACCATCCACATCGACCGCAAGAACCGAATCGCTTTGGCAGAAAGACGATGCTCTGTGTTTGATGGGACCAGAGGGGCGTGGTCTATTATGAGCTGTTAAAACCTGGGCAAACGGTTAATACTAAACGTTACCAACAACAATTGACCGATTTGAAGCGTTCGCTGCTTGAAAAAAGGCCAGAATACCGAAAGAGCCAACGCAAAGTCATTTTTCTTCATGACAATGCTCCATCACATACGGCAAAACCGGTTCGCGACACGTTGGAAGCACTCAGCTGGGAAGTTCTAACCCATGCGGCTTACTCACCAGACTTGGCTCCTTCCGATTACCCACTTGTTTGCATCGATGGGTCACGCACTTGCCGAGCAGCGCTTTGGTTCGTACGAAGATGTGAAAAAATGGCTCGACGAATGGTTCGCAGCAAAAGGAGAAGATTTTAACTGGCGTGGTATTCACAAATTGCCCGAAAGATGGAAAAAAATGTATAACAAGCGATGGAGCATACTTTGAATAAAGCACTTTTTATCATTCTTCCGAATTTAACGTGTTTTTTTTTTAGAAAAAAAATCCGCATTTCATACTTGTACACCTGGTATGTGGTCAAAATAAAAGATACCAGTTTGCCAGGGTCAGGTTCAAGAAAAGACTTCTCATGCTTCCGATGTTTTTATTAAACTTGAGTTATAAATTTTGCTGAAATTGGCCTCCTTTACTCCGTACGCATGCAACAAAAGTTCGTGCTATTGCAACCCCAAACGAAAAAAGTCATGACGATCCAAAGGCGAAATTTCGGGTAATTGAAAAAAAAAACAAAAAAATCATATCTCAATTACCCTGACACGTAGAACATAGGGTTTAAGGGTGAAAAAACTAGCGAATGACCCCCCCCCCCCCCCAATCCCTCAAAAAATATATATCAAAAGAAGACTATAATTACAATTTTTTATATCGTCCAATTTTGTTGTCTTTTTTTTTTAAACTCCAAACATTATTTACCTTGCGAAGTGACCTGAGGGACGTCTCAGGGAAAAAAAAAGGGTTTTGATGTATTGGCAGTTTTATTTTTCGCGATAACGCAAACGAATTCGATATCGAGGGAGTATTGTCGAGGCGACTTTTCTTTCGTCAGAATGCTCGTCCTGACAAAGAATTCCGGCCACGTCGAACGATTTAATCTCTCTGATAACCCAAACAAAACGTCTACAATGTGCTTTCCATTGTGCTCGTAAGGCAAACATCCACCCTATAAAGGTTTATTTTAGTAATGTTTTTTTTTCTTCTCAACTATAACAAACGATCGGCACAAATGGAAAAATTGCAATGAAATATTCTTTGGAATCGAAGATCACAATGTCAAATTATTTCTCGAATTATTGGGTAAATCCTTAGAGTCTTTTTTTTTTTATCGAATTGTTACAAACGTTCATAGATTTCTAATAAAAATCAAATTAATTTCCGGAATCAAAATGCTCGTAAGACCAGCGTTGTACTCGGCCACCCAATATTCATCATCTTCATCATCATCATTTATTTTCTGAGTCTTTTTTTTATCATTTATTTTCAAATACGAAGGAATTTTTCTCCATTCCCGACTAGCAATTTTGAGCCGGCAACCAGCCCCGAGTCAAAATTATTATTATTGTAATTATTAATTATTATAGTGTAGGCGCACTGAAGACCCTTTGGACCCTTCATTCAGCCAACTGTAGGCGCACTGTAGACCCTCCGGCTTGATCAGAGTGCCTTTCTCCATGCGGAAAATTGACAGAGCATCCCTAATACAATTTGGGACCTTCAAGGAATTATTTGTAGATTCCGTAGCAGGATTTTCCGTAAACGAGCCGAACCGGGTCCCCATTAGGGAATCGTAGGGTAGGTAGGTTGACTAAAACTATGGTCTAAGTACGAAGACCAAGTAAAGGCATTTGAGGGATGTAGTTGCAGATTCCCTAGTAGCGATTTCGCCAATGCTACACGGAGAGAATTAAATGTTAAAAATTACCGTGCAGTAACGGTAACCAGATGACAACCCTGAAACTTCGCTTATTATTACTGTGTAAAAACACAGATTTTCACGAAAATAAAATAAAATTTCTTCTTCAGATAGAAAATTTTACCAGATTTTCTAGTAAATTTTCATGTGTAACAAAATACGCAAAACTTGAATTTAAAAAATATATAATATCAGCGAAATTTTACTGTGCATTTTATTATTTTATGCCTTTAAAAAATGTCTATAAAAAAAGTATCGTCTTCATAACAGTTATTTTAAGATTTATTATAAAATTTAATGAGTGTTATAGGAAAATGTATTGTGCTCTCGGTAAAAATTATCGTGCGCGCTACCCTTCTTGTATAGTAAAATTTTACCTACGTATTTGAAATTTTCTGTAACGTGAGTTAAAAAAAAAAACTTGTCGCATACGAATTATTATGCTTTTCTCACTTGTCACCACATTGAAATATATCACGGTAATTTTTATCGTGAAATTCACGACAAAAATTACTTTTTAATTCTCTCCGTGTACTAGACTTTGCTATTGCAGAGGCAAATCATTATAAATTGCTTGACCAAAGAATTTGTGATATAATATTAGGTTTATGACTTAATTTTTACAGATTTTTCAGCAAATTCATTTGATATAAAAAAAAATAGAGAACAACGAACTTAATCTTGGAAATATTGTCCATCGTTTTCTGTGACCTTGCGCCATCTCTCAGGTAACATAAGAATGCCGTCGCGAAAGAAACTTGCAGGCTTCGAGGCGATAGAGTCATCGACGAATTTACGCACATCGTCCAGCGTTTTGAACTGTTTATCCACTAAGGCGTGTGCTGCATTGACCGGAACAAATGGTAGTCGGATGGGGCCAAGTCTGGTGAATATGCCGCGTGCGAGAGAACTTCCCATCCCAAGTTCAAGAGGGTCTTCTGAGTCGCGCGAGCAACGTGAGGTCGAGCGTTGTCATGCAGCAGTATGACTTGCCTGCTTCCTTGCCCAGTAAATAGCCTTTTCTGATCAAGTTCTTCGCTCAGTTTGTTCAATTGTCGGCTGTAGCGTTCCGCAGTCACCGTCTGACCAGTTTCCAGGAGTTCGTAATAAAGCACACCCTTCATATCCTGTCCAGGGCGCGGCTGGTCACTAAGATCGAAATCACTACTTCTAAAACGTTTGTACCAATAATTACACGTTTCATAAGACACAACGTACGCACCAAGAACACTACAAATTGATTCCCGTGCTTTAGAAACATTTTTTCCTTGTTGGAATTCGTATAAAATGCAGTGCCGAATGTGCTGTTTGTCAGTTGCCATCGTAAACTCTGCTATTCTGAGAGGTTATGTAACTCACGTAGACTTGTCGTTCAATGATATGAAACCTTGCGTCCGATCCTTTCGAAACCACAAAAAACCGCGAAAATATTTCTATTTTAAATATAATTTTAAGCTCGAAGAAAAAATCTGTAAAAATTAAGTCATACGCCCAATATATCATCAAGATTTGGGATCAAGCGATTGATTATGCTAAGTTTCATATGAATCGACTGAGTTTTGTCCAGAAACCCAAACTCTGCTATTCTGAGAGGTTATGTAAGTCACGTAGACTTGTCGTTCGGTGTTCTGAAACCTTGCGTCCGATCCTTTCAAAACTACAAAAGACCACGAAAATATTTCTATTTTAAATATAATCTTAAGCTCGGAGTAAAAATCTGTAAAAATTAAGTCATACGCCTAATAATTTAACTATGGCACTTAGTAGACGAGCTGTGATGCCTCGAACCAACACGCATGCACCCGAGTAGTAATCTTACTCCGGCTACAATAAAGGCCTGATCAGGCATCCTGATTTCTTTTTCCGGCCTTCATCAGGATTCTTGATCAGGCCCTGATCATTTTTGAAACGCAATCCCTGACTTTGTCCTGATCAGGGTAAAAAATCAGGGCCTGATCAGGGTAAAAAATCAGGGCCTGATCAAGGGTAAAAAATCAGGGCCTGATCAAGGGTAAAAAATCAGGGCCCGATCAGGGTAAAAAATCAGGGCCTGATCAGAGCTCGATTTTGTAAGGCTTGATCAAAATGAAAAATCATCGCATAGCCAGTATGATGCAATTTGGTTTTTGGCGTAACAACTGTCAAAAAGATTGTCAAAAATTTGAACTTTTGATTAAAGAGCCTGCGTAATTTTCAATTTTATACTTTTTCATAATTTTATAGGTTTATCCTTCCCCTACATGTGTCAGTAATCGAAAAATATTTTTGTTTTTTGTTTCAGATGAACAGTAAAAATATGAAAAATGGAGCATTTTTTGACGCCCGGGAAAAAGATTATAACGTCGCCACTTTCTTTTGTAAAAAAAAATCTTTTTGAGCTCTTTAAATCTGTAATAAAATGACATTAAAATTGAAAAATGATGCGATTATTTCATGACTATTAAAAAAAATCACAAAAAAATGGCTCATTTTCGGGCGTCTAAAGGGTTTTCTTCCCCTAATGTTTCACGTTTTTAAATACATTTTCTTTTGCTTCGAAATATGTGTTTTTCTTAAAAAGGCCGGACATTTTTCAAATTACCCTCGTACGTGGAATTTAGGACTTACGTCAATGCAAATTGATCGTACAGAATGGGAAGGGGCGGGGGTGGGATGTGAGGGGTTGAAAAGTAGGAAACGAGAAATGATAGAGAATCGATCGCAGCGTCACATACGTGGGTAGAAAAATATCAACGTTGCACGCATTTTTACGCGCATACAGACACAGATGTTCGATCAACGAGCGTTAGCAACACGGCTGGGCTCGTAGGGGCGATTGGAAAGTGCGGGATCGAGGGACAAAATTGATTGAAAACGCACTTGAAAGTTTTCCCGGAGTGTTTCACATTCAGCAAATATTGTTGCGACGTTAAAGGTTTTACCTGAATATGTTTCTGTGACACTTGTCAGCGATACTTATTAATTTCCTATTCTCTATATTCTCGTCGATTTATTTACTTTTTATTATTGTTGGAGATGCAGAAAGTTTTCATTTCTCGCTCCTCTTGTGAAGAAATTCAATAGAGAGTCTCGAAGCCAATAAAAAATTTATTGCAAATAAAATTATTATTATAGAATAGAAATTTTATCCGTTGTTATGCACGTCAAAACTGCCCGAATTTTTTTTTTTCTCTTGATAGTTGGGGGATCGTTTTGATAATAAGAAAAAAAAATTCACGCAAATTCTTAGGCCTCTGCCTTAAATAATTTTCGACTTATCGCAAAAAGTGAAACGTTATTTTCGATTTTTCTTTATTTTTTATTAGTAAAAATAACAATTAAGGGGCCAGTGCACTTTGAAAATTTCAAAAAATCGATTTTTTTTTTTTCACTTTTTTCGAAAGTACATACATTCAGAAATATTGTGTCAATATTGTGTCAATATTGCCGATTGAGTTTAGGTAAGAGTTTTTTCATAGTACAAACTTCGAACGGGTTTTTCTCGAAACAACGTTTTCAAAATCTAGCTCCATCGTATCTCTAAAACTAATAAACCGATTCTCTTGAAATTTGAACTACATATTGTAAACATGATTCGCAACAAGATGACCCTCGATGGTTTTGAAATTTTGATTTTTACTCTTTTTTTTTTTGCGAAAAACTGCGAAAAAAACGCGTTTTTTTTTTTACTTTTTTCGTTTTTCATCTGCCATTTTTTTATTTTTCGACAAAACTTTATATCCGAGGGTCATTTTGTAGCTGGTGTCATACTGAATCTAATGGACTTTGATTTTTTTGTTTCAGACAAGCCGTTGCCGAGTTGTGATGGAGCTACCTAGCCCACCTATTTTTGAGGCGTTACGTTAAACTATAGTTTTTGTACTTAAAAATGAATAAAAATGAATTAAAATTTTTTTTAAAATGTATTTCAAGACTTTATTTATCAAGCCCAACAACTTTTATATTCATATCTTTTATAAAATCCTCAAAAAAAAATCGCGAAAATAGCCTTTTTATCGTGGCTCCAAAGTGGACTGACCCCTTAAAAAGAATGTCAAAACTGACATTTTTATTTTTTAGAAAGTTGCGTACGATTTTTTTTCGCCATAGAATTGCATTTTTAGCTAAAAAAGACATGTTTTAGAAAAAAAGGCGTCATCGAAGAACTATAGGATTTTAGGGGAAATGTCAAGAGGGTAAAAAGTTGCATGGGTTCACACTGGAGTGGCTAGAATTTTTTCAGAATTTTTCTTGGACATTTATTTGTACCATTTTTGGTTGGAACTTTGATGAGTCGAGACGCTCCACTTGGGAATTATGGGGTCGAGTACAATTAAGAAAGGAAATTTGTTTACATTTTCATTTTTAGTTAACTACAATTTTTCTAGATGTTTTTTTTGTTGTTGAAAATTAAAATTAAAAAATGAAACTGAAAAAAATGAAAAAACAATATCTAGAAAAATTGTAGTTAATTAAAAATGAAAATGTAAACAAATTTCCTTTCTTAATTGTCCTAGACCCCATAATTCCCAAGTGGTGCCTCTCCACTCATCAAAGTTCCAACCAAAAGCGGTAAAAAAATGTCAAAAAATTCTGAAAAAATTCTAGCCACTCCACTGTGAACCCATGCAACTTTTTACCCTCTTGACATTTCCTCTGAAACCCTATAGTTCTTCTATGACGCCTTTTTTTCTGAAACATGTCTTTTTTAGCTAAAAATGCAATACCGGGGTGAAAAAAATCGTACGAGACTTTCTAAAAAACAAAAATGTAGGTATTGATATCCTTCTTAAGTTTACCATGAAAAACACCGCGGAACATTTTTTCTACAAACTTTGCAGTTAATTTTCAACGGCCCTAAAACAGCTAAAAAATGGCCACGTACAAAAGTGCGCACCGGGGCGAAAAAAAAATCGTAGAGAATTTTCAAACAAAAATCAAAACAAAGGTAAACTTGTCCTCTTTAAAACGCCACTTGGGAAATTCAGTTACCTTTATTTTTGAGTCCGCTATATAAATTTTAGTGCGATAAGAAATTTCGACTAGTGCGTACTTTTTTTTATCCAGTACGGTATATTAAACAAAACAAAAAAACGTCTTTATATTTCGCTCGCAAATTCTTCGTTTGCATTTAGGTAAGTCGGATAATTTGATTCGACGGTAACGACAGTAAAATAATTTTATTCAACAGGAACCATTTGATTATTGTATTTTTTTTTAAGCGTCGAGATCAACGGAAGTCGTCGCTGTCTAGTTAGAAGAAGAAAAAAAAAACAAAAAATTGCAAAAAAAAAAACAATTGTTCAGCTTACTCACATTAACGCGTGAATCCGCTCGGTTGGTGCTCAATCGCTTCAATTCCGTTCCTTGTCTTCTTTGGTTTCGCGATTATCTCGTTGCTGGCCGATCTCCCTTGTTCGGCCTCGGCGTTTCGGTGTACGGCGTAACGGAATCCTTGCGCGTACGCTTCCGGATATTTTGATAGATAGAAGCAAATTTGCCTCCTGCTCGCGCCGCGAAAAACGATTAGTCTCAATCACCGCGTGTCCCGGACGAAAATTTTATCCCTCTGCTTTCCTTTTTCTTCTTTTTCTTCTTCTCCTTCACCTCCTGTGCGTGCCTTGTTCGCGAGACTTTTTAGTCGCCGAGGAGTTTTTGGAAACTGTATATATATATATATATATATATATATTTATATACCAGAGAGAAAAAAAAATGCCCAGGTGCGTGTATCGTTCCCGGGATATTCTAATCGAGGAAAACGTACGATGAATCTTCGTAGATTGAAACTTGAGAATTTAATCCCCCATTTATGGCGAATACGCAGGAGAGAGAGAGAGAGAGAGAGAGAGAGAGAGAGAGAGAGAGGGAGAGAGAGAGAGAGAGAGAGGGAGGGAGAGAGAGGGAGAGAGAGAGAGAGTTAAAAAAATGTCACGAAAAAAATCGTTTTTAATTCGTTTAATTGAAAAATGATTTTTATCATTCGTGATTTTTTTTTTTTCTTTATTAGTTACACATTTTTTGGCAAAAATAATCACACTTTAATGGGGAAATGGCGAAATAGGTATTTTTATTTATTTCACTTTCTTGGGACTTGAGGTCCAATAAACGTCGAGATCTGGTGGACGAACAAAAAAAATTATTAATGTGCAAATACCGAAGAAAAAATGAATTAAGTAATGGAAAAACAATAATTTTTTAATGAATATTATTTTAAGAAAATCATTTTTCAATTAAAATAATGAAAAAAAGAATTATTTTTCAATCAAAATCATGAAAAAAGAATTATTTTTAAATCACAAATCATGAAGAAGAATTATTTTTAAATCACAAATCATGAAGAAGAATTATTTTTCAATCAAAAATCATGAAAAAATAATTCTTTTTCAATAAAAAATCATGGAAAAGAATTATTTTTTTTATCAAAATCATGAAAAAAAGAATTATTTTTCAATCACAAATCATGCAGAAGAATTATTTTTCAATCAAAATCATGAAAAAAGAATTATTTTTCAATAAAAAATCATGAAATAGAATTATTTTTCAATAAAAAATCATGAAAAAGACATATTTTTCAATCAAAATTATGAAAAAAGAATTATTTTCCAATGAGAATCATGAAAAAAGAAATAAATGTTGAATTTAAATAATTTTAAAAAAATCCAATTGACATGAGAAAAAAATAATTTTTCAATTAAAATAATAGAATCACCTTTCAATTGGAACTATAGAACAAATAATTTTTCAATTAATATCATGAGAAAAACAATCATTCCCAATCTAAAATTATTTTTGAAACACTTTAATTGAAAACAGAAAAAAAATAATTTTTCAATCGGAAAAATGAGAATAAATCATTATTCGAGCGAAATAATCAAAACTTTTTGAATCGTTCATTTTCCCCATTACAGATGTTTCAAAAAGAGAAAAGAGAGAGAGAGAGAGAGAGAGAGAGAGAGAGAGAGAGAGAGAGAGAGAGAGAGAGAGAGAGAGAGAGAGAGAGAAAGTGAAAAAAATCGTCTCTAATTCGTTTAACTGAAAAATGATTTGATTAATTCTATTTTCTTTTTTTAGTTACACATTTTTTGACAAAAATAATCACACGTTAATGGGAATAACGAAATAGTTATTTTATTTATTTCACTTTCTTGGGGCTTGAGGTCCAATGAACGTCAATGTCTAGTGGATGAAAAAAAAAAATTAGTAATGTATAAATACCAAATAAAAAATTAATCAAATAATAGAAAAACAATCATTTTTCAATCAAAATCGTCAAAAAACAATTATTGGCAAATTTGAACTATTGAAAAAAAAATTCAATTAACATTACAAAAAAAAATGATTTTCCAATTAAAATAATAGATAGACTCATCTTTCAATTGAAATCACGAAAAAAAAAATCATTTTTCAATCGAAACAA